>CM031240.1:232559681-233138547 GCA_018340775.1 Taxus wallichiana var. yunnanensis | reverse complement strand
TAGGTAACCACCATCGGTTCCCTGTAAATGACCTCCCCCAACCAAAACAAAGGGATCCGAATTCATTTTGCAAGAGAGAGACAAGTGAGAGAGAGAGAGAAGAGGTTGCAGAGAGGAGTATTGAGCCCAAGACTATAACTGAGCAACTAGATCACGGTCACACTCATCCAAACATTGGGAGAGTCGGAGGATAGCTTCATCAGCTCACTTCCGATTGTCGGATCATCCCAACTGAGCCTTGCCTTCGCCACTGCATTCCTTGGACCTGCATCCGCATCAAAAACTAGTAAGTAGTCTCTTTTATTACCTTGTATGCTTCTAGACACTACTTTGTGAACTTTTGATTCATAGTGATTATAAGCTCACTCCTGGATCTACCACCGGCAGCACCCTGCACCTAACCTTCATTCATCCATCTCTATATTGCCCCAAAGACAACTTTCTCACTCTCTGAGTCTTCTCTATCACCCTACTACTCCCCTCAACCATCTACCAACCTTCTAAACCCCATAACCACCTTATAACCAACCTCCATTTAAAATCCCTAAATCACTGCCCCTATCGATATCGGTTATCCCCTACCGGTACCGGTTTTATAACGCGGTTGGTTATCTAGTGACCGGCATCGGTCACTGTGACTTATACCAAAAACCAACCTTTCACCTATTTACCTCCAAAAAATCTCATATCAGCCTTGTCTATCCACTGTAACTTGATGAGCGTATCGATAACCAGTGACCAAACAAACAACATGACATTTTATTATTGGTAGTTTAGTCTCTATTGCTTTTAGTAACGAGGTACCTAAATCGTGATTTCACAATAGCTTCTTTATTATCATTTGCATTAATTTGTATTAAAAGGGAACTGACCACCTTTGAAAGGAAGTCTAATATTTCTGGGCCCGAGGTAGTTCCCTCACTTATTGTTTAACGAAAATCTGGTGGTCTTGCATTCTTATTTATAGGTAGTCCTTCCCAGGACAAAAGGAGCTCTTCACAATCGGTCGATCTCTCTCTATGGTATGCGCACACCTTCCCAACACTCACATAGGTATTCCTCCTAGCCCTAACCCTTATCATTTCTCAAGAGAATGAAAAGATAGAAATAACTCTATTTTGGAACAAAATTCTATGTGAAACATTTTGGCACGCCGGTGGGACCCTTCTCGGGTTTCTTTCTTTCTTGCTTGTTTTCATATAGGGAGCACACTTGTTGTTTCTTTCTTCTAAATATTCACAAAATATTTTGTCATTTTGGTAAAAGAACTTGTCTTTCTTTCGCATCTTTGCATTAGTGAAAGTCATCTTCTTAACCTCTTCTCTTTCTTTGCTTCATCGAATATCATTTTCGATTTGGGTTTAAAACACGTGCATCACATTCTTGCTTGTTGTTTTTAATTCTAGTGAACGTAGATTAAGTAACAGGTCGTACACGTGGGGGTGATATCCATGGTATTGATGAGAAATTAATCTTACTCTCACTGCACAACACATACCAAATCACATCATAATCTACACAACATCTCAAACATCCCCCTTTCATGGTATTTCCTCACCCGATTGAGGTAGCCTTACAAGCCAAAACAAACTTGACATCTCCCTTAGGTCTTTTGTTTAGGATTGACATCATCTTGCGTCTAAGGCATAAGCCCAAAGTGATTAAAACTAATCCTAGGGTTAGTCTCTTGATTTGCTTGTGTATCTTGCTTTTTTTTTCTTTCGGATTTGTTTTCTGTTATACCTGTCTCAGTGATCACTTCAGACAGTTTGGTGGGTATACTAAGCCTTGTTATCCCCAAACCAGTAGCCTCTTACATTCTCTCTTTGCCTTCACGGTGGCCACCGACACCGGTCCTCTTCCGACATCGGTTACACAGCGTGCTGCGGCTACCATCATCGGCCGGCACGACATCGGTTCCGGACCGATATCGATTTCTTGTGTTTCTGTTCTGACAAACCAACAACCTACCAATTCCAACATTTTGTTGTTGTTTCTATTCTTGATTGACTAATTCTCTATTGTATCCTCTTGTCCATGGTTGTTATCACCGGCAACAAGCCGCAACCATGGTTTCACATGCTTGTTCCGTGTCTTTTCTGAGTCACCCCCTTTGCATCCTATGGGGAATCCTACGGACACCAGTGCTTTTCCCAAGATCCCTGTAGGAGATCGGACTTTGCCAAATTTTTGGATGCTAATCCTAGCCGTACAGTATTATTTGTCTCATACCCCTGACCGTACACCCGATGGTCAGCTCCTCTTTGGTATGCCTATTAGTATAGCCGCTCACTTAGCCCCTTCCCCACCTAATAACTCCACCTCACCGTCTTCATCCTTAGCCCCGTCTCCCAGCTCAGTGGCTTTGGTGGTTCATACTGCACCAATTGGCCTTCCTTTGGTTAATATGGGGCCCCACATATCACTACCATCCACTGCCCCTACCTCATCTCTCCCGTAGATTGCCTCTTTCATAACTCGCTCTCTACCATCTATCCACATGAGCTTTCCCTCTCAGGCTCCGCCCACCTTTTCATTTCCATGAGACTCATCCGGTGGCCTCAACATCTTATATAGGACACCCTTATTTGGCCGCCCCAACACATTCATCATCGTTACCTTATCAACATTCAACCCCACCATTGTCTAGTAGCGGCTCTTGGCCCGATCCTCCTCGTTTGATGATGACAACACCATCATCTAACTTGACCAATGATTTAATCAAGCGGATGATGGACAAGATGCAAAATCTTGAGGCTTACATTTGAGGAAGCCGTAACACACGACATACGAGCAAGTTTTTGGGAGCCTATTCATCCTTCTGTCCCCCTTCATACATATCCTCCTCAATGGGAATTACCGAAATTTACTCGCTTTAGTAGTAAGGAGGACCCTCAACAACACTTGCGATCGTTTAGACATGCCTGCTATCTGATTGCTCATGATGATGCCTTACTACTCCGTACCTTCCCCATGTCCTTATCAGGACCTACCTTGGAGTGGTACAGTGCTTTAGCCCAGCACTCAATCTTCTCCTTTAACCAGTTAGCCCAATCTTTCTTGGATCACTTCTCCATCAATATTGCAAAAAAGTATCCATTACCGACCTCTATGCCATCAACAATTTGAAGATGAGTCTATCGCAGATTTCGTTGGATGATGGCGGGGCCTCATCAACCAACTTACTTATGCCTTACCTAGGGTGAGCTCATCGAACTCTTTACGTGGGCCTGCGCTAAACACATTTCTCCCACCCTCCAAATTCAAACTTTTGCACCTTTGATGAGGCCTTTACTATGGCTCGGAAACTAGAGATTCGAGCCTTAGAGGAGGAGAAATTGAAGTTGCGCAACAAAAACTCAAATTTCGAACCCAAGACTCCACCAACAAACCCAACACCACCAACTCTCATGCATCGGTTGCTTGAAATCAAAAAGGATCCGTACACGTGGTGATGGTCAAATCTCAAACACATCTAATACCCAGCCGAAATCCACCTATAAGTATAAAGCCAGAGCCCATCAAGTACACTCCCTTGGGAGAAACTTATGATGTGATCTTGGACAAATTGCTTAAAGTAGGAGCTATCACCTTGCCTCTGTTAAACCTCACTCCGGGTTTGATTCCGCCCATGCTTATACCTTCTTGGTATAAAGAAAATGACTTTTGTAACTTCCATCGCGTGAAGGGACACAGCCACAAAAACTGCAAGATGTTGAAAAACATAGTGCAGGAAATGGTTGATGCAGGGGATATAACCCTCGATAATCCTAATGCCCCTGCTAATCAAAATTTAAAAATCTTCAACAAACCATTTCCAAACCATTCATCTAATAGTAACACAAACCAAGAAACCTCAGCCGAGGAGAAGAGTGTGCATGAGATCCATGCGGTTTTCAACTCCCAACCAAGGGCTTCCATCGAGGAAATTCTGAATCGAGCCTCTTCACCAACGCAGGGGTCCTCGCCCCCTTCTCCTTCATCAGGACAAGAGGACAGCCCCCCTATTCCTTTACCCATAAAGGAATCAACCGCCCAGAGTTCTCTTCTCACAGAAGAGCCTTCTTACACCACATCCCTGCAAGACTGTGAGTGGATGTTATCCAACCTATCTATTTCCCAAACATCTCCTTCCACCACTCTTGCTGCAAAAGAAGAAGGATCGCCACTTTTTCTGTCATCCTTAGAGGAGAAACCCCTCGAGCCTACATCACCAAACTCCTTAACCATGACGGATCCTCTAGAACATGCCCTCCTCCCTATCAGTTCTTCATCGCCTAAATCTTTCCAGTGACCGGTTGACCTCTTAACACCCATTGATACAGTGCCTCATTCGCCCCCTGTATCACACCCACAGTGGACCGGAATCACAGCCCACTTCTCTTCCATACCAAAATTCCCATCCACACGTGAAGATTGTCATCCCCAGAAGATAGACGAGTCTTATGGGAACGTTTGAGTACACCATGCTCTACTCAAATGCAGATGACTAATCCAGACACCTCTACCATATGCCCAGAAGTTTTTACAAAAGCTCAAAATGCCTATGTCCTCACCTTCACCCCCCTCATCTCTACCGAATACCTCATCCACCTCTATCAACCTAACCAAACCTTCCCCTATGCTTGGGACTTCACCAATACCCAGCCTGACGCACCCACCTAAATGGTTAGATTTATCCAAAAATAAAGCCGTCAATCCACCTAGGAGACAGACCCAATCTCCTCGAGTCCAATCTATGCCTCCGCCACAACTAAAACCCTCACCCCCGATCACACCGGTACAGCAGGCATGGTTTCAACCCTCGCCATCACACCTACCTTCTATATTGGGGCCTCACCCCTCCACCTTGCCTCAATACACCATGCCTCCCACGTCTTCTTTAACATGACCTGCACCTTCTGCACCCATACAGAAATCCACGGGCGTCTCAACACCGTCGCCCCAAGTATCCTGCCTACCTACCAACCCTAAGCAAACTCGATCATCGAAGGACTTGTTTCTTTGTCGCTCCTCTTTCCCCATGGTTGTTTCCTGCCACCACATCATCTGTGGCCTCATCATCTAACCAGCTAAACATGACTTCTGCGTAGAAGAAGCCACGCCTAGTTAAACCCAATCATCAAAATCCCTTGCCTAAACCACCACCCATATGAACCACTCGTACCTGACCATTACCAAAACAATCAATAATCTCACCCACTCAATCAATAGCCTCATCTTCATCTGAATTTGACCCGCTCAAAGGATCTTACGCCAAGATCCTTGATATGTTGGTAGGGGATGCGACCATTTCCCTACCCCCACTCAGACCCTATGATCCATCTAAACCTCGACCTATAGGTTATGATGAATCTAAAAATGTGCCTACCTTTGACCGAGGACACTGATGTAGAAGGATGCAAAGCTTTGAAAGCCATCTTTTCACCGGTTGCCTATCTCGGATAGAAAATCTAAGAAAGACAACTTACGGAGGAAAAGCCCTTAGCTTGATCCCTTCTCCTATACCACTGTCCCCGCCTCACCAAAATCTATCATCATTGCTGACCCCACCTCTCGAGAATAATGACTTATCCTGCCATCTTCCTCATCTCGTATTCATGAGATCAACATGATTAGCATTGCTACTCGAGGTCGGAAAAACAATGGAAAAGCTAAAGAGAGCACACTGCTGGCCTCTCTTTCTCCTTCCGCCATCGATCACACCACCACCTAAAGTGGTTATTCGTGGACCTACTATCCAGTCTCGATGGAGTTTCCCATCGCACCATGATCAAACAACTTCACCGATCTCTGTAAAAATGACACTCTATGATCTCATTCAAACATCTGAATCTCATCGGCAAGCTCTAATTGAGATCCTCGAGGGATAGAGGTCCTACCTAATGAAACCCTACCCGTCGCCTCCTCCATCTTAACACCTGACCACGTCGCTTCTCTCACCCAAACAACCTACCTCCACAACCACCTCTTGTCCCTGTCTGACAAGCCATTCTTTGTCAGTTTTTTCGAAGAAGAAATTGTCGTCTTTGGTGCAGAAGATCCTGACCCCACTCTTTTCATCTCGGCTTACGTCCGGGACATCCGGGTACGTCGTGTTATGATCGATGGGGGCGCTAGCCTAAACATCATCTCTTCCAAAGCCTTCCAACAGATGAATATCCCTCCTAGTTGCATGTGTGCCAACCCCACCATGTTGCGTTCATTCAACGATGCTATTACTTCTACCTAGGCACCGTGATCCTTAACATTCATGTAGGGCCACGTACCTTGCCCGAACTCTTCTATGTCCTTGAGGAGAGTTCGATACAACATGTTGTTAGGCGCCCTTGGATCGGGCTATGGGATGCGTTCCCTCCACCTTACATAGATGCATAAAATTTGAGTATGAGGGAAGTCATACACGTCATCACGGTGGATGCTTCCCCCTTCAAAACCTGTAATATGTTATACCACCCTAATGATGTGCTTGTACCGGTCAAGGCACCCATTGATCGACCTGACCATCTACTTGACCACGCCTCAACCATCCACCTTAGCGCACCCACACCTTGACCAGTGAAACCCAAGCGTGAATACCTCTTCCTTCCCGCGGACAACATCCCGACCTCGGATCCCTTGGTAGGTGTTTTTCAACGCCTTACTTTGGGGAGTACCACCTATACAATGTTAGCACCTTCCATACCCCCAGAGTATGGACGAGTTACATGCGCATCCCCTACTGACCGTCGTGTGGGGGAGGTGATCTCCTACGGACCACCTAATTGCCCACACCAACCTAACGTATGGGGGTGTCAGCGCATCCTCTATCACCCCACAGAACCTCCCCTTGGTGTGGTTCCCTTCCAATCTGATTTTCAATATCTAACCAACCGTCATTTCGCCCTCACCTTCTGACTTTCGTTGTGCTTGGAAAGGTTTTGGTTTCGGTCTTTATGAACAAGGCCGACATACGATCATTCCCATGACTACACGCAAACACAAAGATCGTAGTGGTCTTGGATTTTCTGAACCACCTACACTGAAGAAACCTCGTGTCAATTGTATCAGGAAGATGATGAAGTCACCCCTTCCGAACCATCATCGCCCATTTTTCCATCTTCACCCATGGAGTCGATAGACCGGAATCTATCCCTCCTAACTTTTTTTTTGTGAATGCTATCTTCCTAGGTCCTCTCACTTATCAACGTGATGGTGAAGACCCATCTTCTCTCCCCCTTTTGTATCTAGACATGATCGAAGAAGACTCACCTTGATTAATGTTGTGGAGTGCGGGATGGCGACTCCATCCTCACCTACCTTAGTGCGGATGACTCTTATATTCAACGTGCCTTACCATCATCGAAACCCAAACCATGTTGAATGAGTGACTATAGAGATCAATCCACACGGAGGATGATCCTCACATTGTAAAGATCGGACAATCTCTCGAGCATCATCGAACAAGCCGCCTTCGCCTTACCTTCCTCCGTGCCATGTAATCAAGCTTTCGCTTGGTCCTCTGCCGACATGCATGCGGGAATCGATCCACGACATTGTTGTCCATAACATCACTCGAAACTAGACTCCAAACCGGTTAAATAGAAGTGGAGAGAAAAATGCATCCACGCATTGCCCTCTTGGTTAAAAGAAAGCTTGATGACTCCTTTTTGTTTCTTTCATCTTACTATTGACTATCCTCGATGGATTTCTAATGTCACACATACTTAAAGTGTTGGGGGATCACACTTGAATATGTATGGATTTCGCAGGATACTTAACTAATGCACACCATTCTCTTTGGTGTATGGTAGATATTCTCTCTTGAAATACAAATCCTTCCCTTAGAATATCTCTCAGGATATTCTCACCATGATGACTTCTCGAGAGTGGTTAGCCTGATTGGAGCTTCTTGATGAAGCATCGTCTTACTGCTCTTGACCACCTTCAAATTATCAAAAGCGCATCAAGCGTGCTTATGATAAGTGAATTCATGCGTACCTTTAAGATTGGTGATCTTGTCCTCAAAGAGAATCAACATGTAACCAAACTAGAAAAGAGAAAACGTGGAAAATTTGCTCCTAATTGGATTGGGCCTTACATTATCACTCACACTTATGGATCAGGTACTTATCGTTTAGCTTCGATAATGGTAAACTGAGCACTGAACCCCTTAATGCCTTGCATCTCGACCATTCTACTATTGAATTTAGTGTTACATCACTTCTTATCTACCTTGTGCTCGTCCCTTGAGCTCATTTACCACCTCATACACCTTGTTTCATGCATCTCAAAGTAGAATCAAACTCACGTGGTTTGATCATCACCTCCTCTTAAAGATGCCTTCCCCTTTTTAGTCGGTCCATGACTTAAAAGTATCAAAATAACAAGTTCTCAATTATACAATTACAGGATATTCTTGAGTCAAACTTCTACAAAACTAGATGCTTCATGCCAAACGGACATCTAGACCTCTAAGCTATAAACTAGACTACTCCCTCGAAGGACGGCTATAAAGCCACATCTACTCCTCTATAAGTAGGCTCCCTGAAGCTATGTGTGCAAAGCCGCATCTGCTACTATAAGTAGACTGCTCCCTTGAAGGACAACTATACAAAGTCAGCCTCTATCAGAAGCTTCTCGCATTGATCAGCTTCGTGAAGACCTCAAGAACAACAAAATGCATATCCCATATAGACTTCCCGCATCGATCAGTCTATATCCTAGAAAAATAAAAGTAGTATTCAAAAGCACTTTTGAGTCATGGACTTGTCTATTTAGGTTTGGTTCTCTTTCGTTAGAATAATCACCTTATAACAAGTTCTCTGCACCCTAGCTATACCATCCACCTCACCTCACCATTCTTCAAAACAACAAAACTCAAGGGACGTGACGTATATCGATATATTGTGATTATACAACTCTTTTCACCTATCGACTTCTCGCATATGCAAGGTACCTAGGGATTCAAGCTCATCCTACGATAATACGTGGTTTGTTTAGCTCTTTCCAACTATGGGACACTTTTGCCTCTTTTACCCAAATCTAGGATTATGTGTTGACCTTAATCAGGACATGGTTTCCTATGCTTGGGTAAGCTAACCCTCACTTCACCTATACCCACACCAACACCACCGAATACATGACACCAACAACATTACCCTACCAACATCAAACTTTTACCAACCAACAAATTTCCTAACCACATGACAAATTGCACTGAATTCACTCTCTCCTGGTCCTAAGGAGAACTACATGGTTTGAGGCCCCTCCTTCTTTGTGCGATGGGCTATGTAGGTGGCACTTAGAGGAGACATGGGGTCTCCCAAGGTTAGCTCGACCATCCCCTACCATAACCTATCATGTGTTGTGTTTTCCTTAAAAATATAAATATTTTCGCGTATTATATTGATAACACTCACCTTTGTCCTTTATCAATCAAAATTCAAAACAAAAACATTCTTATTATTATCATAACTCAAATCAACATACTAATAGTTTTATTTAGAGAACTACATCTATTATCATGAGGCCCCTCCTTATTTTTGTGCAATGGGCTATGTAGGGCACTTAGGAACATAGGGGTCTCCCGAGGTTAGCTCGACCATCCCCTACCATAACCTATCATGTGTTGTGTTTTCCTTAAAAAATATAAATATTTTCACGTATTTATATTGATAACACTCACCTTTGTCCTTTATCAATCCAAACATTCTAAACCACAAACATTCTTATTATTATCATAACTCAAAACTCAACATGTGTATTCATTATATTTATTTAGATCTTTAAACAAATACATCTTCTCTATTATACCAAATCGGGATTCCTAAACTCATCCTATGATAATGGGCTTGACCCCTCTCTTGCGACTATGGGACACTTAGGCCCCCACCTCTTTTCAAACTGGGATAGGATGTGTGTTGACCGACCACTCACCTGGCCTCTCTATCCTGGGTAAGGCTACCCTAGCTATTAACCTAGCTCCACATCATCCACCACACACCACCAATCACTACAACTACTCCCTCTGCGGAACTTTGGCGTTCACCACTCAAACTCTCACTCACCCACCCAACCCAAATTGGCTACTTCACCTCTCGTTAGCCTAGGATTATAGAAAACATCGATCTCATGAACAATCCCTGCTTTTGATCTTCAAATCTATAATCACTTAGGGGATGATGGGGTCCCTTTAGGTTACACTCGACCACCCTACCATATCTCATCGTGTTGGTTTTATGCCTTAATGTGAAATATCAAATACCCCTAATGATAATATTTTACCTACCCTAGCTTTACTCTTAAATCCTCACCCTTATCCACCAATCTCCATTTTTCACCACATGGCCTACCCCGGCTTTGCTAAATAGCCTTATTTTGAATTCATCGGCCCGACCATTAAGGCCGCAATTCGACCAATCAAGGCCCGACCCAAGCGACCAACTGACTTAATCAAGGCCGATCAAGGCCCGGCCCTTAAGGCCCGTAAACCAATCAATCGGCCCGACTCAAGGCCACAACCCCATCGGCCGACCGAGGCCTAACCCTCAATCGGCCCGACCCGAAGGCATAACCGACCAATCGGATGACCCGAGGCCAACCAATCGGCCCGACCCAAGGCCGCCGACCAATCGGCGACCGGACCAATCGGCCCGCGCTAAGGCGCTGACCAATCAATCGGCCGACCCAAGCGCTGACAATCAAAGGCGACCAGGCCGAAAAACCACAATCGGCGACCCAAGGCGCGACGACCAATCGGCCCGACCGGAAGGCGCAATATGACCAACCAATCGGCCCGATTCGAGTGAGAGGCCCACCCAATTAAGTACCTCGACCGAGGCCCACAAATTATGATTCTATCCACCCATCATGTAGTTGTTTGTTGATCGAGCTCACTGTTCGTGTTTTAGCATGACTAGGATACTTGAATTGATCGGTGACTAGACTTTGCCTAGACCGAGACCGTGACGTTTATCTCAACCAAACCAACCATTTGAGTCTTGCCGAACATGCCTAAACGTTACGGTACCTTACCATTATATACCCCTGGAGCTACTTCCTATGCCTTGGATACCAGGATTATATCAACCTTGTTTGGATAAACTATCGACCTTTGCCTATGAATTGCTTGTTTGCTCTTCAAATCGTGTACCCTGGTCACACTACTGCATTTCAACGTGTGTCTGCTTCCTTGAACTTACCCCACCATCTTACCATCATCTCATCATCATTCACCCTTTATCAACCCTATCCCTGATTTCACGTCGCCTCAATCTGTGATAGATTTGAGGGGGATTACCTATACCCTTAACTAGGGCAACCACTTCTTATTATTGTCAGTGCAGCTTTACAAGACAAGCTACACGACAACAAGGGGCAAATGTAGACACCAAATTTGGGTCTTACGATGCCCTGTGCCCCGCATCTCGTCTCATAACCTAACCCTACCTCACCACCTAAACCTTACACACTTAATTATTTATTAATTACCTTATAATTAATAAATCCACATCTCCAACCCTGCCACCTCACCTCGCCACCTCACCATGACCTAGCCCTAACCTAAACTAACCTAATTAAGACCTATAACTTGGTCAGACCCACACCCATGACTCATCACCCCCTCACCCACACCAAAATGAACCTAATAATGACTTGACCAAGCCCACAACTGACCCCTCGGGAGAAAAGGAGGGAAAGTTGGCTATTTTACTAAAAATAGCCAACTTTGACCTAACCGACATCGGTCCCTACGTGACCGGCGTCGGTTAGGTAACCACCATCGGTTCCCTGTAAATGACCTCCCCCAACCAAAACAAAGGGATCCGAATTCATTTTGCAAGAGAGGGACAAGTGAGAGAGAGAGAAGAGGTTGCAGAGAGGAGTATTGAGCCCAAGACTGTAACTGAGCAACTAGATCACGGTCACACTCATCCAAACATTGGGAGAGTCGGAGGATAGCTTCATCAGCTCACTTCGATTTTGGATCATCCCAACTGAGCCTTGCCTTTTCCACTGCATTCCTTGGACCTGCATCCGCATCAGAAACTAGTAAGTAGTCTCTTTTATTACCTTGTATGCTTCTAGACACTACTTTGTGAACTTTTGATTCATAGTGATTATAAGCTCACTCCTGGATCTACCACCCGGCAGCACCCTGCACCTAACCTTCATTCATCCATCTCTATATTGCCCCAAAGAAGCTTTCTCACTCTACGAGTCTTCTCTATCACCCTACTACTCCCCTCGACCATCTACCAACCTTCTAAACCCCATAACCACCTTACTGACCAACCTCCATTTAAAAGCCCTAAATCACCCCCCCCTCGATATCGGTTATCCCCCTAGGTACGGTTTTATAACCCGTGGTCGGTTATCCGTGGCCGGCATCGATCAACTTTGTGACTTATACCAAAAACCAACCTTTCACCTATTTACCTCCAAACAATCTCATATCAGCCTTGTCTATCCTGTAACTTGATCTGAACGTATCAATAACCAGTGACCAAACAAACAACATGACATTTTATTATTGGTAGTTTAGTCTCTATTGCTTTTAGTAACGAGGTACCTAAATCGTGATTTCACAATAGCTTCTTTATTATCATTTGCATTAATTTGTATTAAAAGGGAACTGACCACCTTCGAAAGGAAGTCTAATATTTCCTGGGCCCAAGGCAGTTCCCTCACTTATTGTTTAACAAAAATCTGGTGGTCTTGCATTCTTATTTATAGGTAGTCCTTCCCAGACAAAAAGGAGCTCTTCACAATCGGTCTGATCTCTCTACGGTACATGCACACCTTCCCAACACTCAACAGGTATTCCTCCTAGCCCTAACCCTTATACATTTCTCAAGAGAATGAAAAGATTGAGATTTCTTACGCATCATTGCATCGTGCATTAGCGCATTAGTGCGTCATATGCATCATTGGGAGTTACACTTCTATTCTAGGAATGTAACTCCCCCTCTCCACTCGAGTTGTCATGATTGCAGCATTGGGGGTTACTCAGCACCTCCTATATGTACACCCTATTTGATCTATGAGATAGAGGAGAGTTTTATGGCTTAACCAGGTTTTGCCCATGTTTCAAATCTTTGCATGCACATTTGGTTGATGCTCACTCCTCCCGAGATCTCTTCACGCTGCCGTTCACACATCCTGTTGATGTGCACGTCATCCCTCATGATCCTCGCTTGTGGGTTTTAAACCCTCTTTCATGGTATCAGAGCACTCTCCATGATGTGGAATCAAAATTGCAAAGGTGCACAAAAGCAAGACATCAGACTCGGATAATAATGCATCTGGTGTGAAGGCCCGAAGTCTGATCAACCCCCAAAATGTAGCACTTTATAAAGTAGTGTGTTTACAAAACTAATAATGCCATAACTTTTGACTCACAACTTGTTTTGAGTGCTTCCTTGGTCAAAGTTGCATGATTTCTCACACACTACGTGATGGCATTGTCACTTTTGTAAATTCACTACTTTATAATGTGCCACATTCGGGGGTTGATTATACTCTTGGGCCTTCACTGCTGATGCATTATCGGCGAGTCGACATCTTCCTTTGTGCACCTTGCACTTTTGATTCTACATCATGGAGAGTTCTCTTTCTAAACTTGAGTGTCGTAGGATCACCTTACAGCCTCCACCACTTCTCATCGGGAGAGGGAACTATTCAGCTTGGCGTGCTTCCATGGAATGTTACTTCGCTCACAAGGTTCTTTCACCCTTCTTGTTTGGGCAGTTCTTGCACCCCCGATCATCGTCATCTAGAGGACTTCCTTGACACTTGCGACCATGTCTTTGGTCACATGATGATGCATGTCTCTCGATCTCTCTGGTTTCACGTGGTAGACTTAGATCCACCTCAACTTGTCTAGAGCATTTTTCAGTCCCTATATGGAGACCCTTCACATACTGCAGTCATTTTTGCTAATGTTGATTCATTTGTCTCCTCCATTTCTTCAAGCGTGATGGCCATTCCACTTACATAAAATCACTTGATCTACTTCTTGATGACGAGGATTGTGCACCCTATTTTGATGTCGAGAGTACTACTGAGGGCTCTTCTCCTCTTTCTCTCACTATTCCGAGAGAGTTTTGACACTTCCCACATCTTATCAGATATCAAGTAGTCTCCTTCTTAGTCTCATACAGTCATCACACTCACCTCCTTTCCACTTCCAGTGTGTGAGGCCCCTTTCACTCCTCTACCTTCATTGGATGACTCATACCTATCTGACATCGCTCTTTTGTTTGTTGAGCCCCCTCATTGGGACGAGTATTTGCTTGACCTTAGTCATCTTTTCGTAGAGTCTACTTATGATGCACTACAGGTTCCTCATCCATCTACAAGTGTTTCAGAGGAGTTCATCATCTCTGTTGTTGGGAGTTCCCCTTCCAGGAATCATGTCACTTCCACATTTCCAGAGACCTTCATTAATCCACCCTTGCTTGTGGATCCTTTTTTGTTGTGGAGGATGTTTTGTTCCCTTCACATCACTTGGACATCCTTTCTACGGGTGTTCCTCTTTTTCACTCTGATAGTTCTACGCACATGGCATTACCTTCGGTTCTTTGGCACTCACTCGCTAGACCTATGTCACACTTCCATGCACCAGACTCAAAGTTCTTCGTGTTGTTGCCTTCAGTTTCCTTTGTGGAGTGGGCAGACTTCCAGCACATCATTTCTATCCTTCCTAAGGGTAGGCACACAATTCGGTGTGGGTGGCTCTTCTTCAGTCCAAAGGCAGAGGATCTTGTCATCGAAATTCTTCTGGGAGACCTCCTAGAGCTGCAGAGTTTAGATCCATCCATGGCATCTTCTGCATTCCTCTCATCTCCATCTTCTTCTTTCCAGAGATTGCCTCTTTGTACATGGGTACCTTTTAGGCTTGTCTCCATGGCCAGGACCCATTTTTGGTATCTTTCTTAGATTAGAGAGTTGTTTTCTCTCTTGTGGTAGATGTTTTTCCCATTGGGTTTTCTTTCACTACTTGGGATCTTCTTTCTTTTACGTGGGTACCTCATCGGGCTTTGTGCCAGGACCCATTTCTCGTTTCGACTTATCACCTCATCCTAAGTTATGATGAAGGGGGTGTTAGTGTGTGTAATTTCCACATCATTAGGTGAGTGATCTCACTTAGGTGAGATCGTAGGTCCATCTGTCATTTAGGGGTCATTATGAGATTCCCTTACACATCGGTGCATCAGTGCGTCGGTGTGTCGGTGTGTCTTTACGTCATATGCATCATTGGGAGTTACATTTCTATTCCGGGAATGTAACTCCCTCTCCACTCGATTTGTCATGATTGCAGCCTTTGGGGTTACTCAACACCTCCTATATGTACACCCCATTTGATCTACGAGATAGAGGAGAGTTTTATGGCTTAACCGAGGTTACGCCGTGTTTCAAATCTTTGCATGCACATTCGGTTGATGCTCACTCCTCCCAAGATCTCTTCATGCTACCATTCGCACGTCCGTTGATGTGCACATCGTCCCTCGTGATCCTCGCTTACGGGTTTTAAACCCTTTTTCAATCCCCTCATTGTACTTTATCTACTAGTACTAATAGTTGTTATTCGTTCATTCCTCTAACAACCCTAAATGAATTGTTTGTGAATCTTGTTAATGAATTATGCTGAAATTTATCCCTGATTATATTTAACAGGTGAATAAGAAAGGCCACAGATCTAAACAACTCAAATGTTGTAGTCCATTTAATCCATATATCATACGACAATAATAGAAAATTCCATTTGTCATATAGATTGATGGTTGAGTCCGTTTTGAAAATCAAAAGGCATTGACTCTCAAAGTTCTACATTCAAAGGAAAATTATATGTTTTTTCTTTTTATATAAGGAGGAAAAAGTTAATAAAAAATGCAATAAAATTAAAATACATTACCCTCCACTCCTTTTTTTTTTTTCCAATTCGAGACATTGAGGACATCCAAGCAATTTCTAAACTGATCTAGCTTTGTACAACAAATCAATAAACTTGGTTTCTATCCAAGTTTTGTTCACTTCATTCTGTTATTTACAAATATTAGTAATGGCTTCGTTAGTTGCATTTGTAGAAAGAATGCGAGCCCTTTGAAACTATAGCCTTGGATGTAAAGACTTGTAAGTATTTGAGCCCAAAATATTTTTTGTGCACATATTGTATGCTAGCCATCAAGTATATAAAATTTAACGTCATCCCTTTCCGATCTTTGAGCACCATAACCTTATTCGTAGACTCCAAGAAGGGAAGAAGAATTGTGTCCCTCTATGTAGGAATAACATTTATCAACATGGAGTGCACAAGAAGGTCAACATTCTCATCATCAATAGGATGATATTGATACTTTGGAGGTGCTACATGGCACCTAGAAACATCAATTGAAAATACTTCTCCATCGAACAAAAATTAATCAAACTTCTTCTTAGTTGAAGGTTCTATGTTTATGAATATAGTGGTTACTTTCTTCAGCAATGCAGTTGATTTAGTATTATTTTTCAACCCATGGAACTTTGATCTAGATGGATTGAGCTCCAATTTAGCCAAATATGTTCTCCTCAACATAGTAAACAACTTGGCATGTTTAGGTAGTGAAAGCGAACCTTTTCTATTCAAAAAATGAAAACAAGAGAGGTTTTATCACCTCTATACAATTTTCTAAGTACTGCAAGCATGCCATCATGAATTTCTTCTACATTTGAACAACCAGTTTTGTCTTCATCTACTAAAAACCCCAAATCCCATCCATGTTTTGAACAGGAACATTTTTTTCTATCTTCAAGGGCTTGCATTTCCGTTTCTGAATAAAGAAACATCCAACTCCATATCCACAATAAGACACTTATTATTTTCATAGTCAATGTGTTCAACCTGAACATGTAGTGTTCTCAAATCAATGACTACAGAGGATATAACCATTATGACTTCCTCATGTTTTTCATTTATAAAAAACAACCATAGGTCATTGTAGTAGTTGTTAAGGCCATGGAATTCAACAAACCAGTCGTCATCTCTGTTCTTCTAGCTCTCAGTGCCTTCAATGAATGGAATTGCCAAGAATGGATTGCGACCAATGGAAGACATTGTATCTATAATTAGAGTAGAATATATTAAAAATTACTTGACATATGGATTTATTTTTGTTCTCACCATATGTTAATGAATGCAAGTATTATCCTTTGTGATCACCAATCTCTATAATGAATTACTTTGTATCCTTGGTGAGCAATCAAAGTAAACATTAACTATTGTTAGGATTTGACTGAACATGACATCTAACCTTCAACTGGTTATTGTGAATTGTATTTTGGATCACAACATTAATACCAAAAACTATGTAAAATTATTCTTGACAATTAACACACAACTTATTTTGGAAGGATTATTCATTGTCTAACAACCATCCACTTTGCATAGATTGCATGAAAGGAAACGTTTGAAAACATATATGTTAGCGAGAGAGAGGATTTAATTCGACATATGAATGGATATTTTTAATATTACTTGTTGGTAATTTACACCAATTGAATGGACTAGCTTAAAGGCCATTAATATTTAATCTCCATAACTAGTAGAAAAGAATAACATAGTGGTCGCTAGGCTCAAGAATGTATTTATTTGAAAATAGCTATATAATAACAAATAATGGTCAAGCTTAGCATCCACTAAGCTCCTTTGATTACCGATTGTCATTGTAAGCACTATATGTTCAATTGTGGACCAATATTGTTTTTCAATGATAGTAATTATATCGTATTGGTTGGACTTCACATGTCGGACCCAATTGCAGCACTACATTTCAACAAGATGGATAAAGACTTATGTTTTGCCTAAAATATATCTTTATAAATTATAAGCCATATTCGTTCATATCAAAGAAAATTTTCAAAATAACTATTGAATAAAAATCATGGTCTAGCTTAGCGGCCGCTATGATACTTTCATTACCTCTAGTAATAACAATCACTAGAAGTACAACTTTAGAATGATTGTTATTGTCAATGACTATAATTGTATCAAATTAGTTGCACGTTACTAGGTGGAGCCAATTGCTGCACTAATTTCCATCGAGAGGGATCAAGACTTTATCTTCATATCAAAGGAATAACGTTGTGGCGATAGGTGCAACAATTTCTAAATTTGAGAATAGATATATAATAACAAACAATGGTCAAGCTTAGCGGTCGTTGGGCTCCTATCATTACCATTTTCCATTGTAATCACTATCTATTCAACTTTGGATGGTTAGTGCTTTTCATTGATTGTAAGTGTCACATATTGGGTAGACTTCACATGGTTGACCCAATTACTACACTACATTCTATCGAGAGGCATCTAGTCTTATTTATTTCTCCTAAGATATATCTTTGAAAATTGTAATCCATATTCGTTAGTATCAGAGAAAAAGGGTATCAACCACTAAGCTCAAGAATTTCTTAATTTCAAAATATTCATTGAATAATAAATCATGGAATAGCTTAGAAGCCAATTCCTATAATGCTTTCCATCGAGAGGGATCAAGAATTTCTATTCTTATCAAAGAAAATTCTTAATGACCGCCACCTTCATTACTCATTGAAAGGAATAATGTAGCGACCACTAGGCTCAACAATTTTAATTTTGAGAGGATTCAAGACTTATTTATTTCTCCTAAGATATATCTTTGTAAATTATAATCCATATTTGTTTGTATCAAAGAAAGATCCTAAGTGGCTACTAGGCTTAACAATTTCTCAATTTCTAAGTAGCTATTGATTAACAACTTCGTGATATAGCTTAGAGGCTACTAGGATCCTTTCATTACCTCTTGTCGTAGTAATCACTATCTTTACATCTTTAGATCAATTGTAATTTTCAATTATTATAATTATTTCAAATAGGCTACACGTTACCCGGTGGAGCCAATTTTTATACTATGTTTCGTCGAGAGGGATCAAAACTTTCGGTTTGTATCAAAGAAAAGGTTTAGCAACTGCTAAGCTTGATTACTAGTTGAAAGGAATAACGTAGTGGACTTGCTAGGCTCAATAGTTTCTAATTTTTGAATAACTATATTATAACAAACAATGGTCTAGCTTAGTGGCCATTTAGGCTCCTATCATTATCACCTATCATTGTAATTGTATCATTTTGGGCAGACTTTACATGGCAGCCATAATTGCTACACTACATATTTATCTCATACAAGATATATATTTTTAAATTGG
Organism: Taxus wallichiana var. yunnanensis; assembly: GCA_018340775.1. Taxonomy (NCBI): domain Eukaryota; kingdom Viridiplantae; phylum Streptophyta; class Pinopsida; order Cupressales; family Taxaceae; genus Taxus; species Taxus wallichiana. The sequence goes on along the minus strand of CM031240.1, from coordinate 233,119,347 downwards.
AATCCATATATACCCCTAAGAGCAAGTGATATTTTTGTAGTTTTGATAAGATAAATCATTACACAACAATTACTTAATTTGGAAATAGTGATAGAATAACAAATCATGATATAGCCTAGTGGCCGCTAGCTATATACCAATACCTCTTGTCATTGTAAACACTATCTTTATAGCTTTGAGGTGCTAGTTTTTTTCTTTTTTTAATGCAAAAACACCTTTTAGGATTTCAGAATTTTCATGCCACGTGTCGTCATTTTAATGGTAGCTATTTATATTATAATATCGCGGTTTCATATAGTTTCAAAATATTTTATTATTCATTTCTTTACATTTAAATTTCGTAATAAATGTGTCAATTATAATGTTTTCTAACTATTAGGTTCAAAACATGCCACGTGGCACAATATAATTGGATAATTATTTTTCATGTGCACTACATCTAACATTGTATAGGTTGATTTTGATAAAAATTTAAAAATGTGCCTATACATTCGTACACTTTATTTCATTTGTTTTATTACAATATTATATTTTTTTATTGTGTTTCTACTATTTTAAGCTATAGCCATGTGTCGTTGTTTTACTAGTTGTTATTTATATTATAATATCATGGTTTCATATTATACTAGTTTCTTTACATTTTAATTTCATAATAAATGTATAAATTATAATGTTTTCTAACTATTAGGTTCAAAAACATGCCACATGGCATAAGTATAATTGGATAATTATTTTTCATTTGCACACTACATCTAACATTGTATAGGTCAATTTTGATAAAATAAAAAAATGTTCCTATACATTCGTGCACTTTATTTCATTTGTTTTATTACAATATTATATTTTTTATTGCATTTCAACTATTTTAAGCTATAGCCATGTGTTGTCATTTTACTGGTTGTTATTTATATTATAATATTGTGGTTTCATATTATACTAGTTTCTTTACATTTTAATTTCATAATAAATGTGTAAATTATAATGTTTTCTAACTATCAGGTTCAATCTTAACACATGGCATAGAGTAATTAGAGAATTACATTTCATTAGTGCACTACATCTAACATTATCTAGGCGATTTTTGATAAATTAAAAATTAAAAATAAATGTGCCTATAAATTGATATAATTTATTTCTATTGTTTTATTATAATATTATAATTTTTATTACGTTTCAACTATTTTAAGCTATAGCCAATAACAAAAGGCATTGTTTTCAATATTGTTTATTTTTTTGATATCCCGCACCTTTTCTCAATGAGTGGAAAATTTAAAATTCGAATTGTGAATTCCCCCGCATTTTTGAGAATTTGAAATTTCAATATTAACACAATTTTCCCCGCTCATATTTTCAAAATTTCAATGTATTTTTTGGATTTTCAAAATTTCTAATGTGGACTATGTAACAAATATTAAATACCCTGAGAACTAGTTTTTAGGGTTTTTTTCTGTCTCTACAACAACAACTCTTGAAATCATATAACAATACATGCAAGCTAAAGATTGTCATAGACTAATAATATTTTTTCGATCATTTTTTACACCGCCTCATGGAATACTAGTTCCTTTCTTTTTCACGTCATTCCAGCCTACTTTGCCCTATGAAAATGTGATCCGTAGCCCTAGCTCTGCTTACCAGTTCCTTCTGATCATTTTGTCACACCGCCTTGTTCCTAAAGAAAATAAGGAATATGTTGGGCCCCAACCGAAGAAAATTTAATCCCTTTTCATCTCTGGTTTTTATTTCATTTGAACGCTTTCAAGTTTCTTCGATATGTCCCCCTCTAGATTTTTTCCCGATAATGATGGTCAGTTACCTAAACACTAGTTTTTAAAAAAATTTAATGTTTAACGAGACTCAAAATATTGTTTTGGTATTCATTATGTCTACTTTTTTTTCCTTTTATTATGATGATAGAAATAACCCAAGGTAAATATTTCATTGTACATTGTTTATATGGTTGCCACATTGAATTTTTGAGAAGATATTTGAGGTTAACAAAATGGTATAAATTTGTAAAATCATATTAGGTTTTCAATTGTGAGATAATTTTTTGTGCAATGGAAGGTTAAACATATTATATATACGCCTAAATTTTATCTATAAAATATTATAATCACTATGCATTAAAATTTATGTATGTTAGTCATGACAATAAAATTCTATTAAAACAATATTATCAGTAGGCCATGTATTATTGGTGGAAGATAGAGTGTTGGCATATATATTAATTCATTAGGGTTTTTGTGGAAGGCCACAATATTATTAGTCTATCTGGAAGGACACAAACTAATAGTATTTGGATATTAGTTGTCCCTAAGATTTTACAAAAACAAGAAAACTATGAAATATTGAAAGCTCGTTAGGGTATAATACCATATTTGAAGCTTAGCGATTGGTACTCAATAACACATATCATGAAGTTATACGCCAAGAAACTGCCACATCGTAATATTTGGAACATAGTTGTCACTAGAATTTAACAAAATAAAGAAATATATTGTGAGTCTAGCGTCTGCTAGGTATTGCTCGCAACATATTATTTGGAGCTTAGCGGCCGCTAGGTTTCACAAAATAAATAAAGATATTGTAAGTCTAGTGTCTGCTAGGTATTGCCAAAAAAATATGCTTGAAAACATTTTCTGAGCTTAGAGATTCGGTACTCAAGAATGAATATCATGAAGTTATACACGCCAAGACACCGCCGTAACATATTATTTGGAATGTAGTGGTCACTAGGATTTATCAAAATAAAGAAAGGTATTGTGAGTCTAGCATCCGCTAGGTATTTCCACAACATATTATTTGTACCTTAGTGGTCGCTAGTATTTCACAAATTAAATTAAGGTAGTATGAAATTAGTGGCCTCTATGCACTGGAACAACATAATATTTAAAAAAATATTTCTAGGATTTACCATTTTAAATGAAATTGATTTGAGCTTAGTGGTTGCTAGCCTTTACAACGATGTAACAATTTAAGATTTGTGTTCGTTAGGATTTAACACATAATATTTGGGTCATAGAGATTGCAAGAATTTAACACATTAACATGAGATTCTAGGAGGCTAGCATCCGCTAGAATATGCGTACTCATAATTCTTACAAGTTGTCGACGGTATGCTTTAACAAATCAAATTAACAAATTTTGAGCTACATGACATCTAGTTACTTCCATAATAGAATATTTCAAGCTTGGATGTCTCAAGAATTTAACAAGATAAAGTATGGAATTTTTAGCTTGACATCCGCTATCTTATGATGCAACATATTATTTGAAGATATGTTGTTGCTAGGATTCAAGTAAAAACATGTCAAATATTGCAAGCTTAGCGACCGTTGGGTTATGCCTCGAAAAAAATTTCTAAGCTTAGAGATCGATACTCAAGAATGGATATCATGAAGCTATACACCGCCAAGACACTGCAACAACATATTATTTGGAGCTTAGTGGCCGCTAAGATTTCTCAAAATAAAGAAAGGTATTGCGAGTCTAGCATCCGTTAGGTATTGTCACAACATATTATTTGTACCTTAGTGGTTGCTAGTATTTCAAAAATTAAATTAAGGTAGTATGAAATTAGTAGCCTCTATACACTGGAACAACATAATATTTTAAAAAAAAATTCTACAAGATTTACCATTTTAAATGAAATTTATTTTTGATCTTAGCAGATTGCTAGCCTTTACAATGATGTAACAATTTAAGCTTTTCGTTTGTTAGGATTTAACACATAAGATTTGGGTCATAGAGGATGTAAGAATTTAACACATTAACATGAGATTCCAGGAGGCTAGCATCCACTAGAATATGTGTACTCATAATGCTTGCAAGTTTTGACGGTATGCTTTAACAAATCAAATTAACAAATTTTGAGCTACATGGCATCTAGTTGCTTCCACAATAGAATATTTCAAGCTTGGATGTCTCGAGAATTTAACAAGATGAAGTATGGAATTTTTAGCTTGATGTCTACTATCTTATGATGCAACATATTATTTGAAGATATGATGTCGCTAGGATTCAAGTAAAAACATGTCAGATATTACAAGCTTAGTGGTTGTTGGGTTATGCCTCGAAAACATTTTTTGAGCTTAGAGATCAGTACTCAAGAATGGATATCATGAAGCTATACACCGCAAGACACTACAACAACATATTATTTGGAGCTTAGTGGATGCTAATATTTATCAAAATAAAGAAAGGTATTATAAGTCTAGCATCCGCTAGGTATTGTCACAACATATTATTTGTACCTTAGTAGTTGCTAGTATTTCACAAATTAAATTAAGGTAGTATGAAATTAGTGGCCTCTATTTAACTGGGAAAACATAATATTAAAAATATTTCTACAGGATTTACCATTTTAAATGAAATTGATTTGAGCTTAGCGACCGCTAGCCTTTACAACGATGTAACAATTTAAGCTTTGCGTTCATTAGGATTTAACACATAGTATTCCAAGAGGCTAGCATTTGCTAGAATATGTGTACTCATAATGATTTCAAGTTTTCGGTGGTATGCTTTAACAAATAACATTAACAAGTTTTGAGCTACATGACATGTTGTTGCTTCTAGAATAGAATATTTCAATCTTATATGTCTCAAGCATTTAACAAGACGAAGTATGGATTTTTTAGCTTGACATCCGCTATCTTATGATGTAACATATTATTTGAAGATATTATGTCGCTAGGATTCAAGTAAAAATATGTTAGATATTGCAAGCTTAGCAACCGCTAGGTTATGCCTTGAAAATATTTTTTGAGCTTAGAGATCGGTACTCAAGAACAAATATCATGAATTTATATGTCATTAAGACATTTCCGAACATATTATTTGGAGCTTAGTGGCCACTAGGATTTCTCAAAATAAAGAAATATATTGGAAGGCTAGCGTCTGCTAGGTATTGCCGCAACATATTATTTGTACCTTAGCAGTCTTTAGGATTTAACAAATTAATTAAAGTAGTATGAAATTAATGGCCTCTGCTCTACATTGCAACAACATAATATTTAAAAAATATTTCTACAGGATTTACCATTTTAAATGAAATTGATTTGAGCTTAGTGACTGCTAGCCTTTACAACGATGTAATAATTTAGGCTTAGTGTTCATTAGGATTTAACACATAATATTCCAGGAGGCTAGCGTCCACTAGAATATGCGTACTCATAATGTTTGCAAGTTGTCAGTGGTATGCTTTAACAAATTAAATTAACAAGTTTTGAGCTACATGTTTTTATCTTAGCATCCACAATTAGAGTCGCTAGGTATTGTGGAAAAATATTATTTGGATCTTAGTAGTCGCTAGGATTTCATTCATTTAATTAAGGTAGTATGAAATTAGTGGCTCTACATACTACCTCAACGTAAAAATTTACGCTTAACATTCATTAGTATTTAACGCATAATTCGGAGCATAGCGGTTGAAAGGATTAAACACATTACATTAAGATTCTAGGTGGCTAGAGTTTTGAGTGCTTCCACAATAGAATATTTTGTTCTTAGATGTCTCAAACATTTAACAAGACAAAGTGTGAAATTTTAATCTTGGCATCCACAAGCTTATTTTGCAACATATTATTTGAAGATAGTGGTTGTTAGGATTTAACAAAATAGAGAAAGATATTTCAAGTCTACTATGCACTAGGTATTGTAGCACCATATTATTTTTAGTTTATGCCACAACGACAAATTTGGAGCATTTTTCTCAAACATTTATCAAAACAAAAATGCATGTTTAGATAAGTATAGCATTTGGAATATATACATGATCATTGTATCAATTATAAATATTCATCTATTAACATGTCATACATATCACAGTGTTTTCTCACCTATCTCACATACTACAATTTATGATTCAATGTGGTTCTTCCTTAACTACAGGGGTGTTGTTGATCTGAGACCATGGGCATGGTTTCTTCCTTAGCTATGGGTTGTTGTTGAACCGATCCCATAGGTACAATTTCTTCTTGGGTTTGTTGCTCTCATTTGAGACCTATTTTATCATCAAAATCTTTTTGTAAATCTTAGAATCTCTTTTTTATCTTTTCCATATCCAAAATCATGCTTCTATATAGCACATCGACTTGTCAAGAAAATCCTTTTGACTACCACATGATTTTTTGGCAATTTCCTTCAGAGTCCTTATTTTTGTATTTTTTCCTTGTTTGGAAACAATCTCAATGACATGTGAAGTTTCTCCCTTGTTTTCCTCAGCTATTCTCCTTTGAAAATTAACCATGAATTGTTGAAGGGATGTTATGAACTCTTCATTAGAAACCAATGCATGGTTTCCTTTAAATATTTCCATGACCAAGCTTCTATGAAAACATGATTTCCTCTAGAAATAATGTCATCAAACTACAAAGAAATTTCTCTTACCTATTCATTCCATTCCCTTAGACTTCACTTTGTATAATTAGCATATGTCTGGCATATACCAATATTGTCCATGGTCATAATTATAGGGTCTTTACAAATTTATTTTTCAATGACCTACCCCATTTGTGTTAATGTTTTCTACAATGATGTCACTCCTGTAATGAGTTTTTCATTTTTTTCCAAGCCCTCTTCTACCTGCTTCTTTGCACGGATGTAATTCTTTATATTATTGTACAAGCCATGCAATGCATCTTCTACATCGAAACTGTGGCCGGGAGGAACTATGGCCTTTAACTAAGTTTCAAGCTCTATATTTCTAGCACGTACTCCCCTCACTACTTCTATGGTTGCTTCTATTGTGGCCCTTATAAAGGATTTTGGATCTTCCTGATATTGCACCACTTGGGATCCTTTGGCTTTCCTTTTCTTTGTAAGAGTGAAGAGGTCTTCTAAATTTTCATGCCAAACAATGGCTTTTTGTGTTGACACCTTCTTTTTGGTTACCCTTTTCAAGGTTCTTGTCCTTGGATTGAATTCAATGTTCACTAAGGGATCTTCTTGTGCCTCCCAATCTAGATGTTCTTTGTAGGAAATTATGAATTGCTCTACCCAATCATTTCTCACTTGTTGTGAAGTGGAGGGAGAAGATTGAGAGGGTTGCATTGGGGCTTCACTGGTTGGAGCTTTATTTGGTTCAGACAAGACTTCTTGAAACTTAGATCTAGATTCATTTGGTGGAGATAAGGGAGCACATGGTTGTTGTGAATGTTCTGAATACAAATCTTGTTTTCTCTTCATATCCTCCTTTTAATAATTGCTCTCGAGAGGTGGAACCACCCTTGACTCCTTCATATTATGTTGAACAAGGCTATCTTGTGTTTGGGTAATCCATACCCAATCATTATCATCATGCACATGAGAATATGATATATTTAACTGTCCTTTAAGAGAATTAAGGTGTTGGGAAACCCTATTCCTTTTTCATATTTCCTTAAAGGGTGTTTGGGGAGATGAAATGAATTTCTATGGGCCGAGGCAGCCTTCAAATCGGGCCACCTTTTAAACATTTTGTGTCCCACAAAGACTAGGAAGGAGGGATGTGTTTTAAGATTCTTCTCCTTACACTTTAAATCAATACCATTGCAAATATGATATGCAACCTCTTGTACTGCCAATTTTTCTGGCACATAATATGGCAATTGAAAAGGAGGTGTAAGGAGCCCTCAATCATGATAATTGTATATTCTGGATAGAAGAATGTGGCTCCCATATTCCTTATGGAAGTGAGGATGGCATCAGATATTCTTGGTGTTGTTGTTTCATGTAATTGTTGGTAGAGAGAAAGATACAAATAAGTGCATATATCTTGAATATGTGATCTGAAATGATGGGTATACAAGTATGAATATTTCTCATTTACCCTCAAAGGGATCAAAGGAGACCAGATTTGACAGAAATCCAGACATTTGAGAACACCAATGATAACATCGAGAAGATAGGAAGCCATGTAAAATGGTTTCCCATGGTCGACAAAATTATTTCTTTGTGTCACTAAATTGAGACAGAGCACCTGACCTAAGGAGGGAATCTTGTCTTCATCAATAATAAAAGAAAGTAACGGGATCCAGGAAACATCCACCTTAGAGATTGAAAAATTTCCATATAGCCTATTCATGAGTGCCATGCTAATGCGGACTCCTGGTTTAAACCTTTCAATAAGGATTTCAGATAAATTAGAATCATCTATATTATCTATCAAGTCTTTTTCCCGACTCCGTAAAACATTTCTTACTCTCATTCTAGTAATTGAGGAATCAACTGTGTTTTTTTATGCAAGAAGTTCGGCTCTGAAGTTTATAATAACTTTTGTATGCATTCCCAAAAACAAACCTATTCTCTTTTTCCCTGATTTAGAAAATAATGACAAATCCTTGGACTTGGCATAAAATAGATAGGAAGTGTACAAATTAGGAAATAGAAGAACCTCTAGTTTATCAATAATTAAATGGAGGTCATCTCTTTTTATCACCCTTATGTCTCGTAACCGTAACACTTGTTCTTCTCGATATTCTTGTTATGTCTATGACATCAACATCAACACTTTCATTATGAACTGTGGAATATAAAGCTGAGTAATGTTGAAATTATTCATATAAGGTTGTTGGATCGAACACGATATCTCTTATTAATTTTTCATTTTCATTGGAATATAAATAAGTATCTACCATTACCATTTCCCACTCTCTAGCCATGTTGAAAAATTTAAGGGCCATGAATGTTGCATACATCATTAACAAAAACAAATTATGAGACAAATGACATAATTGATTTTATGGAAACATTCATATGTCCCTTACTATGAATATTAGGTAAGATTAGAAAATAATTTCCACATAAAAGATAGAACTATTGATCCTAGCGGTCGCTAGGGTCATCAATTTCTAAATATCTAGAGCTTAGCGGTTGCTAGGGATTATTCACATACTTACTATTAATGGAATGAGAAAATCATGGATGCATGTACATGTACCATTGATGTGTCAAGGTATACGTATTTTTAACCATGGTTTTCATTATTCATCACTCCAGTAAATAAAATTATTACAATGATGTTCAGCTCTAGAATATTAGCCAAGTACAAGAAGGCACTTGGGGCGCACGGGACCTATATAAAGAAGGGCACGCAAGGTGAAGGCACGCAGGCGTAGTTCTAGCCGGGTTTAAGTAGAACACACGGTTTCACGCATAAGACAAGATGGGTTTTGGAACTTAGCCATATTTAGATTTCCATACAAAGCACACAAGGAAAGCATGACCCATCTAGCATGTGGAGTGGATACGGTGCCAGCTTGACAAATTTAGGATCAAGAATATAATATTCCATGCATGCGATTGAAGGATCCAGAAAGACATCATTTCAAGAGTGGAGAGCTCGGATCAAAGGAGGCATGATCCATGGAAGGACCACTTGGACACTTGGCAACTGATCAGTTACCTCAGAAGGCATCGTAGTGAAGGAAGAAAGCTATATATAGAGATGCTTGAGTAGTAGAAGGTAGTGGAAGTGGTGGTGGAAGAGAGGAAAAGCTCTGCAAAAATATTATGGAGGATTCTATGGGTTGGGATTAGAGGAAATATAGAGTGAAGGCATATTTAGAGGTATGGGTCTACGTGTTATATTTGTAATATGAACAATGTAGTTTAGTTTTGATACATGACCTTGCTCTATATTATTATATTGGTTTGTTATGACCTCAATGAATGTAATGTGGTTATTGAACTCATTAATATGAATATAAGGTTATGTTCTAAAGAATATATGTGTTCATGAGCATAAATCCTAGTGCATTTCCTTTGTGTTATGAATTAGTTATGTATTCTATTAGATACTTCTCTTTTATGGATGCATTGATATGATAACTCATCCTAGGCTCTTAGAATGAACACATGGTTCTTTTCCATTCTCTTACACTTAAGTATCTATCATGGATGATGTATTCTTACACAACTCACATAAAGGAGGGGCTCGATGCTCACGCATGCCTCCTTTGAGTGCCCAACACATTTTGGGTGATAGGTGACATGCATGGGATTAGAATGTTGTTTTAAGCGTATAAAATGACTACATATTAGTTCCGTTATCGAGACCTATTTTCAAATTTTTTTGGAGAAATGGAATACATCTTGGTCCTTGTGATGTGTGATGACAGAATTTCTAACCTTGGAAAGTTTTGAAGCATGGTTCAAGAGTACAGAGGATGAGTTTTCTCAAAGATTAAGCACTGGACTTGAGTTCGATGCACATAGATGAGTAGAAGAGAACCTATACCATGAGTTGTACGAGAACTATATGAATGTCTTTCAAAGCATATGCACCTAGATCAAGTTGGTACTATAGATCATGTATATGGACCCAAGATGATTACCGAGACCTGGAGGATATAGATTTGACTTGGACATTTATTGTTGATCACTAGTGGAAAGGAGTGTTGACCAGTTATACTCTAGAATATGTCATTTCTATGTATTCTTGTGTAGAAGTTGTTGATTTTGATTTTCTAAGCGAGCCCAGAGGATCATTTTTACATTTTATTCCTTTGACTATGAATATCTTGGTCATTACCCTAAGTTTAGAGGCATTTTCCATGGCCATATAAGCTTCTTTGAGCTTTGGGTAAGGAAGCTAGGGTGGAGGAAGATGGCAAACAATGAAGAAAAGTAAAGGGAGGAGAGACGACTCAAGTATGGTGGAGCACGTGAAAGTGATATTGTTAGATAACACAAGGTTGTAAGTGTGATGGATCTATGGAGGTAGACATTGTGGGAAGGAGTTGAGGTTCACACAGAGGACGTGGAACCTAAGCAGTCTGTGCTACCCCATCTTGGCAAGTGTGGGAGAGAGACCCCTTCGGCTTCTGATGAGATTTTTTCACATGGAGAAAGGAGAGTCATTGGTGCACATTTGAACCCACCTAGTGACCAAACCCTAGTGCTTGGTTTTCTAGATCAAGATAGAAGTATTGTTAACCCAGTTGGTATCGGTGGGAGTAATCGATCTGCACCCAGGAGATATAGTTTCTCATTTGAAACATCCATGGTTGCACAAACCATTCCGATATTTGGAGTAATTTTTGGACAAGGTTCAATTACATAAGGTTTGGGTATCACATCTAGAATTGGCATGGGACACACGCATGGCAGAGGGACAATATCACAAACCATCGGCGTAGAATTCAGTGGGACATTGGGAACACTAGGCGTGACCACTTCGAGTCATTTTTAACTACAAGAGGTGGATCGGTGGTATAAGAGCCGAAGGAGCTAGTAGACCTAAGCAGATGTAGAGGATCTAGTGGGTCAGGAGGAATAGGACCTGGTGGATCAAGTGGATATAGTGGAGGAGGAAACACCAGAGGGAACCAATGATTTGGATAAGGAGGACAAGGGTGGTAACCACCTCTACAAGTATTCTTTGAGAAGTCTTTGCATTTTATAGACTAGAAGGGTATTGAAGATGTTGGAGAGCATGTCCATAAGTGTGAACTACTATGGCGCGTGAAAGGGATCACTACCCCAGAGTGAAAGGCAAGTCAGTTTACAATGACATTGCAAGGGCACGTGCATATTTGGTATCAAAAGTATCACCTCCATAAAATGGTGGTAGACTAAACTACATCTAAGAATGCCTTCCTAGCAGAGTTCCATATCCTGAATTTGAGTAGAAGAGCATCAACGCTCTAAAGGATATCCAACAAGGAATGGCAAAGAGTGTGTTGGAGTATGATGCACGGTTCAAGACTCTCTTGTCCAGTACTATCCTATGATATTCATCCTTCTCAACATGCTCAATGGTTTTTTGGAGGATTAATAACACCGTTTAGAATGGCACTATCACAAAATAATTTATCATTCCTATGTGAGGACTTGGAAGTTATCTGTGTCTGCCGAGGCTATTGAGAGCATCGATATTGGTGTTAGCCATTTTCTTGAGGCTCAAATTGTTACAATGGCTAAGCATTTGGAGAATTTATTTACAAACTCAACGCATGAGGTTTGTAGTGGGATGTGGAGTATAGACTATGAAGTGGAATGTCATGCAAAGGATAGTTTCCCTCAGAAGTCGGTACGCACCATGGCGGTAGATTGTGAGATTTTCCATGGGGATCATGATGTAAATAGGTGTCCTCTACTAGAGTGCACAATCATCAATAATGTTTCTTGTTATTGTAATATCTATACCTCTACGACCCATGATACCAAGGATTGTACAACGATTGACCGATTCATGATGCTATTGGTCTTGGTGTGTGCCATACTAGTCTTAAAAATAGTTCAAAGGATGATGATCATTGCTATGAAGGTGCATGCACGGATGGGGAGCATGTGGAAGAGGTTTTCATGGAGGATTTCATGTTTTAAAGAACAAGGTAGAGGATGAAGTGAATTTCGCAAGGAACCTATTATAACTATGAATCTATAGAGCATTATAAGCATAAGTGTCTTGATCTGTTGTAATGCTCATGGTGTGGGAAGAAACATAAGTATGAAGAGTGTCAGAGATTTATGAGCATATGAACCAACAACACCAAAAGGAAAAAGGCACTGGGATGGTAAGCATCAATAAGGTCAATTCACAAGTGGATTCCAAGAGTGGCGCATGAGTCAGGACTAGAACTTGTATTGGTGATGATGCGAGCAGAGGCCACATACACTAGGGAGATGCCAAGACAAAGGACATTGGTTTCAAGAGAGGAAGTGGTACATGGAAAGTATTCGGACCCTGCTCATCAAAAGGAGGTGTATCAAGAGACTATGGATGTGATTCGGAGTTTGCAAGGGAGATCCAATGTCTAAAGGAGAAGTCAAAGTAGTTAGAGAAAAGGAAGAATGTTGAGGCTCAAGGAGGACCTGGATGAAGTCAAGGAAGTATGTAGGATGTTAAGGTAAGAGAATATTATTCCCTTTCTAGTAGAATGGATGAGGGAGAAGGTACCATGTGCTAGAGAAAAGTGTGAAAGGCAGGTTTTGCATGCAAACCTTCCTCCTCATAGCCTTGACTATGATAAGGAGATTACATTAAATGTAGTTGTTGATGGGTGGCTTCTAAGAAATATCCTCATCAACACAAGAGCAAAGGTCAATGTTCTTACCTTGGATGCATGGCATCAAATGGGAAGGTGCACATTAAAACCATCTTCAAATGTGATGTATATGGGTAAAAATAAAGGCAATGCCCATGGGAGTCTTGAAAGATGTAGTTATCACCATACAAGGGGATAAGTTCACCGTGGAATTTTAAGTCTTGGCACTTGACAAGGTAGATAATTTCCCAGCATTACTTGGGAATCCTTAGTGTTATAAGAACAATGTCAACCTATGGTTTAATAAGGGGTATATCAGCTTTGAGAACAAGGAAGAAAGGGTGATTATCCCTTTAACAAATGGGAAGTCAACACCCTATACTGAACCCTTAGGAGAGGAATTCCTTGACAAAATCTATGTGTGCTCCATTAGAGATCCTGAGATAATTCATCCCACAAAGGAGTTATCCAGTTTGAATATTCTTAGTCCTTGAGTGATACCACTAGCATGGCATGTGACAATTAGGCACATGGGACTTATGAGTTGATTAGGAAACAATTGAGAGGATATGTAACAAGGGTAACAGAGGCGCGTTAGGTCAAGCACCTAGGAGGGAAGAAGTTTCCAAGTTACTCTTGAGGAGCATACCTTGAAATTTTGTTGCAAGAAATGGAGGCTCAATGGAAGAATGAGGATGAGAGAAGGGGAATGCTCAATTATAACCTACTTGAACCGCAACACACCTTTGGTGGGCTACTTATTGGGAGAATCTCCTAGAATGGTACGAGGTAAGAGTCACATTTTTTGTAAGGTTCTCTAGGAGCAACACACCCACTGTCATCCAAGACTTCCATGGTAAAGAGACCACCTCATTTCATTTTAAGCATGTGAGAAGGCCTATATGGGAAGCACATAAGCATCACCACCTTACAAGGTTGTTCGCACACATGGTATATTCATTCGGAGATGCATGTCGATAGGTAATTGGAAGGAGTTGGCATCTGATCTCATTCAAGATTTTGAGTATCGGAGTATACGAAGCCATATGTGGATAAGGTGTTACAAGTAATCAAGTGCATTACAATGGGAGATAGTGCTATGGTAGAAGATAAGCTACTAGAGTTCTAGGTGAGCCTTTCTTGGAGATGCACCTCAATGAAGAAGAATCATAAGAAGTACAACTTAAACGTGTGTGCATGGAAAAGGAATAGGGAAAAAAATTCTATGTAGTAGATGTCGAGGAAATGGAAAATTTGGATGTTGACCATTCTAAAGGTATACGTGAAGTTATAGATAGATCGATGAGAAAGCACATGCCTACCATGAGCCCTTGAAAATAAATAAGGTTAACATTTGATCCATAGGGATCCAAAATGACACTACTTCATCAGATCAATCAGCACAAAGAAGGAAAAATAATACATGGAGGTTCTATCTTTATAGTAATAGGACTACCACTCTATGCAGAGTGGTGGTTATAGAACCGCCACCCAACCAGGGTGGCGGTCCTGGCTCTTTCGGACATCAAAAAAAAAAAATGAAACAAATAGCCATAGAATTTGAAAGGTTGTCTATGTCCCTTCTCCTCCATGACATTTCCCATTCTCCAGTTCATGGGAGGACATGAGAAAGGCTATAAATACATGTTTTTAAAAGAGAACATAATAATCAAAGCATGAAAGCAAGTGAGCAAGAAGTTCTTAGTGCTAGAATTGTGTTTTGTAGAAGAAAGGAGTGTTGAGATAGAGCAAGCAAGTAATTGGGAGGAAGTGTGAGATATTATCTACTTCTCTTTCATACTTATTGTAAATTCTATACTTATTGTTTTGAATTGGCCAATAAAAGTGGGAAGAAAGAGAAATTTCCCTTCCCGATTGGTTTTCCTCCTCTGGAGGTTTCTAGGATAAAACTTTTTGGTGTTTATGAGTTTATATTCTTTCCTTTCTGTAATTGTGGATTCTAAGCATAAGAAAAATTCATTCACTAGCTATCTTTGTCATTTTCTAATAGAAAGTAGAACAACAACGTTAATTTTTATTCTATGGATAATTCCAAAGTTGAAGAGTTTACAGATCATTTTGGTATTAGAGCTAACAAGTATTCAAGACCATGGTATTTGTTCTTGGAGTTTTATGATAGTGACAAGATCTAAACGCAAAGAGGCTTTACCTTTCGATCCAAAATTTATACAAAGAAGTGGAAACGAGAGAATTCGGGAGAAATGGAGGAAGAGAAATTTTTCCATAGAATTGAGATCTTTGGAGACCATGATGGATAGGATTTTTAGAAGGCAAGAAGAACTTTCAGAATTACGAGAAGACAAATTTTTTCAAGCAAGACTCCATGGACTCAGTGGTTCGAGGCTTAGCTGAAAATTTTGGCATAGGGAAGAGCCACCATGAGGAAGATTATGGGGAAAAGCATGAAGAAGAGACTTCAAATGCAAGAGAAAAGGTAAAATCTGACCATACTCCTTTTAAAGTTGAGATGAAAGTTAAGATTAAAATCTTTGAAGGAAAAGTAGATGTAAAGTTTCTTAATAAACGGTTAAAATAGGTAGAAATCTACTTTAGCATCCATAATGTCACTGAGGCATAGAGGATCACCTTTGCACATCTCAAAATGGAAGGACACACTCTAGTTTGGTGGAAAACCCATCTAACCACTTGTGAAAAGAAGAAGTGTCCTATTGTGAAATCTTGGCAAGAATTTAAAGAATTACTTAGAGCTAACTTCTTTCCTATTGGCCACAAGATTGACTGAGATGATTAAATGGCAGTATTTTAGACAAGACAGTTGTCAAAGTGTATAGGACCATACTACGAGTTTTGGAGGTAGACCATGTTGTTAAACATGGACTTGCAGAGATGAGGATATTACGACTAAGTACTTAGGAGGAATTCACACTCACCTTGCAGAAAATTCATCTCCACAAAGCCCAAAGATATCAAAAGGTGTGTGTGTAGGCACACTACATAAATGATGAAAAGAATCAAGGAGAAGTTGAGCCAAGGGAAAAGCAATGAGAAATCGGCTCAAAAAAGAGTATGGGCAAACAAATAACAAGGGTAAGTGGAAAGGGAAAGGTAAACCAGCTGCCACTACTTTAAATACTTATAAAGATCCCAAGAATTTTTATAAGAACCGTGATATCAATGGTCATACTGATGCTACATGTTGGAATTTTCATCCAGATTTACATTTGAAGAACCGAACCAAGGACTCAAAAAGACCACCATGATAGTGTAAAAATAGAAGGGGAGGTGGAAATCAAAGATGAATCTGATGTAGATGAAAGGATTGGATGCACCTTTGCCACCAACATGGACAGCCAAGAAGAGGAGATGAGTAGACTATTCCATATCAAAATCTAGATCAAAAGAACTAAGGTAAATGCTTTGGTTGATACCAGTTCTCAGTTTAACTTGATTTCTAAAGTAGTTGTAAAGAATATTGGTCTTGAGACTTATGAGTATCCACACCCATATCCTTTGGGATGGGTGAAGAAGGGTGTCAAAATTTAGGTAACAAGAAGATATAAGGTCAAGTTTGGGATAAATTCCTAGTATATTGATGTTTTGGAAGTTGACGTTATTCCACTTGATGCTTTTGATGTTGTATTAGGAGTCCTTACTTGTATATTAGGGATGCTATATTTATGAGAAGGGAAAACCGGTACAAATGGGTCAAGGATGGGATCAGCTACAACATCTGGGCACACCAACGTAAGACACAAGTTACTATGGTGAGTGTTAACCAAGCAAAATGACTTATTCAGGAAAATCATAATCAGTTTTGTTTACTTTTGTTAAAGGATAAATAAGATGGGGTAGAATTTTTAGAGATTTATAACCAAGGAAATCATGATTTAGATAGTATTATTCAATCTTTTCAGAAGCATTTAGGCTCCCAGTGGGTTACCACAAAAATGGGAAGTAGAGCATGAGATTCATCTATTGCTTAATCCCCTCTATTGGGTTGTATAGGAAATCGATATGTTTGAGCACCTCACCATGTGGTTTTCCTATTTTGATGGTGCCAAAGAAGGATGGTTCTTGGAGAATGTGCATCAACTACTACGCTTTGAACAAGATCACCATAAAGAATAGATATCCACTTCCCGCATAGATGATCTCTTGGACCAGCTTCAGCATGCCAAATTCTTCACAAAGTTGGATCTCAAGTCTGGTTATCACCAAGTTAGAATGAAGGAGGAGGATATATGGAAGATTGCCTTCAAGACAAAACATGGTTTGTATGAATGGTTAGTACTTCCTTTTGGGTTATGCAATGCACCCGCTACATTTATGAGATTGATGAATGATGTATTGTAGGATTTCATAGATTCATGTGTCATTGTATATCTAGATGATATCTTGATTTTTAGTGCCACATGGGAAGGCTATATAACTCATTTATAGCAATTATTACAAGTTCTCAGGGAGAAACAACTACTTTGTAATATGAAGAAATGTGAATTTTCCAAACATTCACTTATCTATCTTGGGCACGTGGTTGGAGGAGGAGAGATACGAGTGGATTTAAATAATGTGGAAGCCATCACTAATTAGTCAACACCAACAGGAGCCACAAGGACTAGGATTTTTGTGGGAGCATTACAGTACATGTGGAAGTTCATCTCGGGCTTCTCCATAATTGCAACACCTCTACACACAATGGCCGCAAAGAGTAAGGGTTTTGACTAGGGTAAGGAATAAGCCAAATCCTTTGAGTTATTGAAATACAAGGTTATCCATGCTCTAGTACTTTGCTCTTCCTAATTTGCAACAACCTTTCAAAGTAGAGACAGATGTCAGTGATTATGTTATGGGAATAGTGTTGCTTCAAGGAGGTAAACTTCTGTATGCTATCATTCTGAAACTTTCACTTCAGCAGTTTAAGGATATTCAATATATGATAAGGAAATGTATGCACTAGTTTAGGCAATTAAAAATGGAAGCATTATTTGTTGGGTAAAGACACTATTGTGCACACTGACCATAAACCTCTCCACTATTTGTAAGAATAGTCTAAATTGTAGTAGGAAATGCACTACAAATGGATGGGTTTCCTTTAGAAGTTCCATCTAGTGATCAAATATAAGAAGGGTAGTACAAATTTGGTGACAAACATGTTGTCTAGGCAACCCATAGGAGGAGAATTTTTATTGTTTGGCCACTATCTCTTAGATCAAGCCCTTTATGAAGGAATCTTACAGAGAGGCATATGCCCAAGAAAGAGACTTTTGGGAGACATTTTAGAAGTTCTAGTCTCAAAGGACCTGAAAGGACCGAGATTGAAGATTTTTATCTCAAGGATGGGTTGTTCTACCGATGGGGGAAGATTTGTGTGCCTAAATAAGAAATATTTCTATCGATGAGGGAAGTACATACCTCAAAAGTAGTAAGACATTTCGGTGTTGGTAAGACTCAGCCCACTTGCAAATGTATGTGTATTGGCCCAATATGCAAGAAGAAGTATCAAAATTTATACATGGATGTAAACTTGGTTGTACCAACAAGCCTAAGACTAGGAACAAGGGTTTGTAAATGCCTTTTCCAAGTACTACTCTTCTATGGGAGGACATTTCTATGTATTTTGTAGGAGGATTACTTATGTCTAAACATGGCCATGACTATCTATATGTTGTTCTTTGATAGATTCAGTAAGATGTGTATTCTTATGGCATGTAAAAAGATAATAAAAGCACATGAGGCGAATATATTTTCTTTGCTAATGTATGGGTATAATTTGGTTTTCCAAATTCTATTATTTTGAAAGGGATTCCAAGTTCTTGAGGAAGTTTTGGACTATTTTCAGGACAATATGGATACCAAAGTTACTGAGAGAAGCACAAATTTCCATCCATAGATAGATGAACAAACAAATGTGGTGAACAAGACTTTGGTATAGTTGATCAGAGGGTATAACAACAAATACCCAAGGACTCGGGATGAGTCCTTAGCCTACATTCAGTATTCCTATAACTAGGAAGTACACACATCCACTATGAAGTCATCATTTGAAGCATGCTTGGGATATCTACCTACAAATCCGCTAGACATAGCAGTTGGGTAGCAGGATGAGGATGAGACATGAGACATAGAGGTGACTAGAGAAAACAAATTCATTAAGAGGATCCAAAAAATCCATCTCAAAGTCAAAGAACAACTAGAGAAATCTCAAGCCAAGTACAAAGCTAGGCACGATCAACATAGGAGGGAACATAAGCTTCATGTTGGAGATAGAGTTTGGATTTACTTGAGCAAGGAGAGACTACAAGGTCAAGCACAAAAGCTCAAGCCACTATGATATGGGCCCTTCACCATATTAGAGCAAGTTGGAGAAAATGCCTTTCGACTTGATTTACCGTCATTTATGAGGATGTACTCTGTAGTAAACTATGAGAACTTTCACCTATATGAGCCATCCATGTTAGATGAAGATGAAGGACTACAATTGTTACCTTCCATTGAGGATTTCATCATGAAATCATGAGGCAAATTGAAGGAGGATGTAGTTCTCCAGCAGAAGGTCAGAGAGACTAGGAGAAGTCCACAAGAGTCTTAGAAGATTGGATGGAAAGGAAAGACACCAAGGTAGGCCCGATGGTACTTGAAGGAGAAAGTGAGGGAATTATTTCCTCATCTACTCCCCCACTAAGATTTTGTGGGACAAAAATCCTCCTAAGTAGGGGAGGTGTGATCCATAGGGATCCAAAATGACTCTACTTCATCAAATCAATCAAGCACAAAGAAGGAAAAATAATACACGAAGGTTCTATCTTTATAGTAACAAGACCTCCACTCTGTGTAGAGTGGTGGTTATATGACCACCACCCAACCAGGAAGAGGTCCTAAAACCACCGGTCAACATTGGGTGGTGGTCCTGGCTCTTTCAGATAGAAAAAAAAATGAAATGAACAACCATATAATTTGAAAGGTTTTCCATGTTCCTTCTCCTCCATTACCTTCCCATTCTCCACCATTACCTTTCCCATTCTCCGGCACAAGAGAACATGAGAAAGGCTATAAATACATGTTTGTAGAAGATAATAAGATCATCAAAGCATGAAAGTAAGTGAGCAAGAAGTTATTAGTGTTGGAATTGTGTTTTGTAGAAGAAAGGAGTGTTGAGATAGAGCAAGCAAGTAATTGGGAGGAAGTGTGAGATATTATCTCGCTTCTCTTTCATAGTTATTGTAAATTTTGTACTTATTGTTTTGAATTGGCCAATAAAAGTGCAAAGAAAGAGAAATTACCCTTATCGACTGGTTTTTCCTCCTCTAGAGGTTTCTAGGATAAAACTTGTTGGTGTTTATGAGTTTATATTCTTTCCTTTCCTATAATTGTGGATTCTAAGCATAAGAAAAATTCATTCACTAGCTATCTCTGTCATTTTCTAATAGAAAGTAGAACAACAATGTTAATTTGTGATTTTGTGGATAATTTCAAAGTTGAAGAGTTTACATATCAACATTCGGGACGAGAGACAAAACCTAAAGAAGCTATCATATGGGGACTATTGGTCAAAAAAGGAAGTTTCAAAGGTCATTGATCTGTTGCGTGAGTTCCATGAATTTTTCCTCGTGGGTACCATGAACTCAAATGCATCCACCATTCCTTGGGGGAAATAAAGATCAAGTTGAAGGAAGTGTGTGCACCCGCTCTGGAAGAGGCCTTATCGGATGAATCCGAATTTCATGCACACAGTCAAGGAGGAAATAGACAAGATGATAGCATCTAATATCATTGAGGCTATGGAGGAATTAGAATGGATAAGCCCAATGGTCATTAGTATCAAGAAGTATGGAAGAATAAGGATTTGTGTGGACTACAAGGACCTAAATGTAGTATGTGTCATTGATCCTTTCCCAACCCCCTTTATTGAAGAAATTTTGGAGGGAGTGGCCGGGCGCAAGGTCTACTCTTTCACAGATGGGTTCTCAGGGTATCACCAAGTCAGGATTGCAAAGGAATACCAGAAAAAGAAAAATTTTGCCACTAAATGGGGAAGTTTTACCTACATGGTTATACCTTTTAGATTGAAGAATGTGCCTGTTGTGTTCTCACGCATCATGGTACAAGAATTTTAGGACTTCATCCATAAATTTCTTCAATTTTACCTAGATGACTTGAATTTATATGGGTTGGTAAAAGACCATTGTGACAATTTGAGGCTGATGTTTGAGAGATGTTGGAAATTAAGGATATCCCTCAACATTAAGAAATGTGTCTTTGATACTCCATTTAGAACCCTGTTAGGACATATTATATGTAAAGAAGGATAACTAGGGATCCCACCAAAGTGGTAGTTATTTTGGGATTAGGGAGCCTACTAGTCAAAGTGTAGTGCATGGATTCCTTGAGCATATGGGGTACTATAGGAAATTCATCAAGGGGTATGCCAAGATCATCGTGCCCTTGGAGGAATTGCTAAAATGCAAGAGTTCCTTTCATTGGGGAGAAGCGTAGAAAAAAGTGTTTAACATTTTAAAATATAAGCTTGTCATGGTGCCCATACTACGTTTTCCTTCTTGGGATAAGCCTTTCCATGTGCATGTTGATGCGTCAGGGACAAGCATGGGAGAAGTACTAGCATAGCCTAGTGAGGGATTGTTGATCATCCCTTGTGTTTTGCAAGTAGAAATTTGACACCGGTGAGACCGAATTACACAACTACATCGAGTGCGAGGCACTCTCTATGATCTACGTGCTACATAATTTTAGGTAGTATCTATTGGCAACACCATTTATATTCTACACGAACCACATGGAATTGAAGTACTTAGTCAACAATCTCATTCTGTAAGGGCACATATGTCATTAGGTCCTGCTATTTCAAGAATTTGAGTTTTTGGTTGTAGTAAAACCATGGAAGAGTAATTTTAGACCTGATCACTTATCTAGGATTGAATCAGGGGAGGACATGCAAAGCATTAAGGATACAATGCCAAATGCACAACTATTTAGGTTTTGATGTGCACCCTCAGAATTGGAAGACATCGCAGTGTTTCTCAAAACAGGTGTGGTGTTGGAAGGGATGAAGGATATGGAGAGGAAGAAGTTAACAATGCATGTCACACCTTATATGTTGATTAATGGATACCTTTATAAGTTATGACATGATGATATTTTTTACCGATGTGTATTGGAACATGAGCATGTGGTAATTATGGAGGAAGCGCATGGTGGGATTGTAGGAGGAAACAATGTAGGAAATGCAATCGCACAAAAGATTCTACTAGTAGGGATTTGGTGGGAAACCATCTACCAGATTGTATTGATTTTTTAAGGCTGTGACCATTGCCAACACCTTGGAAAACCTATAAATAGGGATGAAATGCCCTTATGACCAATAACAAGTGTTGAACCATTTAAAAATGGGCAATTGACATTGTATGACAAGTTTTTCCAACCGCACGAAGGACTCGGGTTCACAAAGTATATCATTACTTGCATTGATTACTTAACATAAGGGGTAGAGGTAGAGGTAGTGCTATGAAGGATTCCACCGTAAAAGCATCTGCTAGATTTCTATGGGAAAACATAATCAACAATACGATTGTCCTTTGAGATTGACTAGTGATAGGGGTACACATTTTCTCAATGAAAATAGGATTCGCTAGCATAATTTATGGTGTCCCATCACAAAACTACCCATTATCATCCACAAGAAAATGGAATTGTTGAGGCATTTAACAAAATACTAAGTCACATGGTGACCAAGATCTATGACGTTGGAAGACAAGATTTGGATGACAAATTATCATATGTTCTATGGGCATACATGATAACCTATTAGAGGTTGAACAAGGCCACACGATTTCAATTGGGGTTTGGTATGGAGGTTGGTTTTCTAGTTGTATTCATGTTACCATCACTATGTATAGCGTGTGTAGGAGGGTTGGATGATGATGAAGTATTGGAAGAGAGAATTGATAAGTTGATGCAGTTAGATGAAAGGTGAGCAATTTTTAAATAGAGTCGGAAGACAAAAAAGAAAGACAAAATGCATGACATGATCATCATATCAAAAACAAGTAGTTTGAGGTTTGATAGATGGTGTTGTTATATCATTCCAAGTATCTGTGCCATCCTAGGAAGTTGAAATTCCATTGG
Organism: Taxus wallichiana var. yunnanensis; assembly: GCA_018340775.1. Classification (NCBI taxonomy): domain Eukaryota; kingdom Viridiplantae; phylum Streptophyta; class Pinopsida; order Cupressales; family Taxaceae; genus Taxus; species Taxus wallichiana. The sequence continues at coordinate 233,096,254 of CM031240.1, read as the reverse complement.
TTGGGACCTTACATCATCTTGTACATCCTTGATTCAGGTGCTTTCTAGTTACAAGTGCTAGATGGGATGAGATTACCCCATCATTTCAATGGGAGTAGACTCAAGCCCTACAATAAATAAGTATTCTTGGTGTTTGTAAATAAGGCAGTATTTCCAGTTAGCTTAGGACTTCCCTTTATGATTTTTCTTTTCTTTTGTTTCCCTTTCCCATTGTTTTTTTCATTCTTTTGTTTCGTTTTGTGCCTTGCGCATCGCTAACCACATTATTTTCTAAATTTGTGTATGCACTGAGAGGACCGTGCATCTATTTTAGTGTGGGGTGGAGTAGTGCAAAGTAAAGTATAATCCAATGATAAAATTTGAGTGGCCCAGTAGAAGGAAGCATGTAAGATTGAGAAAGCATGTGGGGAAACGATGGATAATGAATTATGGTGTAAAGAAGGTTGTAGCAAAGACCATGTACGAAGAATGAAGAGCATGGGAACAACATGAGGTGGGCAAGGGAAAAAGTCAGGCAAAGGACAAAAGAAGTGCCTTCAATGTTGTAGACGCACGCGTAAGAGTTTTCGATCAGATTGGATTTTTACGCACCATAAGGTTGTAGAAGGTTTTTGTGTAAGATTGGGCATGTGGGTAAGGGCCATTAAAGTCGGTTTAGTGGAAAAAGATGCATTTAATGTTAATTACATTGGTAGGTGGTATAGTATTTATTGCTGGAGAGGAGTAAAAACTATAAATATGAGGTCGGGAAAGTCATTATTTTTACCTTGCTATTGTGAAGTTGAAGCGCTCTTGCAAACTAGGGCATCCAGAGAGATTTGTGTGAAGGAGGAAGAATCCTAGAAATTTAAGTGCATGACCAGAGTATATCTGTAGAACATAGTGGAAGGAGTATACTGGCATGGGGAGAATTAGTTTGTATTGCACCGTCTTATAAAAGGTTTTCCTAGTTAGGGTTTGGCAGCTAGGGCATGATAAGAGAAGGATTTTCATCACAGAGTTAAGCCTTAGAATTAAGCAGAGTAGTAGAACAGAGAAAGGATTTTTAAATTTTAAACCGATAAGAATAATGACACCAAAGAAGGTGATTGTTTCACCAAAGAAATAGAAGGGAAAGGGAAAAGGAAAACAAGCCACTACTGTTGCTAGCTCCAATGAGGAATGGTGTGCGTAAATGCAATACCCGGATGAAGTATTGTTGGGAAATGAGTGGGTGTCGTGACGTTAGACAAATTTCCATGAGTGATTACAACCATCGCACGAGCACTACAAAGAAAGAAATGGCATTGGAGCTGGTTCATACAACTAATAAGAGGACACTAGATGGAATGCCAATATATAGCAATGAGGTGAAATTAAAGTTGGAAAAGGCAGGGCTATTGCAACTATATGAGTTGCCTTATTTTGGCAAGCCCGAGTAGCTATATTAGTGGTTGATGTCACGTGTACATGAAGACCATTAGAAATTAGAAATGGTCTTCATGTACATGCAAAATCAATGGTCTCCTTATCACCTAACACCTTAGTTGATATCTAAATTCACTGGCCTGAATTATGAAGGAGAATCCATAGATGACAATTTGAGTGATAAAGAGGCCATCAAGGAAACAATAGAAGCTTATGACTACAAAAAGGGTTTGCGGTACTTTGACATCACAGAAATTCCCAACCTTGTTATGAGGATGGCCACGTGCTTAGTCACCAAGCTTAATGATCAAGAAAGATGGACATAAGTGAACAAGGCATGGTTGAATGTATGTTGGAAAATATCAGAAGGGACCATCTATAACTTGTCTGCATTTATTGCGGATGAAATCATAAGTAGCGCGTAGGAAGGAGAAAAGATATTATTCGAAATGTCCTCCTCACCATCATCTTCTCAAATATTGGAGCACTAGATGGGCCAGAAAATTTTTTTGGTAGTATTTATAAGAGGACCCTCGCCAACAAAAAGGTTCGAGAAGTATACTTGTGAAACCATGACGGTTGCTCACAAGGAGCACCTAAAGAAGTGGTATAAATGAATGTGTGATGTATTCGGGGTAGAGTGGAGGATCCTAGAGTAGTTACCCATGCTCATGGATGTAGAGGAAAAGTTTACAGTTTATCAACATTTCTACATTGGTATGTTTACATTGACAAATGGGACTAAGAGCCCATAGTGCAAGTTACCCTTCTCCTTCACCATGTAATACTTCCAAGCAGTGGTCAATTAGTTCAAGGAGGCCAAAAGGCTAAGGTTCAACCTTAGTGAAGTGGACCAAGACCACTACAAGTTGTTCCAAAATCCCGTATACCCTAAGAATCACCCATGTGTGGAGAAGTATGTCTCCCATGAAGTAAAAATGATGAAAGTTGATAATGTTGCCGAGCATTGGAAGGGTTACGCAACAAAGGTATATCTATGCATAAGGCCTATGTTTGAGAAATGTGCCTATCTCTGGAGAGTGATGTCTCCATTCCAAAAGACCCCATAGGTCAGAAAAAGGATGTGCCAAAGAAGAGGGAAAGAGAAGAGGTGCAGGAGAAGAAGGCACAAGTGTGCAAACCGCACAACCGATGGGTGCGCGCGCTGTAAGCGATCCACAAAGCGTAGCATTTACGTGTGTAGGAAGAATTTCCCAATCAAGGTAAAAACCCTAGAAGAAGAGGTGTCAAGTCATGAAGAACCCTCATAGATGAAGAGTCACTAAAGGAGATGTCACCTATTAAGGAGAAAGAGAAGGAAGAATCTCCTATATTGGAATCACCAAGTTAGGAAGAAGTAGAAGGTGGCATAAAAGGTAGACTTAGAGGAAACATAGAGCTTAGAGGCCTATATTGGCGATAGGGATGAAAATGATCTTGAAGGAGGTCAAGACCATTGGTGTATAATGTACATGACTCAAGAGGAGAATTACCAGGAAGATGAAGAGGATAATAATGACAAGGAGGAAGCAAGAGGATCAAGGCAAGGGGGTGAGCGAAGAGGTAAGCACAAAAATCAAGGAACCCAAAGTCTCACAAAGGAACAAGTGGAAAAAGCTACGAAAAGAGAATTGCGGGCATCATTAAGGATTTGGTGGAGTAGTAGTTAGAGTAGAGCACATGGATGAAAATTTGAAGGAAATAGAAGAAGAGAGTGTTGGGAAATAATATGGCAGATGGGTGGAATCCCATTGTGGTAAGCTTCCCAAAATCTGTGTGCAAACAGTTGGGAAGGGAATAGTGGTAGCAAAAGAGAAAGGAATGGGATACATCAATGATCCAAGAAACGTGCTACACATGCACTTCCAAAGCACCATACCAATGGAAAAACTCCTAGCTATGTCTTCATTTGATGAAGAAGGTACATATCCCTAAACCAGAAAGATGTTATCTTAGGCATTCGAGTCCCACATGGATGAACCTTAGTTCAAAGTAAGTCAAGGAGTGTTGATGAAGGTTTCAAAGACAAAAGGAGTTAATCCCTTCATGAATTCTCAACAATTATCATATGAGTGGTTCTGTAATGTGATCAACAAAGTTTTAGTTGTGATTGAGGTCAGACTGTTTAGAAGGAATGATAGAGTGATATTCCTAGAGGAGGAATTGGAGAAGGAAAAGAAGGAGCTTGTTGAGAAGAAAAAGACTTGAATCAAGAAGATATTATCAGCACGTAGTTAAGGCGTGAACTGAAAGAGGAGAAGGAAAGGGTGCGTAAGCTACATAAGAAAATTGAAATGATTACGGGTGTTATTATCTTAAATAATCTTGATGTAGCACCGCCGAGAAAAAATATGAATCATCCTTACATTTTCTGGAGGATTTAACCCACATCCTCATGATGGAAAGGTGGCTACTTACCTTAGAGTCTACAAAACAAGCATTAGAAGACCAAGAAAAGGAGGAGAAGATGAAGGTTGTTGATATTGTTGTTTGATATACTAAACTTTTTGTAGAGGTAAAGGTCGCCGCACAAGTCACATAAGCTGTATATGACAACTGCACTAATAGAGATAGAGTGACAAGCATCCTGGTCACCACTCATGAAATGTAACTCAAGGAGTTTCAAGAAAAGAATAAGGGGAATAGGGTAGAAAGAGATAAATCCTAGACAAGATATAAAAGAAATCAAAAGCTATCGAGACTTGCGAGGCTCAATCAAAAGTAGGGTAAAAGAATTATACTCCCTAGATCACCCACAAAATGGATGGGCTTAATGACTTGGGAAAACAATTGGAGGGTATTATTGATACAATGAGTTCTAAAGGGGAGGAATTAAGTTTTGAGGAGGTAAGCACCTTATTTGGAGACCTCTGTTAGAAAGCACAGAGTGAGGTTAATGCTTGGGGAAAGCTAGAGGTAGAAATATGGAAGGATTTCCCTCTCCTTCAAAAATAAGCATTGATTCTCTTTCATTTTCCCCATTCTTTCATTCTTTCTCCTAATTCTTCATTCCTTCATTCTTTCTCCCACTTTTTAGAGCCCACCATTCTTTATTTATTGAAGATATGTTTCTAAGGATGGAGAGCAGGTGTAGTGTGGGGTGATGTTGGGCCCCAAAATATTGGCTAAGTACAAGAAGGCACGTGGGCACATAAGACATATATGAAGAAGGGCACATAAGGTGGAGGCATGCAAGGAAGGGTTCTAGTAGGGTTTAGCAGAACATGCGGTGTGCATGCGTAAGACAAGATGGGTTTTGGGACTTAGCCATATTCGGAGTTCCAAACAACACACAAGGAAAGTGTGACCCGTTTAGCATGTGGAGTGGATAAGGTGCCAGACTGGTAGCTTCAGGATCAAGAATGGAATATTACATGCATGCGATGGAAGGATCTAGAAATACATCATTGCAAAGAGTGGAGAGCTTGGATCAAAGGAGGCATGCTCCATGGGAGGACCACTTGGACACTTGGAAACCGATCTGTTACCTCAGAAGGCATGGCGGTGAAGGCAAAAAGCTATATATAGAGATGCTCGGGTAGTAGAAGGTAGTGGCAGTGGTGGTGGAAGAGAGGTGAAGGTCTATAGAAATATTATGGAGGATTCTATGGGTTAGAATTAGACAAAATATAAGGGTGAAGGCATATTTAGAGGGATGGGTCTGTGTTTATCCTTGTAATATGAAGGACGTAGTTTAGTTTTTGATGCATGACCTTGCTTTGCATTATTATATTGGTCTATTATGACCTTAATGAATGTAATATGGTTATTGAAATCATTAATATGAATATAAGGTTCTATTCTAAAGAATATATGTGCTTATGAGCATAAATCCTAGTGCATTTCCTTTGTGTTATGAATTAGTTTTGTATTCTGTTAGATACTTCTCTTTTATGGATGCATTGATATGATAACTCATCCTAGGCTCTTAGAATGAACACATGGTTCTTTTCCATTCTCTTACACTTAAGTATCTGTCATGGATGATGTATTATTACATAACTCACATAAAGGAGGGGCTTGGCTCCCATGCATGCCTCGGGTGAGTGCCCAGCGCCCACTGGGCAATAGCCATGGCTCGTATGGGATTAGAATCTTGTTCTAAGGGTATAAAAATGACTACAAATGATCTAATTCTATCAATACAAGAACTCTTGAGGCTTTAAGACTTACGTAGTTAGATCCTAGCGATCACTAATTTTAGAAACTATGTAAAATATTTCATGAAAATTAACACATAACATTTTTGGAAGGATTACCCATTGTTTGAAAACTATCCACATTGTGTACATAACATCGAAAAAAAATTAAACATAGATGTTAGTGAGAGAGAGTATTTATGTCGACATATGAATGGACAGTTTTAACATTACTTGTTGGTAATTAACACCAATTGAATGGACTAGTGTAATGGCCATTAAGATTTAATTTTTTGAATTTTGAAAGGAGTGTGCAAGAAAAAAACACAATAATGGGTCCAACAGTTGCTAATCATAATTTTTAAAGAAAAAAATGTTTAGTTGTCCCATAACACATTTTGCAAAGAATAATGTAGGACCCCCAAATACCTAACTAGTTTTATTTGAAATTGAGCATTGGAGTATGTCATAATTCACATCCATTTGTATCAAAGAAAATGCTTTGCAGCCATGAAACTCCATTACTAATTGAAAGGAATGACTTAAAGACTCGCTAGGATTTTCTAGTTCTTAATTTAAAAAGAGGGATACTTTCATTACCTCTTCATAATAGCAATCACCTTGGTTGTACATTCAATGACTATAATTGTATCAAGTTAGTTGCACATTACCTAGTGGAGCCAATTGTTGCACTACTTTCCATCGAGAGGGATCAAGACTTTCTCTTCATATCAAAGAAAATGCTTAGTGACCACTAAGATCCATTGCTAGTCTAGCTTAGCTTCCATGGGCTCATATCATTAACATTTTCCATTGTAATCACTATCTATTCAACTATGGATCGCTAAGTTCAGAAACTATGAAAAAATGTTCTTGACAATTCACATGCAACATATTTTGGAAGGATTATCCATTGTATGACAACCATCCACATTTCAGTAGATCTAAGTCTGATCTAAGTTTGTTAATAGAAGCAATCTGGAGGCTTTAGGACTTACATAGTTCAGATCCTAGTGATGGCTACGTTCAGCCACAATGAAATATTTAGAGATTGGTCGTATCTATGTATTATCCACCAGAAAACTATTATTAGAATGAGAAATTTTTCCAATCTTTGAACTGGTGGGGTGTCAAGATATACGTAGTGTTGATCTTAGCGGTCACTATGTTCATCAAAAAAAATTATTTAGAGATTCATCGTATCTAGGCTTATTTAAAATCCCAACTATTATTGTGATGAGAAATAGAATGCCAATCCTGCACTACCGGGGGTACTGGACACAACTATTTTTTATCCTAGTGATCGTTAGGGTTAACAACAACATATTTTTTACATCTTAACAATCTAGAATAATCATTAACAAATAAATATGTACTTCTTATCATAGTTGTTACTACGATCAACCGCAATGATATACCTATATCTTAGCGGTAGCTAGGAAAAATTAATAGGAAAACTACTAATGCATTAACAAGAAAATATAAAAATATTAACGGTCAATCACATCCACCTTAACAAAATATTTAGAGATTAGGGTTAACATAACACCATTCAATGGAAATCTATCATTGACTTAAGAAAATTGTTCTATTACATGTATACGTAAGGGATCAACATTTAATGGAATGACTGAAGCACTGTTGTACAAGCACCATAAAGGAGTCAAGATATAAGATTTTTTTAACCATGGTGTTCACTAGGCATCACTCCAATAAAAATATTAATGCAATAAGAAATTTCATCAATACAAGAACTCTTGAGGCTTCAAGTCTTATGTAGTTCAGATCCTAGCAGTCGCTAAGTTGATCAACAATGAAATATTTAAAGATTGGTCATATCTAGGATTTTATTCACAAGACAACTATTATTAGAATGTGAAAAATTTCTACATTCTTTGAACTGGTGGGGGGTCAAGATATACATAGTGTTGATCTTAGCGGTCACTATGTTTAGCCACAACAACCTATTAAAACCTTCTCCATATCTAGGATTATTTCAAAGCACAAAAGTTATTGTAATGAAAAAATGCCAATCCAATCACTACTGAGGGGTACAGACATAAGTATTTCTTATCCTAAGATTACTAGGGTTAGCTGTAACATATTTTTGGAGCTTAACAATGTATAGGAATCATTAACAAATAAATACATACTTCTTATCCTTCCTGTTACTATGATCAACCCAAGGATATACCTATAGCTTAATCGCTAGGCATCATTAATAGGAAAACTACTAATGCATTAACAATAAACTATATAAATATTAGGGGTTAATAACATCCACCTAGATAAAATATTTTGAACTTAGTGTTAGCAAAACACCATTCAATTGACATCTCTTTAATTAATTATAATTGTATAATCTCTTAGGTCATTAAATATCACAATGAGTAGTCAACGCATACAAAATTATGTTCCTAGCGGTCTCTAAGGTCAACCACAAAAATATTTACAAGCTTAGCGGTCATTATGATCAGCATCAAAAAAATATTTTGAACTTAGTGTTTGCAAGGCATCATTCACTAGACATCTATTATTGAACTCGTAAAAGAGTTGCATTACATGTTTTCTTTGTAGGGTCATGCATTTTTTTATCTCTCATTAGTTTGTTCCACGAATTTTTTTGAGCCAAGTCCTATACTAGATACCCTCGTGAGGGATCAAGCCTTAACTAGTTCTCATACTATTTACTATCAGTTATTGAAAAGAAGATAAAAATTCAACATTTTAATTATAAATGAAATCTTATAATTTTTATTGTTGATATATCATTAGCTAATTTAACTAAAATAAACAGAGCCTATAATTTTAATCTCTAAATGTTGTATATGTCTTTCCGTAACTATCAATTAAGTGAAACAATATTCAGGATTTTGTTTAGTGTAACTTCTCAAATAGTAGGTTTTATAGTTCCCTTTTTACTCATTTTCAAATAGGAACCTATACATACGGATATCTCTTTGCATTTCACTTTGGCAAATCACATATATGTTGTTAGGAATTATTCCTAACATGAGAAAATAAATATAATGTATATTTATCATTGAGTTGTAATGTGACTCACGTAACTAGAACAACCATCCCATATTTTTTTAGAGTAGTTAGTTTTTATTGTTAGAACAACTAAATTATTATAAGATGAATGGTTATATGACCATTCTTATATATTGTATTGTTCCTCATTAATTAATATATTTAATATGATTGATTAATCGTGCATGTGCATATTTGAGCCTTCAACTCTTCCTAGAAATGGGACTCATTTTCTTTTGGTATCATAATAGGCTCTCTAAACCTCTCTGCTCTCCCTCCATTTAAGTGTTTTAACCTCAAAATGGTTTAATGGCTATGCAGTGAAGACCACACGTGCAAATGCCATTTTTTCCTTCACCCATTCTTGTATGTTGTTAACAAAATTACAGAGTGGACCTCGTGTGATTTTGGTGACATTCACCATCCATTTGTATCTCCTCTCTTATCTTCCATCTTGTTCATTCTTTCCATATTTTTTCATTCCCGATTGTTCACAATTTACATTTCCATAAATCAAAATATAAAATATATATATATATATATATATATATTATATATATAAACTTCTAATTTTATTTTTTTGAGTGTATTTTTTGGGAGCATTCCAATCAGCTTCAAGAATCTACTTTGTGAAAGTTAGATCTATATTAATCGGCCCTCTCCATTTATCGATGCCATCTCATTCAATTTGCAGATTTTGTGTTGATAGTTGGACTCTCATATACCCTCATGTCTTTGTATTTGTAGAGGCTCGGATTTTTATCTTCAACTGCATATATATCCAACTATGGTGAACACGACTTGTATTATTTGTAGGGCATTTGGTTTTTTCACAATGGAATCCTTGTGAAAAAAAAATGACGCTCTTATCAGTGATTACCCCCATGCAGATCATTGGAAAGTTTAGAATCAATATACTGAGGAAGGCTATTTTTATGCAAGTTTTGGATAATGGGAATGTTGTTCACGAGGACGTGGATGTAACAAGGCTTTGGATTGATGACATGCACCAACTGATTGAGAAGATTTTGTGCATTACTAAAGAATATAATGAATGATTCCAAATCAAGATTTGGGATATAATTGATAGGGTGGGCATCGACCTACCAAAAATTGAAGTGCGATTTGAACAGTTGATGGTGGATGCAAAAGTATATGTCAAAGCTCATTATTTCAAATCCACATTGGGGTTTCATGTATCTCGTTATCCTATAAAATAATGGTTGATACATGCATTGAAAACAAGGAAGATCGAGCAGTATCTTCTTCTAGTGAAGGATTTGGATCAGAAGTTGAGTATGAGTCTTTCAATTTTTCTATATTTGATAAGAAGTTAACATGATTGTGTTATTCTCACGACATCTATTTTCACCTACACACCTTAGCTATGTTGAACCAATTTATTTTCCCTATTTTATTGGATACGGTTCAAATAGTTATGCCAGCATACACTCCAACTTAGCATAAGTATTTTCCTGTGAACCCTAAGGCTTGATATTCATTAAATTAAAACCGTTGAGAAATGAAGAATTAAAATTCACTTTTCAATTGGTTATTTTACAAAGGTAAAATGTAAATGGAGGTTGAGGGGCCTACCTACAATAATCTCCCTAAATATGGTTTTCTATTTAAATTATTTTTATTAGGAGGATATATTTTCCTATATGGAAATTTTGTAAAAAAGTGAATCTTTTTTCGAAAAGGGGGAATATAAAATTCAAGAGCAATACGTTTGTTTTCGTAAAATAAAGGGGATCAAATTTTGATTGGATGCAATATCAATCAAAACAACATCCATGGTTTTTTCAATTAAGGGGGGAAAATAAAAAATAGATGGACAAAATCAAATGCAACAATCAAAAGACAAAGGAAATGACTAACCAAATGTAACCATCTCTATACAGTTCTAGAAAGTTCCTCACCCCATGTTACAATGAAAGGGGGGAATGTTAGGAATTAGTCCTAACATGATAAAATAAATAAAATTTCTATTTATTATTGAGTTGGTGTAACAATTCACGTAGTTCTTTTAGGTGTAAAGGTTGTTAGAACAACCATCCCATATTTGTGTTAGGAGAAGTTAATTGTTATTATTAGAACAACTAACTTATTATAGGATGAATGGTTATATGGCCATTCTTATATATTTATTGTTCCTAATTGACTAATCATGCATGTACACATTTGAGCCTTTGGCTCTTCCTAGAAATGGGGTTTCATTTTCACATGTTTAAAAAAAAATTTCCAAAAATTTCCTTAAGTAATCAAATAATTATCGTAAACAAGCAAATAATTATTTTTTTACTATTTCATCTTCTATAAGTTACTATCATTATTTCATTTCTAAAATTTAATTTAAAATGAACTTTCTATAGAAACCGGCCACAAAAAATCCAAAATCCTAAACGATCAATAACCCTAACTGAGAAAAATATATTTTCCTCATCCTTTTTAAGCAACACCCATTTTGTTCACTTTCAGTCATCATTGATGTCCATCTCAGTTATTTTACAAATCATTTCTCAGTCCTCTTGTGAAAAAATACCCATAACATGTTTTACATTACTCGCAAGTGGGGTACACACATATTTAGCAAATCATTTAGGGATCGACAAAAAGAATGACAAAACGATGTCAAACCCTATCAATTGAGAAGTGTTTGTCAAAGAGTGTTAAAGAATAGACATATTTCACTACTAAAAGCAAAGAAAATAGGGTTTCGTTGAAAAGGCTACATAATATTCTACATACATAGAATTTCAAAATTTTGGAAGGAGAAAAGGTGAGAATGCATACTGATTTTTTATGCCTTCACGAAAAAAAAACCATGCTCATAATTTTGGCAATCAAACCATGATCTGATTTTCCAATGAATTATTATGCTTACGGAGTTTTTCCTAACGCCAATGTTCTCACACAAAGCTTCACAAATTTAAGTGTCCTTGAAATATACTAATGAATGAAAATCTATAATTATATGGAATAGACACTTCCAACCACCACTTTCTTTGGTGCATGATTTACAAAAGACATGCGTTGCCATATATTTAATGGCTAATTAATGGATATCAAATGGCACACATATTTTGAATATCACATGAACTTTACTTTGTTCAGTTAATGGCCAATTAATTTTAGGGGAACCACTATATTAACCATATATGCCACATGCAAAAATGATCAATATTAACAACAATATCATCAAAATAACAACATACTCAATGTCAATTTTATCATCTTTAAATTACATAGTGAGTATATAAGTATTCCATACTTTGACTATACTACAAATGATATGTGGTTCAATTGATGTCTCACATATTGAATTATCATATTTTGAATATCACATGAACTTTACATTGTTTGGTTTAATGGCACTCACAAATATTAACCATATATGCCACACACAAATAATATCAAAATTATCAACATTATCAAGAAAATAACACCATGCTCATTGGCAATATTATCATCTATAAATTACATAGAGAGTATATAAGTATTCCATACTTTGACTATACTACCAAAGTGATATGTGGTTCAATTGATGTTTGACATATTGAATTATCATATTTTCCTCAACAAAAATATACATGTTTACCAACATCATTTTTAATTTTTTTTGTTACACACAACAATATCTTCAGATGTGTTTGTTAATGATCTTAGTGGCACCCATGATGTTGATCATTGGTATTGTTCATAAATAAAAAGGAAGAATGAAAAATAGGAAAGTATTAGCTAACTCTAATGCATGATCTTTTTTATTTTAATATGGAATGAATGATGCATTACTATATTACTTAGGTTAAAGAAATTATAATTTACCGGGTAAAAGACTTGCGACTTGAAGTTATACATCCAATATTTTTTCCATTATCTTTCTCTCTTGTTCCATTCTTTCACGCTCTAGTTGAACCCTTCCCATCTCAATTTCTTTCAATGTCTAATGAATATGTGCATGCTATTTTGGATTACCTCTATTTCACACATAAATGGTTCCGTTCATGGAATAGAGTTTTCTATCCTTTCATTCCTTTGAGAAAAGAGATAAGGTTAGGGCTAGGAGGAATAATGTTGAATGTCGAGGTGTGCGCATACCGTAGAGAGAGATCAGATTGATTGCAAAGAACTCCTTTTTGTCTGGGAAGGACTACCTACAAGTAAGAATACAAGACCACCAGATTCTAATTAGACAATAAATGAGGGAACTACCTTGGGCCCAGGAAATATTAGACTTCCTTTCAAAGGTGGTCAGTTCCCCTGCTAATATGAATTAACACAAATTCTAACAAAGAAGCTATTGCAAAATTACAATTTAATTACCTTGTTAGAACAATAGAGAAAAGGTTGGTCTTGGTTTTGAATCACAGTGACCGATGCCGGTCACTATCACCGGTACCGGTTTTTGATAACCGATATTCGGTAGAAGCGAGTGGTTTAGGAGCTTTGGTGAAGGTTTGCTATAAGATGGCTATGGTGTTTATTAGGTGGTAAATGATTGGGGATAGGTAATGGGGTGATGGAGAAGACTCAGAGAGAGTATGGGGATGTTTGGGGCAATGTCAAGGTAGAGGAATGACACAGTTAGATGTAGAGTGTTACCGGGTAGTGGATCCGAAGTAGACTTATAATTACCGTGGTTCGAAGTCCAAGAAATGTTATTAAAAGAACGCACAAGACACTACTTACTAGTTCTGGGGTTCGATGAAGATACAGTCCCAGGACTATGATGACGAAGGAAGGGTTCGTGTAGGATGATCCGACAATCCAAGATGAGCTATCCTCTCTCCCAATGCTTGGATGAGTGTCACCGGGCTCTAAACAACTAAAGCCTTGGGCTTGATGTCCTTCTCAAAACTCCTCTCTTTCCTTCACTTGTCTCTACTCAAGCCAAATGAATTCGGATTCTTCCAATGACTTCGATTTGGATCAATGAAAATCCAACCCCTTGTTTTTGGTTGGGGGAGGTCATTTAGGAACCGATGGCGGTTACGTAACCGACGGTGCTCGAGTAGGAACCGATATCGGTTAGGTCAAAGTGGGCTATTTTTAGTAAAATAGCCCACTTTCCCTCCTTTTCTCCCAAGGGATTAGTTGTGGGCTTGGTCAAGTCATTATGAGGTTGGTTTTGGTGCGGGTGAGGAGTAATTAGTCATGGGTGTGGATGCTGAGACCAAGTTATAGGTCTTAATTAGGTTAGTTTAGGGTTAGGACCAGGTCATGATGAGGTGGCAAAATGAGGTGGCATGTTTGGAGATGTGGATTTATTAATTATAAGGTAATTAATAAATAATTGTGTAAGGTTTAGGTGGTGAGGCTAGGTTGCTTAAATGAGATGCTGGGGCACGGGGTCGTAAGACACAAATTTGGTGTCTACAACCTCTTTCAAATCCCCATAAGAGTTTCTTTTTCTCTTCATATCTTTTCTCGAAATTCCATTTTTATTCAAAGGGATTTCTATCTTTTGCTCCTTCCAAAATTTTAATGTTGATAGAAGGGATTTTTGATTTCCTCTCGTCCCTCTCTTTTCCATTAAAACCAATAACCTTGATTTTTTTGTGTAATGTGATCTATATCTTCATAGAAAGTCCATGTTGACTATGTTGCCAGTGTTTTGTTTTCCAATTGTTTCTCCTTCTTCAAGGTTTTCTTCAACTGTTCATCTTGTATTTGCATTGCTTCCTAGTGAATTTTTTTCCACAAACTTCATTCAAAGCATCCGATATATTACTCCAATGTTTCTTTCCAATATTCACGGTTTAAATGTTTATACACCTCTTTGTATTTTGTACTAAATATTTTCACAAAGTGAATTCTCAACATAACTCTTCTTTGTATTCTTTCATCAAATCCTCTTTATTTCTATCTCTTTAATATGCATGGATTATTGAATTTTTTTTCTAATTTTAAATCATTAACATTATCAACAATATATGGAGAATTTAGAATGATTTGTGAATGTGGAATACAAGGACCCAATTTCTATGTGCCACTTGTATTCTCTTACAAATTTGAGACACTATTTCCATCTAAGTTTTACATGCAAAAGTCCTTTACACGACATTTGCTTAGCTGTGTTGAAAAAACCATATTGTCTGCATAGTTTCTTGGAGTTGATTTGAAAACTTGTGATTCGAAATGTGAAAACAAGGAAAATGGTGATATTTCCATGTCCCGCAAATTTATCAGCTTATTATAAACAATCACAAATGCAACAATTTACATACTCCATCTTTTATCTAAACTTAATTTCATTTTCCATTTTCTAAAAATAAATATACAAAGGATTTTGTGCTCTCCAAAATCACAAAATCAAAACATGTGGAGAACCATTGAAAATTGGTTAATTACCTACTAACACATGCAGTATTTATAATCATTGTGAAATGGGTGTATAAACTAAAACTATTTAAAATAAAATATTAATGCTTTACCTCTTTTAATTTTTTGTAACTCTATTCTTCCCCATTTGTGTATGTGCTCCTTGTTTTGGTGTGGTATCCTTTGAAAATAGTATACAATTTTTCATTTTATCGCATTAAATACAGACGTTAGCATAGTTTGTGTGGGTTAAAATTTAATATTGTACCACTTAATATTAAATGCAGTACAAAAAAATAAAAAACATACTCTAAAGTGTCAGATTTTACATTACACGGTTTAGTGACCATTTAATGTTTAGGAAGCACAATATTAATTGTGTAACATTTACCTTACAAACAAGTGTAATTGTTATTGTATTATAAAAATATTAATCTTTCCCCTACACTATGAGGTTTATGGATAAAATTATACACATGGCAACGCGATCTAAAATTAAGGTAACATTTTTATAACATAATTTTTAATGTATGAAAACTACAATTCGACATTGGTTGAGACTTAATTTCAAATTTTAATTGAAATTAATTCTTTAATATTGAGAATTATTAATAAAAACTATGTAACATGTGTTACTTCTACTCAATATTATATACAATTATTAACAACAAAGATATAAAAATCTTAGAAACAATTAATACACATAATTGAATCAAAGCATATACCACCATCATTAATCAAATAAAGTCTAAATTATTAAAAGTAAACTTATATTGTTAAAAGATTACGTAGGATATAAAAATATTAGAAACAATTAATACACATAATTGAATCAAAGCATATACCACCATCGTTAATAAAATAAAGACTAAAACTTGAACTCTATACCATAAAATAAGCATAGCTATACAATTAGAGAATTAAATACATGAACGATTTACTTTGACACAATATTAATGGCCCTAAATTTAAGTCCAAGAGACCACTAGGCTATAGAAATTTTTTTGAATAGAATGGCAAGTGAAAATATGCCCTTCAATATGTGAGTGATCCACTATTCCAAGTGCAAATCCACACTTTGTCTTGAAAATGCACATACTTTTTTGTGTGAGGGATTGCACTTTAAAGTGAAAGGGAACACACATCAATGTGCAAGGGATCACACTTCGACATGTGAGGGAGATTGCACTTTTCATGCAAGGGATCCCACTTTTCCATGTGAGGAATCAAACTTGGTAAAGATGTATGAGGCCATGATTCTCTCACTCTACGATCAACTATCATTTTCATGTCCATGTGCAAGTTTTCAAACTTGGAATTGCGCTCGCTTGTAAATGAAGTGTGATCACAACTTCTGGCCTCCCATTCTATTCAATATTTTAATTTTAGTGTGTAAAAAAATAATTACGTCACAACGGCCACTAGGCTATACAAGTATTGAAAGCCATAGGGGAAAGAAGCCAATGACTGTGCATAAGCCAATGACTGTGAGTGGTAATGTGTAGGATAGTACCACTAGTTGTAAAAATCAAAGTCAAAATTTATAACTTGTATACTAAGAATTTAGAAAAAGGTAGCCAATAAGATGAGTAAAATCAAGTCACATGTACAAAGCAACCAATAAAAAGGTGACACATTAGCTATCCCGAAAAGGTGATTTCATTCACAAGAAAGGGCCAATATTAATTTTCTTTGTACTAAAAAGTACCTATTTTTAATCCCTTAGAAATACTTTTTCAACAAAATTTAAATGCACAAAAGAAAATTTGTGCATTATAAAAATCTTAATCTTTCCCCTACACTATGTGGTTTATGGATAAAATTATACACACAACAATGAGATCTAAAGGGTGTAAAACAATTTATTATATGTTTAAAGATTTGGATTAAATGAGGTTTTAAATATGTTCATATAAGATGTATATTTTTATTTTCTCATTGTGATTTCAATTCTACATACTAATGTTAAAGATTTAAGTGTGATTTTTACTAAATTTATCTATTTATTTGTGGATACAGTTGAAAATGAACTATGTTTTTAAAGAAGGATCACATGTGGATTTACTATGCAAAGGTGTGAAATTTACGGAGGGACTAGTTTATCTATCCAAAGATACACTCCATTGTCGAGGCGTTGGGTATAGCTTATTCATTATCACAATAAGTATTATATTTAATGGCAGAGTGAGACTTCCATATACATAATTAATGATTGTGAAACCCAAGTAGAAATTGAAAATAAGGGATATTGTATCCCATGAGAAAGGAAGAAAATGATTAAGCATGTGATTTCAAATGTTTCACATGTGGGGGTGATGGCATTCAAAACATCATGAGCAGTGACTCGGAGGATACATTTAATGAGGATGAGGGTTTGAATTCTACCAGTGATAGCCATTGTTTCACAACTCCTAAAGACAAGGATGAATTTTTATAACCTACGTGGTGCTAAAACATAAGTGTCCTCATAAAGAAGGTGACATAGATGAAGGGTTTATATCCTGGTATAAGAACAACATGTGATTTTGGGAGTGGTGTTAGGACCCACACACTTTGGTGTTTTTGTGGAGAATATTATAACTACATGCAATGATTGCTATCCAAGTCTATAATGCAACAACAAAGTTTCGCCAATCAAAAACTTAGTTTATCTAGAAACAAGAATTGCACTTCATGTGAATGGAAATTATGAACTCTAAGAAACAACTGCCACATCAAACAATGACTTAAATTTGAATTTCAAGGGGGTTAATGCCAAGCCTTGATACTTTTTTTTCAAAAGAACACAAATTTGTTGTAGAAGCAACAATTACAAATGTCTCATGAAGGAGACATGGTGCACTTTAAAAAATTATATGGCAATACATTTGGGGTGCATGTTGATAAATTAATTATGCCTTTTTCAAGGGTTTCTCCATATCAGAAGGATCTCTCATCCAATGTCCTATCCAAATTTAGTTGGCCCATCAAGATGGTTTGTTATGGATGTAAGGCTAAAAAAATTCCAAAAGAGTTGCCGATAGAAATGTGGAGTGCATTTGTAGATGCATTGCCTCAACTGCTTTACCCAAATTCATATGGATCCTCTATATGTAGTAGTAATGAAAATTTGAGAAAATACCTTACAATGCTTGCAAACACCAAAAGGTAAATTCTACTCCATCTAGTACATCAAAGGAAATGGAAAATGATGAAAAATCAATAGAAGAATTTTTCTAAATTTGAGAAAAAACCTTGTTGCAAGGAAGGATGTCTCTCCAATATATCTCTAAGTGTTTTCAATCATAGTTGGAATTTAACTCTAGATATGGATGAACCTACCATTAAAAACTTTGTACTTAATACATTCACCACAAATTCTATCAGTTTTGATCAAGGTCAAACTTTAACACATAGTATATATAAATTGAAGTTATATGGAAGGGATGTATGTCAGAATGCATGGTATAGATGTCATGGAATCATGAAAAGGAACTATTATAGATACAAACAATCTTGGATTAATGGTGAGAGGAGGGTAGTAAATTTAAATACAAGAAAAAAATTCCAAACATTATTGCAACTATTTCATTGATATCCAAAATGTTAAAGAGGAGTTCGATATATCCCCACACATGTCTCGTTCAATGGGACAAGATGGTACTAAAGTAACAATGAGACTGTTGCATGTATGTTATAGTTTTTCTTACATACTAAAAAAGTGTAACAATGTACTTTCACTATTGGTACTTCCTCAAACATCATAGCCAAATCTTAGGAAAATATGGCAAGAACATTTCTCCCATGTTTCAATCACCAAGAAAAAATTCTTCACCAAATGTGATGAGTGCATAGAGCTTAAGAACAAATGTGCAGTGACCTCATGTCCAAAAACACTGGCACAAATAGATCAACACCAGAAATGGCACAATTATTACATTTAAAGTTGTCGTGCAACTTACTATGCATGTAGAGTGCAATCACAACAAAATCCTAATATCTATTTTGAGCATTATGCATGAAAAATGGACAAGATGAAAATGCAATACCAAGAATGGGAAAAAAGCAAAATCAATAAGCCTTGTTATTAATTTCCCCATCACCTTGACCGATATTTCGACACATAGTCACAAAATGGGGGTTTCGAGAACTTTGGTCTCCCTTTTTTTGAGCAAGGAGAAAACTTCACAATAACATCATTAGCACTAAGTATCCGGAAGCTAGAATAACTAATTACATATCAGTATGTTGATTTTTTATATAGTAGAGGGATGCCAAAACACCCATTACATGATGCATTATTGTAAAATTATGCATATGAAAAGTGCAAGGAATACAAACATAAGAACGAGGGTGCTCATACAATTAATACTATAAGTAGTTGTTCAAGTTCATTTAGAAAAAAACCACCAACTCTCTACTTGCAACTAGATAATGATACAAGTGACAAAAAAATCACACATGTTTGTGTTTTTGCATCCATGTTGATAGCTAGAAGGGTTTTCAACACAGTGTATGTGAGTTTCCTTCCAGTGGGTCACACACATGAAGACATAGATGGGACATTCGGTTGATTATCAACAACATTGTGCAAATTGGATACATTCTCTTTACCACAAATAATGGACACTTATAAAACATGCCAAGAGGAGTCTAGCACATTCACTCCATACCTTATCAAGGAATTTTATGACCTTAAGGCCTTTTTGGAACCACACTTTCTAGATGGTAACCACAAGATCATGGGTATCAGCAAACCAAAGATTTTTAAATTCTATGTCAAAGACAAAGCCCATCATCAAGTTCAAGCATCAATCTTGGAGTTCATCTTGTCACACTCAATTGAGATATGGAAACTAGTGGATGGGAAACCTTTCTTGCTTGAAGGGGATCCTCCATTGGCACCCTTCAAAGAACCCAAAGAGATGGCATACATGTAGAGAGGCATTCATGCATACATCACACACTGGGAAAAGAGTTCAATAGATGGTGGAGAAGCATACTATGTTCCAAAGATTGCATATTGGAAAAAATTTCTACATGCCCTAGAGAATCCCTTTGTTAATTGTAACATGACGAGAAGAGATTGTTTTTGGCCAAAAACAACTCAGATAGCATAGTGTATTATCGGATAGTGGGTGCGCCATGTCTTGACATGGATAACTACTATTTTCAAAATTTCCTTTCAAATAAGGATATATATGTTGGACCTATTTGTGATAAACCTCAAGAGGAATTCAACCTAGTAGTGGATGTGAATGTTGGGAATATGATACTAGTAAGACTGGTTGATGATAATGTACCTATATGGATGGGCAAGGTAGAACTAAAACTAATACAAGATGTTCACACAAACACTCAAAATATAAGGGTACACTGGTGGGAACCCACAAGAAAAGGAAATATAGAAAAATAAAGGTACGAGGAATGTTTGTTGAAAAATAATGGTGGCAAAAATCAAGGGACACATCATATATTGATATAGACAGCGTCATCTAGGCATGGAGTCCAAGAAATACATGGAAAGGAGTTCAAATTAAAATATCGAATCGGGGTCATGAAGCTATCCAACAATACCTTACACAAATTCAAGAACAATAATTAATACCCTTGTGAGGGATCAATGCTTATGTAATTTTCTCGAAGGATTGATTGCCTATGGAAAAGAAAATTCAAATCCATTTCCTCAAAACAACTTGTTTAATGTAATTCTTAACTCTTTGTTGTTCTTTATGATTTACAAAATGGAAAATTATAAAATTAGTTGAATTTATCACACGCAACTTGCATATTTACAATATCACGGTCTTTTTATAGAGATTTATATAAAAATTATATCAATATATAATATACATAAAATATTAAATACATATAAATTTGAAGTATTTCAATAACTACTATTTTGTACTTTTTAAAGGGAAATATTGTATAATTACCGTCATATAAAAATTGCTTCAGTGTATAAAAGACCATAAAATTTAACCCCTAGGCTAATGTAAGGCTTATGTAACTTAGCGG
Source organism: Taxus wallichiana var. yunnanensis (assembly GCA_018340775.1). NCBI lineage: Eukaryota > Viridiplantae > Streptophyta > Pinopsida > Cupressales > Taxaceae > Taxus > Taxus wallichiana. The sequence goes on along the minus strand of CM031240.1, from coordinate 233,075,354 downwards.
CCACTAGTTTTATCTAGCTTAGCTCTTGGTAGGATTATGAAACTTGCTACCGGTAGGTTGGTGTAACTTTCTAGTCTGTTAGGATTATTTCACCTAGATGAATCTACTCTTGTGTAAATTAGTGGCCACTAGGCTTATGTAAGTTAACAACCTATATGCTTATGTAAGATAACGGCCACTAGGCTTATGTAAGTTAACAACCTATACGCTTATGTAAGATAGTGACCGATAGACTTATCGTGGCATTATGTAACTTATAGGCCGTAATGCTTATGTAACTTAGTGGGCAAGGCAAATGTAACTTAATTACCACACAAAAATTTAACTTCAACCCCATTTGGATGATTTCACCTAGCATGTGCTTTCATCATGTAAGTTAGCAACCGTGATGCTTATGTAAAATAGAGGCCACTTGGCTTATGTGGGGAATTCAAATAATAGAAAAGTTCTAGAGATCCTAGAATAGTGAAACTAAAATCCAAAAATTGGGATTTATAAATTGGATTACAATAATGGTTATAATAAATTGGATAGGATTTACTCCATGTAAACCTATTCCTGAATTCTATTCCCTATTCCCGTTATTCCAATTGTAAAGCTTGCACTTCATGTTGAAAATTCCCGTACTTTGTCATTCGAGGTATCGCACATTGTTATGCAAGGGATCACACTTCGATATGTGAGTGATCACTATTCCAAGTGTGAATTCACACTTCATTTTGAAAATGTGTGTACTTTATCGTGTGAGGTATCGCACTTCGACATGAGAGGGATCTCACTTCTTCGTGTAATAGATCACACTTCATCATGAAATGAATCACACTTCATAGATGTACGAGGCCATGAATCACTTATGTGTGTAGTATAGTACCACTAGTTGTAAAAATCGAAGTCAATATTTATGAATTTTATACTAAAAAATTAGAAAAAGGTAGCCAAATAACACAATTAATCAAGTCACATGTATAAATCAGCTAATAAAATGATGTAACTTTGACCCTGCTAGGCTGATTTCACCTAGCATACACTTTCATCATGTAAGTTAGCAACCACTAGGCTTATTGAAGATAGTGACCGCAAGGCTTATGTAAGATAGCAGCCGCTTGGCTTATGTAAGATAACGGATGCTTGACTTATGTAAGATAGCATCCGCTTGGCTTATGTGGGGATTCAAATAATAACAAAATATAAATCCTAAAATAGTGAAACTAAAATCCAAAAATTGGGATTTATAAATTGGATTACAATAGTGGTGAGCTTGGACTCTAATAATAGTGATATAATAGTGGATTCCAATAATAGATAAATTGGAAATTGAATAAGTCCGATAATGAAATATTAGAATCCAATATTGCTACTAATGGAATCCAATATTGCTACTAATGGAATCCATTATAGCCAAAAATGGAATCCAATATACGCAAAAATGGAGATGGATTTCTTCCAATACTTGAAATATTGGAGTCTCAATTCACTGGAATATGTCCCAATTTAGTGAAATGAGCGTTAGTATTAGGCACTTATATTTAATTACATAATGCATTCAATCAGTTATAGTTCAGATATAATTCGGTTACAACTCGATTACAAATTCATTTACAAATCGGGACATGCCAATCTGCAATGACACTTATCATTTGAGAAGCATCATCAAAGGATAGAAACTAGACCTCTCAAATCCAATATTACTAGTAATGGAATCCAGTATAGCCAAAAATGAATTCAATATACACAAAAATGGAGATGGATTTCTTCCAATACTTGAAATACTAGAGTCTCAATTCACTGGAATATGTTCTAATTTAGTGAAATAAGCATTAGTATTAGGAAGTTACATTCAACTACATAATTCATTCAATCAGTTATAATTCGGATATAATTTGGTTACAACTTGATTATAAATTTGTTTACAAATCGGGATGTGCTAATTTCTAATGGAACTTATCATTTGAGAATTATCATCAAAGGAGATAAAATAGACCTCTCTCCCCAACACTCTTATCTTGGCATGAGATTGCCAAAAACTCATCCTTGGCACAAGATCACCCAAAAACCTCATCCTTAGTGGTAGGACGTCATAACCATGGCTCAACACTTTTTTAGTTGGGAATTGATCACTCCCAAACCCACCTAACAACATCTCCAAGACAAACAAGACAATTTTCCATCCTATACACTCTCATACATCAGTGCACTCTTTCCTTAGCTACTACTTTCTACTATTTTACATACCTTACTTTAATTTCTCATATACAAGACTTTGACTATCTGTTGCTATTTTTTTATAGGTATGTCCTTACAAGCAACAAGTAGTGGCTCACATAAACAAGCACAAGCTATAACATCATGCTACTACACATAAGATTCCTCCCTAGGGTATACCTCCTTTTCCTAGTTACCACGGTTCACATTGCAATCACTTCATGATTTACATGGCTACTTGTCCACTCGGCACACTATCGGCTTCACTCCTTTCCAAATTACAAGGTACACATCTTATATCTAATTTATTCTTATTTGAAATCATTATTAGGAAATAAGGGATAAAATATGCAAAACAATTCCATAAAGAATCACAATAGTAAAAACTAATATGCATAATAATATCACATATCTGAAATAAAAGTGTAGAAAATAAAAGAACACAACATAGAGACAATATTTAACGTGGTTCACCCAATTTGGGCTACATCCACTAAGAATCACTTGCTCATATTTTTATTACAAGCCACCTCTTTCTCTCAATATAGTACCCAAATCTATTTGGAGCTATGCTCAACAAACTCTCCTGAATTCACACTTGAACTCACACACATCTATAATGTTACATCAACCCTACCATATGCACAAAATCACATAAATAGGACATTTCTTAAGCATTTTTACAATATTATGGATACCAAAACCATGGTCTAGAACTGCCCCATTAACCTATGGGTCAAAAATCCCACCCATATGAGAAGAGCACGTTTCCTAAGTATTAGGCATGTTTTTCGAGGCCAAAATTTTTCGTGGGCTACCACCCTAGACCCCTCGCTGGGGCTCATCCTTTCCCCGAACCCTAGTAAGAAAACTATGGATAGTATACATTACTTTTAGTGTATAGTCTTCAACACTTCCACACATGAAAATAGGCTCCATAACATAACAATCTCCCACTTTGAGATTATTTTTCCTGATCAAGCTTCTCAACCTTTCAAGTGTTTCCATGAAGACCAACCAAAGATGAACACAGCTTTAGTTTCTCCTTGTGACCACCTTGGTCATCATGTCTGCAGGATTCTTACAAGTGTAAATCTTTTCTAGCTTCAACTTCTCTTCTTCAAATTTATCCTAATGAAATGGTACCTTAATCCTGTATATGTTTTGTCCTAGAGTGGAAAGTAGAGTTATTAACTAGGTGAATAACACTTTAAATATCACTATGAAACTTCCTTTCCTCCTGCTTATGCCCCAAATCATCAAGAAATTATTGTAACCAATTCATCTCTTTTCTTTCCTTTGTGGCAACAACATACTCATCCTTCGTGGTTGAGAAATCCACTTGCTTCTATAGTAATGAAATCCAGCTTCACCGTTGTCCCACCTACATTGAAAATATAACCTATCGTATCCCTCCTACTTTCTACATCTCCATCCATATATTAATCTACATAGCCACACAAAGTGGTGTATGATCCACTATAGCACAAAACTTTCCCCATGGTCCCTCTCAACTACCGAAGGTTCCACTTTATTACCTGTCAATGCTCTTTACCTAGATCACTCAAAAATCTACTCACTGCTCCCACTTCATGTGTAATATCATGCCTAGGATTTCTTTGCTGCCTCCAAATCCTTCATATCAAAGGACTCACTTAGTTACTTCTGAGTACTACAACATGTCATCCACATACATATTGGACACACAAGATAATATAACTTCCATCCTTAAATTTATTTATATATACACAATGGTCGAATGGTATTTAATATAAACTTTCTCCATTATGAAGCTATAAAATTTCTTATAACATTACGTGAAGCTTGTTTCAAGCCATACAATATCTTCTTCACTTTGCACACCCCTTTGACCTCATAATCCTTAGGTTGTTTCATATATAGCTCCTCCTCCAAATCACTATGGAGAAATGTAGTTGTTGATGGCGAATCATAGCACCCCTGAATGTATGCAACTCGATGGGTTGAGACTATCAGTGTGATTGCATAACATGGAGTTTTTCCCAAGTGTGGGACCTCTGAAACGGAAAAGCTCTCCGGATGAAGGCCGGTACCTATTCCTCTGTTCGGATGCACACGTAAAAATGCAAAGGGTTTACTCAAACCTAAACTAACTTGCCAAGGAGACATGGTAAGAAGATGCATAAAATAAAATCTAAACTACAAAGGTATTCACCAAGGAATGAAGGACACCTGTCTTGCCAATAAACACAAACCATAAAAATGCAATGCAAATCATGCACAAATAACCAGATTTAAGGTGAAAGATCAAGAGGATGAAAATTAACATAGAGAGGGTTGAGGATCATCCATGAGACATGCATTATTTGCTCCAAAGATTGATACAACACACTACAAAATGTGAAGAGGCTAAAGTTCATTCACGCTTTTAATGGGAGGTTTAAACTCCACAAATTCACTTGCCAAAGAGAAAAAGGGAGGGGCAAAACAAGAATGTCCAACCTATAGAAATAATCCCCTCATTACAATTTATAGGAAGAATGAGAGAGGAGAGAGAGAAAATCCAAATCTACCCCAACCACCTCTAGAAGTTGCATTAATTCATCTCATTATGGTGTTAGGTGAGAACCCTAGCAGAAACCCAAAAATGGAAAACTATATTTTGCATTTTTAAGAGGTTTTTCCCACCCAATTAAAGATATCCAAATATATTTGGAAATAGGACCTCGTAAGATTTCCAAAAAGTCCAACCTGAGTGAACAAACCGAGCTCCCCGTGAAAAGTTATGCCTCAATATCACAGAGTGCTGCGACCCTTGATCGTAATTTACACTCCTAAGGTTGCCATAGGCACATCCATATTCATGTCGACATACCCTTACATGTGCCAAGGCACAAATTTTGTCATGTCGACATTCTATGTCATGTGCCCTTTACGTGTGTCAAGGCGACTTTCCATTACCCATGTCGACACTTCCTTCCTACTGCGCCAAGGCGCATCCATTTTCATGTCGACACCTTCGTCATGTGCATCTTACCCGTGCAAAATGGCGCATCCATTTTCATGTCAACAAGGTGCCTCTTACCCACGCCAAGGGCACATCCATTTTCGTGTCAACATTTTCGTGTCTCTTACCTACGCCAAGGGCGCATCCATTTTCATGTCGACACCTTCTCAACATGTGCCTCTTACCTCGCACCAAGGGTGCATCTATTTTCATGTCAACATTCCAGGCGCCCTTTACCCGTGCCTGGTGTGACTTTTGTCATGTCAACACCCTTTACTCCGCGCCAAGGTCACATCTAATTTCATGTCAACATCCCTCTGTGTGCCTTTTACCTGCGGCTTGGCGTGAATTTTGTCATTCGACATCCATTTTCATGCGCCCTTAACTCGTGCCTTGCGCATATATTTTCATGCGCCTTAACCTACGCCATTTGCGCATATATTTTTAGGGTCTCGAGTTTCTTTGATTTCCCATATATTTCCACTTGTCTATATCTACCCTAGGGGAGATATATAATAGTAGTATTTACATCTAGCTTCTCCAAGTGTGAGATTCTTCTACCACTATTCCAAATACCGTTCTAATAGAAGTCATTTTTACTAGAGAGAGAAAAAAATCTCATCAAAATTTATGCATTTTTTGTGCAAACCCATTGACCACCAACCGGGCCTTGTATTTTTCTTTCCTCCTTCTCTTTAAATTTGTATATGAAATTGTTCGGTAATTTTATTTTGGCTTCAGCTTATCTTCACCAAATCCTATGCCTAGTTCTCCATGAGAGACCGATGCTCCTCATTCATGACTTGCTCCCACTTCTTCCCGGAATCCACCTACATTGCTTCATCAAAGCTCTTTGGCTCTCCACTATCGATGAGTAATAAATAATAAAGAGAAGGAGAAAATGTTCATGTTCTCTTCTTACCCTTGAATACCTCCTCAATATAATAGTTTGGGGTTCATGTTGAGTAGGTTTCTCAACCGATTCATGTACCACTTTCCATCTAGAAGATCCTCTACCATCAGTATATTCTTTCCTGGATTCTTTCTTTTTTCCTACAATTGTTTCTTATACATAACTTCCTCATTAAATACCACATCCCTAGATTGAATGATTTTATTTTCCATAATACTCCAACATTTATATCCAAATTCATCATCACCATAACCAATGAAAGTGCATTTTTATGATTTAGCCTCTATCTTAGTCCTATTTAGCCTCAATATGAACAAACACCTCACATCAAAAGACCCTAAGAAATGAGTTATCAACTTTCTTACCATACCAATCCTCCTGTATTCCTCCATCCAATGCACTTGAGGGTGGACTCTATTTATCAAGTACAAAGTTGTGTTCATCGCTTCGCCCAAAAATAAAGAGGCAATCCTGGATGTAACCTCATACTCCTAACGTGTTCCATTCTTGTCATGTTTATCCTTTTGACACCCCATTCTCTCAGAGTTCCTATAACCTTATTTTTCCTTCAGATTCCATTCTTATAAAAATAATCATCAAACTCATTGCTCAGTTCTCCCCTCCATTATCCGAATTTGAGACATTTTAGCTTAAGACTTGTTTCATTCTCTACCAAGGCTTTCCATTTAACAAAAGTGTCAAATACATCATATTTATTTCTAATACAATATACCCAAACTTTCCTTATTACATCATCAATAAAAGTGACATAATAATTTGAACCCCCAAGAGATGATACCTAAGCCAACCCCCACACATCAGAATGTACCATATCTAACTTACTCTCTTTCTTTGTAGGTCCAACCTTGAGAAACCTTACTCACTTTTATTTCCCATATACGTAGTTCTCATAGAACTCTAACTTGTTTCTATATATCTAATAAAATTATTCTTTATGATCTCCATGCCCTTATAGCTCATTTTACCGAGCTTATAGTGCCACAATGTTGTATCTACATATGAAGCCACAATATTACAAGCATTAGTTCTATCGGTAGTTAAATACAAGGTTCCAAACTTCTTACCTCTTGCCACCACAAGAGAACCCTTTTAACCTTCCAAGAGTCCACTATAAATATAATAATACAACCATCACTTCCCAACTGCCTACCGATATCAAATTTTTCTTAATGTAGGCACATGTCTAACATCCTTTAATAGCCATGTATTCCCATTCTACATCTTAACCTGAATTTTTTTTTACCAACTATGTTTCAAGGCTCATCATCACCAAGAAAACATGCCCAAAATCCCCTTGAACATAATCAACAAAATAATTCCTATATGGAGTAGTATGGAAAGAATCCTCGAATATAAAACCCAATATTCAACAATGTTATGCAAAGAAATAATCAAAGCATCATTACATACATTACCCATTTCCACATTTTCCTCCTTGTTTTCTTCATGTTGTTTCTTCTCATCCCAAAGCTCCCAACGTTACTTATTTGCATGCCCGCACTTTCCACAATGCAAAGCATACCATCTTGCTTTTGGATTTTGACCTTCCGATCTTTTGATTTTCCATGCCTTCCTATATTCTTTTTTCTCCCTATAGTTTCCATTGTCAAAGCATTCCCTAAATTAGAATATTCCCTAGATATTTTTCTTCTAATTTCTTGCTTAGAATCACCCCTACAACATCCTCAAACTTCAACTTTGAGTTAGATAGATCCAAGTTGTTTATCGCCATTACTAGGGCTATTGCAACTATCAAGTAAAGAGGACAAAATTAATAAATCCCTAACTTCTTCTTCAAATTCTATCAGAACAGAAGCTAGCATATTCACAACCATATTAAAATCATTTAAATGTTCTAATATCAAAATATTCTCATACATCCTTATATTAAACAACTTTTTCATTAAAAATATCTTGTTTGAGGCAGAGGGGTTTTTCATACAACTTCCGTAATGCATCCATAAGTTATTTTGTAGTCTTTTCCTTTGAAACACTAAGTAATACAAAAGATGTAATACATATTATAATTGTTCCATGTGCCTTCCTATCAGCAAATCTCATTCCACATCCGTCATGCTAAAGGTTTTTTTCCCTTTCTCAAATAATGTAAAAATAAAGATCCTTCTCATAAATCCAATCTTCTATCTACATCTTCCAAAGACTAAAATTCTACCCATTGAATTTATCAACATTTTATCTTCCATCATCTTCCATAGCTCCCACTCAAGCTAAAAATTACATGCAATTCAATACTTTAAAGCAAACTAAACTAGATCTCGATACAAATTTTTAGGAAATAAAGGATAAAATATGTGGAACAATCCCACACATAATCGCAATAGTAGAAACTAATATGCAGAATAATATCATAGATCTAAAATAAAAGTGTAGAAAATAAAAGAACACAACACAGAGACATATTTAACGTGGTTCACTCAATTTGGGCTACGTCCACCAAGAATCACTTGCTTATATTTTTATTACAAGTCACCTCTTTCTTTTAATACAATACCTAGATCTATTTGGAGTTATGCTTAACAAACTCTCCTGAATTCACACTTGAAATCACACACATCTACAATGTTACATCAACCCTACCATATGCAAAAAATCACATAAATAGGAAAATTCTTAAATAGTTTTACAATATCGTGGGTACAAAATCATGGGACAAAACCACCCCATAAACATATGGGTAAAAATCCCGCCTATATGAGAAGAGCACATTTCTGAATTATCGTGCATGTTTTTCGAGGCCAAATTTTTTTCTTAGGGTTACATTTGTAAAACCCCACTACCAACGATGCATCACTGGGGCCTAGCCTAACCCAGGAACCCGGTGAGAAAACTATGCATAGTGTATAGTACTTCTAGCATACATTATTAAACACTTCCACACATGAAAACAAGCTCACAACATAACAATCATAACACTAAGAGGGGGTGAATCAATGTCTTCTCAAACTTTGAAAAATAATTCAATCCACTTAATTAGTTATGATAAATCCAAATCAACATTCACAAGCATTAAATATGAGAGAGAGAACATAGAGACATGATTTAATGTGGGAAACCCAAACTAGGATAAAACCCCACTAAAACTAAAAATAGCTTAGGACAAGAATGTCATGCAAATGTTACATTGATTTCAAGTTGAGCATCTACTCAACATGGAAATGTAACTCCAAAAATTTAACCAAGATAATACTTAGTATTTGACAATCAATAACTTTCCGGAAGCTATAACTCCTAAAAGCAACTAGGATTCTACATGTTTCTTCCGTAAGCAACAACAACTCATATAGAAGTTTTACTCCCTCTTTCTAATACAATTTAGACTTTTTAAGATATTGTTCACTCGAAATTTTTTTTTCTCACACAACCGATGGTGACCACTAAGTTATCTTACTCTATTTTGCTATATTTTCTTTGTTTCATCTCTCTTCTCATTCTTCAATTTTCTTCCAATCTTGTCATACACAACTTTTCTTACAAACATAATTTTGTAAAGATATTCTCTCCTTCTTCATTCACCTACCTACTAACTTCAGGCCCTCAAGAATGATTTACACTCGATTTATGATTTCTTACTTCACGAAGATGATATTCACTCCTTCCTATTACACTCCAAACTGATTTTACTTCACATACTTTACCCCAAAACACATATTTTTACTTGTGCACACACCAAGCTTTTCCAATCTGCAACTTGTATCACCTCTCATTCATGGTTCAACAACATGCCACACTATTTTCACTCACATCAACATAGCTCTCATTCACACTCATTACAATACTCTACACTCTCAAACTATCAAAACTAATTACAAGAACAAAACATGCTTTTGTATGTGAAAGAACCCTAAACTTTACAAAGAAAATTACATGAATAACTAAGGAAGGCTAATACTATTCCCACCTCTAGTCAAGGTTCTAAGTCTAGGAATGTAACATTAAGATAAAATCTTAAAGGAATGCTTAACTAACATGAGTCTAATTTGAAATCTAACTAAACATGCCTACTAATATGTTCAATTACCTAACATGGGCCTACATAGACCTAAGAGGGAAATCAAATTAGTATGGTCAAGCTTACTCAAACCAAGGTGAAATGGCCTCTCTAAATTAGTACTTGGTCATTTTGGATATTCATCTACTAACCCCATTGAAGCTTTAAGAAAGGATTTTATTGACTATAAATCATATTTATTATATGAGATGCAAATCAAAGCATGGTGTAAAGTATAAAGGAATGAGGTGAGGGTTTTTAATAGTTTTCACTTTGAGAAAAACTAATAATTTGGTGCATTGGGACTAAAATCCCCAAATTATATTAGAATTGTTAATCATGATTAATATTTTCTAATCACAATTAGTGATTTAACAAGTGATTAAGATGTGGGTGCCTTAATTAACCACTTAAGATCAACTAGAGGCTAGGATAAGATTTTGAGGCTTGTTGAGACATTTGGAGGAAAGTGGGGTGAGTTTGTGGGGTCATAAGAGGGGTTTGATCCAATAATAGGGTATATTGACTAAAAATGGCAAAATAGGCTTGATTAGCTCATAATTGCTAATTATTTTTTTCAAGAGGATTTTGACTTACGATTTGTCATATAATGGCATCCCGGATGTGAAAGGGATTGTGAAATAAAAATGTGTTTTTAATTGACCAAAGTGGTAAAAATATTATTTAATTAGTGGAAATCACTAATTATAACTGAATTGGTAAGAATGAGAGTGATTTATGTGTTTGGAAATAGGATTGCGAAAGCAGAATTTAGGTGTCTAAATTTTCTCCTATTTTAGGTGAAGTAAGTGAATTCTCTTCAGATAAAGTAAACAAGTAAATTTTTAAAGAAAAATTAGTAGAACAAAGGATGCCCCTCAAGTGTCGATGGAGTGATAGAAGAAGTCAATCGATGATCAAAAATATGATTGAAATGGATAGAAGAAATAGAATAGAACAAACATGAAACCCTTCGGTATTTTGAAGGGAATAAGGATAGGGATAAACATGGTTCTTTATTACCCCATGTGATTTAGAAGAAAAATTAGTAGTGATAATAAACGATTATGGGAAAGAAATTATAATGAAGAATATAGGATAATCACAATATTTGCATCCAACCTTTCAATAAGAAACATGGTTATATCATTTTGTCCCAAATTCTACATCATCAACCTTTATTGAAATGAACAAAAACATAAGATAACATGAAAAGCTAAATTACCAACATTTGTCCATTACCGCAAATCTCCATGCAACATATAAAATGCAATGCAATACGAGAAAGTAAAACAATATCTAACTCAATAAAACATACAGAATGCAATGCAATATGAGAAAGTAAACCAGCTAACCTAATAGAGAAACTAGTACAATCACATGCACTCAAACAAACAACATTTAAAACAATTATACCAATGTTTTTATTATCAAGTTATAGTTCCCAAATATTTGTGTTATACAATAAAAGGGTTAAAAATGGTACCCCAAGAAAGGATACATGTGAGGGGGGTAATGGAGGACACAAGTAGTCCCATGGAAAATATTTCATGCACTATAACATAGTCTCGACAACTCATTATTGAGCGGGATTACCGACATAGCATGCAATTGATCTTTTGTTAATGGAGGTAGTTATTTCACCTAATTCTAGAGCATTTCTTCACATGTTAACGAAACAAATAAGGGTAATGGGTTAGGAGGAATACCTATTAAAATGCTAGTTGTAGGTTGTTGCGCATATATGACTTCGAATCCACATGATCGTGAGAGATTCCTTTTTCTTGGAGGAACTACCTAAAATGGAACACAAGAACACCAAATAAAAGTTAAACAATATATGCAATGGACTACCTAGAATATACTAGATATGGGAAGTGTGATACTTCCTAGAAGGCTATCAATCCACTATTTAAAATAACATAATGTTGATGATAAAGGAAATTCTACTATTGTTAAAATGATTTAGGTATCTCATTCATCTACAATAAGTAAATTCGTTCACAACGGGCTAGGCTATGATTGAATCTGAAGGTCAAGGTCTTGTCGTGGTATTTACTATTCAAGGTGATATTTTGGGTGGTTTTGGGTATTTGGTGGAGGTTTAGAAACTTTGTTCTTGATTTCTGGTAAAAGACACAAAGACCAACGTCGGTCCGGTATGACCAGTATCGGTTTAGGATAACCAAGACAATGGTTGTGGGTAACTAACGCCAGTATGTTCGAGGTACAAGAAACTCAATAAGAACTTGGTTGGGTGATAGATATGAGATTAGATGAAAAAGAAGGGAAAAGCAAGGTTTATGTGGATCGTAGATGTGCACATGAATGATTAAGATCCAGGTATGGGCAGTGCAAGGGTATGGATAAAAAGATGGTCAAGTTTTCATGGAGGTAGATGATGGGGGAATGGAAATGAGAGAAAAAGCTAAATAACAGATGTAAAAGGATCTACCAAATGATGAATAGATGAGTGTTGGTTAACAAAACTTATTGTTTGTACGGGCTTGATGCCTGGTTGGAAATGGTGGATGATCAAATGGAATGAACTTGATGTAGTGTTGGTGCTTCCCGATGCTCCCGTGAAGGTAGATGGCTATGTGATTGCTTCAGGTATTGGATATGGATGCTCTGATGTGTATACTAACACTTGGTTTTACTTGCATGTAGCTCTAGTTTCGTCACTTATTCTCAAAAGATGTGATTATCTCTCATAAATGTGCCAACCTTGAAATAAGGTTATTTTGGGGTTAAATGGTAACCGAAGGTGGCTCTGGCTTAACCAGCGGTGGTTAAGGGTAACCGCATCGATTAGGGTAGGATTTCCTAGGTTTACTAAACTAGGTAGATCCCCTTGATTTTATGGGATCTCGTTTCATTTTACCCTATGGATTAGCATGGAAGCTTCCTTCTAACTGGTGGGAATGTGGTTAGAGGGAATGTAGGCATTGATTTTTAGGATTTGGGTAGGTCTTAGTTAGTTGTGACAACTTACTAAGAATAGGTATTAGGGTGAGGTGGCTTGATGAGGTGTCTAGATGAGGTGGATATGTGGGCATTATCCCAATTAGGATATTTAAATAATAAATATGGTGAGGATAATGAATTAATTTAATTTTAATTAAATTAATATTATAGTGGGGTGAAAGGGCCATGGTTAAATGAGTATGCTCAAGGTATTTATTTGACAGGGGACCAAGGGGAGTATGAAAAAATTTTAGTTTCTACATTTTTCCCCTTTTTATTACATAGCTTGTATCTATAAGCGATGCTGATAAAAATAAGATGTGGTTGCCCCATGTGTGGGTGAAGGTGATCCCCTCAAATTTAGGAACTGACGAGGTAGAAGGAAGGATCGGTGAGTGGTTTGATAAAAGGTGAATTTGATGAAGAGGAGGGTGAGGAATGGGGTAAAAAGGAAAAAGGTCCACTCAAGTAATCTAGGTAATGGGCTAGGGTCAAAGGTAGTAACAATCAAACACATGCACATGTATAAACTACAACACAATACCAAGTTAAAGAGCAGGTAAAATCTACATTGTCTAAGGTCAATAGGTTTATCCAAACAAGGTTGAGGTGATTCTGGTATCTAAGGTATAGGATATGGTTAGGAAACATGATGCAGGTCAAGTGCAAGAATGTTTAGGTATGTTTTGGTACACTAAAGGTTGGGTCAGGATAAACGGTCACAAAGAAGAAGCAAGGTAAGGTTGTTAGGTCAACAACGTAGGTAACAAAGTTGTCATAAGGTATAGAAAACACATGGGGTCAAAGGTCACTAGCGATGGTCCAGGTCCAAGTATCTAGGTCACGAAACAATTAGGGCTGAGGTATGGGTAAAATAATGAGCCCCAAATGAGGAAAGGTTAGGTAGGAAATGATGAGGTCCAGAGGGTGAGGTGAATGGTTCGTGGTAAGTGTTGGGTGAGGGAAAAAAGAGTGATGGGTAGGGTAATAGGGTCAAAGTGTGGGCAATGTGGAAGAGAGGGTGACTAATGCCGATCAAGGGTAACCAATGTCGGTATAGTGTAACTGACCACGGTAAGGTAGGGCACGTGACCGATACCTGCGGTGAAGGTAAAACGGTGTTGGTTAGGTTGGGGATGTTATAAAAAGAAAAATCCACATTTTTTCAAATCATTTATCTTTTTACGAATTGGGAAAATGACAAGTGAAAAAGAGAAAAGGTGGAAAGTGAGAGAGAGAGACTAGGGACTGAGTTGGCAAGCCATGTAGTGGGTGATTGGTAGCAGAGAGGTGGGTCCATGAGATTAGATTGGTTGATTTTATTAGTTAGAGGGGAGGTGACAGATTGGTGATGACAGAGGCCGAGAGGGATCGGGTGGGCCACCAGGTGTAGAGGCTGACGTGCCACCATGGTGATGGCAGCATGATGAGGTAAGTGTCAAAATCTTTCTTTGTTTTGTGAGATAGAGTAGGTAAGAGGTTAGGTGGTAAAAAATTGGGTTAGGGGGGAAATGAAATTTGAAATGGGGAGGGTGAATTGGGAAGGAGTGGGGAGAATAGGGGTGGGATGGGGTGGGATGGGGTTGAGGGGAACTTTAGGTGAGAATGGGTGGGTAGAAGGGTCATGAGAGGGATTTTTTTGAGAGGGTAGGGTTTTGGGGTCACGGTTTTCACTGCGCGACAGTGACCGCATTGTTCGGGGTTAACATGGCGTGGATAGGTTCAAACCAATATCGGTCACGAAACAGTGACCGATGCGGTTTAGGGGTGATTGATGTCGGTTTAGGGGTGACCGAGGTCAGTTAGAGATAACCAAAACCGGTCTAGGTTATGGAGAAAAAGGGGCCAAAAGGGCCCTAGGTTGAGTGGGTGAGATAGGGAAGGGTAGAATAGGGTATGGTGGTGAAAAACCTAGTGTAGGTGGGGTGTAAAAATGGGTATGGGGAAATGATAGTGGGTGAGGGTGGGGGAGATAGAAATGTGATAGGAAGGTAGGTTGGGAAGAAAGAAAGAGGTGAGGGTTGGGTATAGGTGAGGTGCCGAGGGTGAGTGTGGGTATGATGAAGGTTGATTAATTTGATGTTTGTATTGGATACAGGAGAGAGATCAGTGCGGATGAGAGATAGGGTGCCACACCTACTCTTAAGAGTTCGAGGCGTGGCGACATTGAGGAGTGGAGGAACGTGGAGCATGTGGGCCTCGATTGGGGTCCAGGTGCTATCGGCATGCACTCTAAAGAATCGAGTCCGATGGTCACTCTCATCGATAGATGGGATTCAGTGACCAACACGTTCCACCTACCGATGGGTGAGATGACAGTCACCCTAGAGGATGTGTTTAGGATCCTGCGGTTACCAATACCTGGGATGCAGTGTACTTGATCTCCTCGCGAGGCCTCGAGAGGAGTTAATGTTGACATTGTTTGGGGAGGACCGTAGACATGACATTTTATATTTCTAGTTTGAGTTACGAGGATGTACCTAGCCCATCCAGAGGAGACGAGGCTAATTGTTTTATTGATGGAGGTAGTGTGTTGTTTCGCACTACTAGATGTAGAGGGTGGGAGATTTCCCCTCCCTAATGGGGGTTTTACATGACATGGTGATGGATCGGACCTACTTTTCTTGGGCACCAAAGCATTCCTGGTGTAGTTATACAGAGAGTTGTGGGCATATGGGCACCTACGCAGGTTCAACTTATGTTGCACCTTTTACTACACTGCTGGGCCTATGAGCACATAGTTTATGTGAGCCCAATGGGTATGCCCTAAGCAGATGCATTTCCACCTAAGATTGGTTTAGGTGGGGTATAGGTAATGGGTACCCATGATGGAGGGCATCGATCGATAGGGATACACATGATGTAGCGTATTATAGGCGTTTATTGGAGGGGTTGTCCAGGGTGGACATCATATGGAGACCGTATGTGGGTTATCCCTCATACAGGCGGATGCATGATGAGCTAGATGGCCTTTAGCTACTGAGATGGATAGAGGGGCACCATGTCGGGGAGCACAAGATGATCCCAATGACAGGTTAGATAGTAGTTTGGGCTGCTATAGGACATACCTCCACCATTCTTGAAGTACAAGAGAGAGAAAACATGGGAGAGGCCATTACCTCTACCACATCCGACAAAGTGCCCATAGGGCAGGTGAGGGAGCAGTGGTAGACCGATGGATCAATGATGCCGAAGTGACAGACCGATATAGATAGTGGTGGGCAGCTCATTTATGAGTAGTACCACCTAGGTCGGGGTAGCCGGATTTAGCCATGATCACGATGTAGAGAGATGCCCTACAGGGGTAGGTGGTGACCTTGATTACCCAGTTGGGGATGGTGCATGGGCAATTAGCTAGTTCATAGGTGAAGGCGGCAGTCTTTAGCCCCAATGGCCCTGTGGTGGGGATGGAAATGGAGATGGTGATGATGGTCAAATGGCCACCCTACAAGCACAAGTGATAAAGTTACAGAGCCGCTTATCCATGGCAGATACGTATTGGGGCCTTACATGCCGAGATATGTGCACAGAGCAGAGGCCGATGGGGCCACCACGTGCACCGGACAAGGTCCCAATTCACAGGTAAGGGGTGGGATAGGTTCCCACTGGTAGGTACAAGGTCGAGAGGCCAATGAGGCCACCAGCTGCAATACCCATATCTAGGTTATGGGAGGTGAGAGAGGAGGCTAGGTACTATCAGGACTAGCTGAAAGTGGTAGGGATAGATTTTCTATCGTATGCCGAGTACATGGAATGTAAGGCCTCTAAGTGAGAGGACAAGATCATAGACCCATAGTGTGGAGAGCACAGGGGGCCATCGAGCCGCGAGACATGGTCGTGGTGAGGCCACCCAGCCACGGAGGCTAGTTCCAGCTGATGTATGAGTAGGGACCAGACACCACCTATGATGGGTGGGGAGATGTTAGTAGGTCGTCAGACAGGAGCCAAGGAGGTAGAGGGGACAAGAGAGATGGATATGGAGGATGTCCACCGAGATGATGCCTGATATATGGCTCTCAATTTTGATGTAGTTTTGAATTTTGATATATACAAGCTCGTTGCCCGAAGATGGTGAGGATGTATATGAGAGTTTTGAGAGAGTGGATTATATACTCCATCCCACGTGCCGAAGACATTTGACAGCTTATCTATATGGATATTGTATTATATAGATGATGATGATGATGATGGGCATTATATGTTTGTGTTTATTACATAGATGGACTTATGGTAGGTGTGTTAGGCATGGATTGAGTTAGGTTGGTGTTATGCGTGGTTGAGTCAGGTCATAGGCATGGTTGAGTCAAAGTTAGTGTTAGGCATGGTGGAGTTAGGTTTTAGTTTTGGCATGGTGGAGTTAGGTCATGATTTTAGGCATGGATTGAGTTAGGTTTTCATTGTAATTCATTAATATTTGCAATGAATGATGATATGGGTCATTTTTAATATGTTTTATAATACTTGCATGATGTTGGTAAATAAATGGTAATAGAAATAAATGTATTTTTGATGATGATAAAAATGTCAAGCGACTTGTTGTTTGTTTGGTTTAATTTCAAATTTTTGATATAAAAATGAAACGAAGTAGGGTAAATGTGATTTAGGAAAATGAAAGATGAATTGGTTATGGATAGAGAGTGGCCAAGCTAACCTCAAGGGCCCCATGCCCTCAAAGTGTTGCCTACATAGTCTAAGTGAAAAAGGACCTCAAGCCGATGTAGTTCTCCCATAAGCTAGGGAAGAATATGAGGAGATATGAGAATGAGATGGTAGGTCGTAGGCATGATTTGGGTTTAGGTCTGTTAGGTGTGGGTGAGTTGTGGGTAACTTGGTATAGGTGATTTTGATTATGGTAGAAGAAGAAGATTACCCCAAAGGTAAGCGTCAAGGACCAAGTCCTGTATAAGGTAATCAATACATAATAAAGAAGGTTAAAAGATAAGAGGGGGAAAGAAAGCCACCCGATTGGTTAGGATCATACCGAGTAGGTCATACCTTGGAGGAGGTGATGGACATAAGACCCTAAAAGACATTGCATGATTGATTGTTCTAAGGGTGAAAAGTAGTCACATGATCACCAAATGTCATGGTTTCTAAGAGGTCCCTTAAGGCAAAGAGGGAAATGGGAGTGTGAATGGTGAGAGGGGTGAAAGGTGGTTAATTTTTATATGGTATGAGGTAGCATGCTCTTTGGGAAAGAGATCCAAGGTCATAATGGGAAAGTCCATGACTAAAAGGCTTTCTATGTTGACTGATATTTGAGATAGATTGATCGATGTGGGAAGTATTTATGGGATGAGGAAATTAACTCCTGATGTCTTTATGAAGTGATCAATGCAGAAGCTTTAGATTCTCTCACTTTTTTTGAAAGATCTTTACATAGTTGTCCTTCGAGGGAGAAGTCTATTTATAGTAGTGATTGCAAAGAGGAAGATGTCCTTTTGAGGGAGTCATCTTTTTATTAGAAGTTTAACTCAAGGAGTTGGATCCCATGTGAGGGATTCAAGTCATGGACAAGACCAAGGTGAAGAATAGGATTCTTGTTAGAAAGTAGGTGAAACGACCATAGGATCTCATCTAAAGGTAGATGAAAAGTATCCATAAGAATCATGCTATGTGCAACGACCATGGTTCACATATTCAAGAGAACATAACAAGTGATGGGTATGCACATGACTCTTATTTAATCATTAGTGATGACATGGGAAGTGGATAGCACTCAAGGGATGAACACGGAAAGAGGTAAAAGGTGAGGTAGGACTAAAAGTCAATAGTAGAATGGTTCAAGTAGCAGAAGGCATTAAGGGGCTCGGGTTCGAGTTTACCATCGAGTGAAGATAAACAATAAGAACTTGATCCGTAAGTATGGGTCATGATGTATGGTCCAAGCCAATTAGGAGCAAATTTTCCCGCTTACTTTTTTTTTTTGATTTAGTTACATGTTGATTTTCTTTCAGGACAAGGTCATTGCCTTGGAAATTTTGTTCATGGACACATTTGATAAATTTTAGGTAAACTTGAAGATGATCAAGAGCATTAAGATGGTGTTCATCTTATAAGTCAAGTTGTGCTAAATGGTCTTGATGAAAGTCATCATCATTGAGCATGACATGAAGAGAAATGCGGAGTGAGGGGATCTAGACATCGAGGGGTAGAACAACCTCTATACTGTAGACCAGAGAAAAAGGTGTAGCGGCAGTGGAAGTGCGAATACTAGTGCAATATGCCCATAGGAAAAAGGAATGTGCATATGCTGGTCCTTCCTAGTATTGTTAACCACTTTCATGAGAATTTTGTTCAAGGTTTTATTAGTGGATTTGGATTGGCCATTTTTTGTGGGTAATAAGGTGACAAGAAACTTAGTGAATGTCAAGGTGTCACAAATTTTTCTCAAGGTCTTATTTTTGAATTGTTTACCATTATCGTGATGAGGTGATGAGGGACACCAAAGTCACAAATGATGTGATATTGATGAACTCACATATTTTCTTAGCTTTCATGGAGATGAGTGGTATGGCTTTAACCCATTTTGTGTAGTATTCAAAGAGTGGTGAAGATCCATTGATTTCATTGGGAAGAATGGGGATTGATCTCTCAACAAGATCTAAACCCCTGTTTCGCTCTAATGTTTCAAACTTCTGGGAATAGAGTTGCTTCTATCATTTCATTCCTTTTAGAAACAGATAAGGGTTAGGACTAGGAGGAATACCCGTGGAATGTCAAGATGGTGTGCGCGCATCAGAGAAAGATCAAAGTTGACTATGAAGAACTCCTTTTTGTCTTGGAAGGACTACCTGCAAATAAGAACACAAGACCACAAGATTTTGATTAAACAATAAATGAGGGAACTGCCTTGGGCCCAGGAAATATAAAACTTCCTTTCGAAGGTGGTCAGTTCTCCGATATGAATTAACACAAAAGATCGTAAAATATCAATTAAATTATTTTGTCAAAACGGGTAGGAAAGGTCTGGTTTCTCGTCAGTAGTCGGGATAATCGATACGGTTACTAAGAACCGATGTCAGTAGGGTTTAGGATCTGAGGTTGGTTGTTTTGTGGGGTGGTTGTCCGTAGGGTAGCTATGTTGTTTATAAGGCTGTTTTTATGGGTGATATTAGGAAATGAGGTGATGAGAGGTAAAAGAATGATAGTTAGATGCAATGGCACTGGTGGGTAGTGGATTCAGGAATGGATTTATGAGGACCGTGATTCAAAAAGCATAAGAAATGTTATAACAGAGGACATGCAAGATGTGACTTACCTGGTTTTTGACAAAGATGCAAGTTGATCTCCTTTGCTGCAAACTCTTCTCGGTTTCTCCTCGCTCGATCAAGCCAAGATCGGACTCGTTGATCGCTCCCAATGATCTCTGTTGATTCCAAAATCCTTCCCCATTTGATTTTGGTTCTGGGAGCCCATTTACAGGGAACCGATGGATGGTTACGTAACCGACGGCGGTCGAGTAAGAACGGCATCGGTGAGGAAAAAGTAGGCTATTTTTAGTAAAATAGCCCACCTTCCCGCTTTTCTCCCGAGAGATCGGTTGCCATGGGCTTGGTCAAGTGACTAGAAGGTCGGTTTTGGGTGCGTAGAAAGGGTCCTTAGTCATGGGTGTAGATGTGGACCAAGTTATAGGTCTTAATTAGGTTAGTTTAGGGTTAGGGCTAGGTCATGATGAGGTGGCAAAATGAGGTGGCAGGTATGGTGATGTGGATTTATCAATTACAAGGTAATTAATAAATAATTGTGTAAGGTTTAGGTGATGAGGTTAGGTTGTGAAATGAGATGCGGGTCACAAGGGGTCGTAAGACACAAATTTGGTGTCTACATTAGCCCCTTATTGTCGTGTAGCTTGTTTTGTAAAGTCACATGACAATAATATGAAGTGGTTTCTCCGTTAAGGATATAGGTAATCCCCCTCAAATCTATCACAGATTTAGAGAACGGGAAATCAGGGATAGGGTTGATAAAGGGTGAATGGTGTAGAGAGGATGGTAAGATGGTGGGGTAGGTCCAAGGAAGCAGACGCATGTTGAAATGTGATAGTGCGATTAGGGTACATGATTTGACGAGCAAACCGGCAATGCATAGGCAAAGGTCGATAGTTTATCCAAACAAGGGTGATATAATCCTGGTATCCAAGGCATAGGAAGTAGCTCCAGGGTATATAACAGGTAAGGTACAGGAACGTTTAGGCATGTTCGGCAATACCAAATGGTTGGTTTGGTTGAGATAAACGTCACGGTCTAGGTCTGGGAAAAGTTGGTCGACAGATCAAGTCAAGGACCCTAATCATGCTAAAACACGAACAGGTGAGCTCGATTGAACAAAAAACTACAGGATGGGTGGATAAAAGTGTATGGTGTTGATTTGGGGTTAGGTATTGAAGTGGTACGGCCGTGGGTCGGGCCAAGTTGTTGGGTTGCGGCCTTGGGTCGGGCCAGAAGGGTAGAGTGAGGCCTTGGGTCGGGCCAAATGGGTAGGGTGAGGCCTTGGGTCGGGCCAGATGGGTAGGGTGAGGCCTTGGGTCGGGCCAAATGGGTAGGGTGAGGCCTTGGGTCGGGCCAGATGGGTAGGGTGAGGCCTGGGTCGGGCCAGATGGGTAGGGTGAGGCCTTGGGTCGGGCCAAATGGGTAGGGTGAGACCTGGGTCGGGCCAAATGGTTAGGCGAGGCCTTGGGTCGAGCCAAATGGTTAAGGCGAGGCCTTGGGTCGGGCCAAATGTGTAAGGTGAGGCCGTGGGTCGGGCTAAATGGTTAGGAGAGGCCTTGGGTCGGCCAAATGGTTGGTGCGGCCTTGGGTCGGGCCAAAGTAGTTGGTCGCGCCTTGGGTCGGGCAAATGGTTAGGCGAGGCCTTGGGTCAAGCCAAATGGTTGGTGCGGCCTGGGTCAGCCGGAGCAAAGTTGGTTGAGGCCTTGGGTCAGGCCAAATGGTTGGTCGCGGCCTTGGGTCGGGCCGGAGGAATCAAAACGGCTAAAGAGCAATGGAGCGTATAGGCGATGTGGTAAATAGGCAATGTGGTGGGAAAGAGAAAGTAGTGAATAAGGGCAAAAAGTTGGGTGAAAAAGGAAGAAACCGATATCGGTTATCTATAACCGCTGCCGGTTAGATAACCGACGCCGGTTCCTTAGGGCACGCTTTGACCGGTATCGGTTCGATGTAAAAAACCTATAAAAAGAAAAATACGGCCGGTCATTGTCACTTGTCTAATTTGAAAATCGATTTGAGTTGTCTGACGTGGAGAGTGGAGATTGGAGCATTTGGTGCGTGAGGTGGCGTTATTTGAGTGGAGGAGTGAGTTGTTAGCGGGCCCGAGTGAGGAGGAGGCAGTAGGTGATTGGTTGAGGACCGTAAAAGGACATTTGGAGCCATGGCACAGCCAGGAGGAGCAGGAGGAGCTGGACCAGCTGGACCACCACCACCCATCCCACCACGACGACGTGTCGTCATACCGGTAGGTTCGAAACCCCGTATTGTGTTTATTTGATGTTATTATGTTAAATGTGGGGTTTGGGTAGGAATTCACATTTTGTAGGAAATAATTAGAAAATGGAAATAATTTGAAAAAGGGAGAGGGTAGATAGGCTAAATAGGCTAAGGCGGCTAGGTGGGTAGGTTTTTAGGGTGTTTGGGTGGGTATGTTGGTAGAAAATTGGAAAAGGGTAGGTTGGGAGCCGCGCGGGGGTTCGGCCCGGAAAATACAGCGACCGATGTCGGTTGCTAGGCGACCGGCATCGGTCGCAAAAGTCGCGCAGCGGGTGCTTTGTGCCCAGCCCTCTGGCGTATTGTGCAAGCGTCGGTTGGCATTTGTTTTGTTTTGTTTTGTTTTTGTATTGTTTTGTTTGTTTGTGTATTGTTTTGTTTTTTTTTGTATTTGTATTGTTTTTTGTTTTGTATTTTGTTTTTGTGTTGTTTTTTTTTGTTTGTGTATTGTTTTGTTTGTTTTTGTTTTTGTATTGTTTTGTTTTGTTTTGTATTTGTTTTGTATTGTATTTTGTTTTGGTTTGGGTTTTGTTTGGTTTTGTATTTTGTTTGTGTGGTTGGGGTATTGGTTGCGGGGTTTCGGTGTGGGTGTGAAGAGGGAGGGGGATAGTGGAGAAGAGGGATGGGTAGAGGGGTGGGTTTAGAGAGTCGGGGTGTGGTCGGGGGGATAAAAGGGGGTATAGGTAGATATCGTGATAAAGAGTAGGGCTAATGTAGTGGGTGGGTTTTACAGGCACGTCAGCAGCTGACGATGTGGGACAGGATGCCCCCACTGTTGGTGCGGATGCGACCACATGTGTCCGCAGCGCATTGGGCTATCATGCGCGAGGTGGGACTCGGTGGAGTCCAGCGATATAGAGCGATCGATAGAGATCATAGCTTGATGGTTGCCCTCATCGAGAGATGGGATCCAAGCAACAATGTGTTCCATCTCCGACTGGGGAGATGACTATCACATTAGAGGATGTGTATCGCATCCTTCGACTGCCGATCGAGGGAGAGGCAGTCTTCCAGGTAGATTCTGAGACGGCCATGGACAGCATCCTACAGGTTTTTGGAGATGCAGCTACGCTACTTACCTATCACAGCGCGAGTATCAGGTATGGTGACATGTACCGTGCGCACCGACATGAGACACGGCTTGCCGTGCTGATGATGATCGGGATCACCTGCTTCACCCTCCCGGACTCAGAGGGAGGCCGCTTTCCATGTGCATTGATGGGGGTGCTGCTTGAGATGGTGGAGGAGCACACCTGTTACGCTTGGGCACCAGTATACCTGGTGCAGTTATACAGGGAGCTATGGGGCTATCGCCGGATGAGGCGATTTGGGATTTGCTCTACATTTTTACTTCACTGTTGGGCATATGAGCACATCATATGCATCAGACCAGTAGGGTTACCTCAGCAAGAAAGTGCCACAGGTCATATACAGATACGGCTTTCAGAGGTGGTTGGGGTCATGGGGCAAAATGCCACGAGCAAGGTGCTTCGCAGGGCGGGATGTCGCCTATTATAGACATTTGTTAGAGGGCCGACAAATGGTAGATATTGTATGGAGACCTTACAGAGGTCATCATCCTCGCAGAGGATCCCGCTTACTGATGGTGCACCTGATCCAAAGACACATTCTCGGATAGCAGGACGGAGGCCGGGAGAGTACGAGAGGATACCCCCAGAGAGGGTACGCAGTGCATGGGGCCGCGACAGACGAGCCACCTCCCTTCCCTCAAGATAGGAGGGATGATGTAGAGGCCCCACTGCCTGCACCACGCCCCTGGACCAGATTGGGTTTGCTGAGAGGCCGGTAGATGACGCGGTAGATGATGCTGGTTGGACGGGAGCATACATGGTTTGGTGGGTGGTCGAGAGCAATTAGGATAGACACACCCTGCACAACAGCCTAGAGTTGGCAGGCAGCGATGATAGCAGAGCGAGATCAGCTCGGGGGCCGTGTAGCTATTACAGGGCGATTGGTTGCTACAAAGGCACAGATAGGTGTCCTACATGTAGGCAGCTATCCCAGTGCAGAAATACGAGCATAGCACAGCACAGCACCACCACCACCAGCGCAGCACCACGCCCCAGCACGAGCACAGTACAGCACAGCACAGTGCACCACCAAAGAATGCACAGTACCCACGGCCCGAGCACAGTATATAGATACCACCACCAAGAAGGGCATAGCCACTGCCCGAGCACATGTGGGGTACCGGGCAAAGAGGAGTTCGGGGACCACCCCAGTACTACGGTGGCACCGATGACATATATGGAGGCGAGAGCGGAGGCCCCAGTACTATCGGGATGTTCTGATAGCACCTGAGAGCTGAGTATCAGCCATATGCAGCTTATAGAGCAGAGACCTCCCATAGTCAGAGATCGCAGGGAGGTGCAGCCACGGCCTGGTGTGTGTCGTTACAGGTGTAGGAGGCGGGAGGCAGATAGGACCAAAGCAGTGCATGTGCAGAGGGAGGTGGAGAGAGCCGAGGATCCTGCATAGTTTTTGTATATGGACATGGGCACCGGTCTGCGAACCGGTTGTGTTGATAGAGGCCTGCGTGCCTACATTTATTCATTTATCCATTCATTTATTCATTATATACCGGCCTGCGAGCACGAGTCACGGGTGATACCGGCCAGCTCTGATTTTTGATAGAGGGACTGCATGAGCCGAGTCGAGATTATTGTCATTGATTGCGGCCTGCGTGCCGGCTTTGTTGTATTATGAGATCACAGAGGTCCCGATGCAGGGCATATTGTATATTTGAAACTTGTATATATATATATAGATGATGTTTTGATCCACATGTAGTGTTTAAAATTTTTTTAAGTATTTCGTCAATGGTTTGTGATATAGAAAGTATGATGAGTTTAATTGACATGTTGATATAGGGATGATGTTAATGTCTTTTGCACGTATATATGGATGACATGTTATATGATGAAATGTTGCATGTTTTGGTGCTGGTTTTGGGACATTGTTATATATGTATCTGATGAGGTGGATCCAAATGATGTATAGATAGATAGTTTTTTTTTTTTTTTTTTTTGGTATCCTTAGTTGATGGCTTGTTTGTTTTTGTAAAATAGATGATGTTAATGAAATTGTAATGATATGTGTGGTGGATGGACAAATATGGATAATGGTGTTGTTATGTAGGAAAAGAGGCGGGCGCGACAAAAATTAGGTAAAAACGAAGAAAAGAACCATGTTTCAAAAAAGTGTGTGTAACCGATATCGGTTAGGGAACCGATGTCGGTAGCTGATAGACCGGTATCGGTCATATAACCGATACCGGTTATTTAGGGATGAGCTTTTCTAAAAATAGAAAAGCTAGGGTGGCAACTTAAGTTCTAATTTTGAGAGCCATGCAAGAAGTTAAATACGAACGCGACACTTTTTGACGACTGGGACAGGTATTTGCATGAGAGATTTGAGTGATAAGGAGAAAAGAGACAGGGTATTGCATGAGAGATTTAGGTGATAAGAAAAGAGACAGGGGAAGTGAATGTGATCTGAGATTCAGACGGTAGAAAGGTGAATTTGAAAAAGAGTGGTGATCATGACAGAACGAGGAGAAGCATCCAGCAGGCAGGGATGAGAGGGAAGACAAGTGCCACCGCAAGCTGCTGCAACCCAAGAGGTAAACGTTTTGGTTGTGATTTGATTTTTACATGTTTTGTGAATAGGAGGAGGGAGATTAAGTGGGTAGATATGAGAAAGAAAACATGATAGCAATGGTTATAGATGAGGTGAGTGTTACGGGGTAGGTAATCAGGGGTTTCAGGTATGTTTGTATGTACAGAAAGGAATAAACACTCAAATTATTGTCGTAGGTGGTGTATTTAGGCAGGCTGTATTAAGGTAACAGTGACCGATATCGGTTAGGGATAACCGGTATCGGTTACTCAATCGTAGTTAAATAAATAAGCGATACCTGGATTCTTGTAGGAATTTCCAGAATTTGAGAAAAAACCCGGGGGGATTTGAGGAATTGAATGGTTGTTTGTTATTTGGATGTATGCAGGCAGAGGCAGGGTTGAGGATGAATGATAGTGTTCCAGTACATTGTCACGAATCGAGCGGATGTAACGCTTAATTTGAATGGACATTGATAAATCGTTTGGGGTTAAGTGGAATCCACTATTATTCACGAATCGCACGTAACCATGTTATGTTACAGCATTGATTGAGAGATGGAATCCCGAGAAAAATACCTTCTATCGCTAACAAGGGAGATGACAAGAACATTGGAAGATGTGTTCCGTATTTTGAGGCTCCCTATTACAGGAAAACCAGTATATCAGGCATTACCTAGCGCGGTGCGGGGAGCGATAACAACAGTATTTGGTCCATACGCGTGAGATTTGACACAACGAGGTTTGTCATTCACATATGGGATAATGTATGCAGCACACCCTGAGGAGACAAGGTTAGCAGTGATATTAATGATAGCGGTAGGGTATTATGCATTACCGAGGGTGGAAGGGGGAAGATTTCCAAAGGCATTGATGTGTGTTATTTGGGAGATGATAGAAAGGAACGTGACTTTTGCATGGGCACCTGCATATTTGGCGGAGCTATACAGGGGTTTATGGGCTTGTAGGCGAAATCACAGGACTACATTGGATGGTTCATACTTATTACACTGTTGGGCCTATGAGCACATTGTGTGTGTGCGACCAATAGGCCGACCCATCCAGTCAGGAGAGACCGGAGTACAGAGGTTGGGGTTCAGACGATGGGTCCAGACAGAACAGAGGCAAGATCCCAGGCTGTGACGGGTGACATTGAGTATTATAGGCAGGTATGGGAGAGGGTGACGATTGTGGATATCTGTTGGAGGCCTTACGGGAACTATATGGTAACAGAGAACATAGCTGAGGAGTTGAGGGGTGTAGAGTGATTGAGGTGGATCGCAGGGCACAGGCCAGGTGAGTATGAGAGGATTCCTCTAGATCGCGTGCGGCGACAATTTGGATTGGTGCAAGACATACCGCAGGCTTATAGACCATATATGAGGATCGACGCAGAGGCAGCATTCTCACCTCCCCGGCCAACACCTCCAGAAGGGCCAGAGGAGATAGCAGCCGATCGCAGTGTAATGGATGCAGGAACGACAGAGGCCTATAGGTTATGGTGGGTAGCAGAACTGCGAGGTGTACGTGATCGTCCTGACATAGCTAGGATTACAGCAGAGAGAGATCGTCTGCAGAGTTTAGTTCAGCAGCTCCAAACGCAGGTGAATGAGACAAGAGGATTGTTAGTGGTTGCGGAGTCACGAGCACAGGGACTAGAGGCTGGATTCCTCCATGCGAGGGAGCGTATTCATATGTTACAGGAGAGATTAGCAGATCAGTGGGCGGTACCAATAGCCGTGGTACCGTTGAGGACAGAGAGGCCTGGTGAGCGGCGTCGTCGATCACGATCATCCCCTAGTTCGGGATGAGGCGTGAGGGTCTAAGTAAATGTTAGCAAGGTATAAGAATAAATAAGGATGCCGACCTGCGTGTCGATGATAGAGAAGATGTATGTGTTTAACATCTAAATAAAGCTGAATATGTATGTTGATTTTAGTTATGATAATAATAAGAATGTTTGTGTTTTGATTTTCGGTGTTTTGAAAAAGGGATAAAGAGGAATGTGATGAAATAGAAATATACAAAAAATATTTATATTTACTACACATGATAGGTTATGGTAGGGGATGGTCGAGCTAACCTTGGGAGACCCCATGTCTCCGAAGTGCTGCCTACATAGCCCATTGCACAAAGCAAGGAGGGGCCTCAGACCGATGTAGTTCTCCCTTAGGACCAGGGAGAGGTGAATTCAGGCAATTTAGGTATGGTTAGGCGATTGGTTGGTTGGTAAAAGTATTGATAGTAATATTGGTAAGGTAAGGTTGATGGTATTGGTAATGAATTGGTGATGTTGTAAAAGGTATAAGGGAAGTGAAAGTTAGCCTACCCAAGTGGTAGGGAATCATGTCCTGATTAAGATCAACACACAATCCTAGATGCAAGGCAAAGAGGAAAGAGTGCTCCGCAGGTGAACAGAGCAAAACAAACCACACAACATAGAATGAACTTGAAGCCCTAGGTACCAGTGCATAGACGAGAAGTCAATAGGTGAAAAGAGTTGTATGATCACAACCTATCAGGTGTACATCACGTCCCTTGAGTTGAAACAAATGGTGAGGTGAGGTGGATGGTATAATTGAGGTACGGAAAACTTATTATAAAGCGAGTGTTCTGACGAAAGAGAACCTACCCTAAATAGACAAGTCCATGACGCAAAAGTCCTTTTGAATGAGGCTTTTATTTTATTGAATATAGACTGATCGATGCGGGAAGTCTACAAGGGATATTGATTGTATTATTCTTGAGGTCTTCACAAAGCTGATCAATGCGAGAAGCTTCTGATAAAGGCTGACTGTGTATAGCTGTCCTTCGAGGGAGCAGTCTATTTATAGTAGCAGATATGATTTTAGTGTATAGCTGTCCTTCGGGGGAGCAGTCTATATATAATAGCAGCAATAGTTCGGCATATAGCTGTCCTTCGAGGGAGCAGTCTATATATAATTTAGATGACTAGATGTTCTTTTGGCGTGAAGCATCTAGTTTGGTAGGAAGTTTGACTCAAGAAAATCCCATAAGAATACGGCTTATTTTAATACTTTGAAGTCATGGACTAGACTAAAAAGGGGAAGGCGTCGTTAAGGGGAGGTGAGAAGTGAGCTTGATTTTATTTGGAGATATAGGAAAACAAAGTGTATGTAGCGGTAAATGAGCTCAAGGGACGAGCAGTAGGTAGATAAGAAGTGATATAACACTAAATTCAACAGTAGAATGGTCGAAGATGCAAGGCATTAAGGGGTTCAGGCTCAGGTTTACCATTAAGCGAAGCTAAACGATAAGTGCCTGATCCATAAGTGTGAGTGATTATATAAGGCCCAATCCAATTAGGAGCAAATTTTCCACGTTTGCTCTTTTCTAGTTTGGTTACATGTTGATTCTCTTTGAGGACAAGATCACCAACCTTAAAGGTACGCTCATGAAGTCGCTTATCATAAGCACGCTTGATACGTTTTTGATAGATTTGAAGGTGATCGAGAGCTGTAAGATGACGTTCGTCAAGAAGCTCCAATTGGGCTAACCGCTCTTGGCGGAAATCATCGTTGGTGAGAATATCCTGAAGAGATATTCTGAGGGAGGGTATTTGTATTTCGAGAGGCAAGACAGCCTTGGTACCATATACCAAAGAAAAAGGTGTAGCATTAGTAGAGGTACGAATGCTAGTATGATAAGCCCAAAGGGAAAAGGGGATGTGATCGTGCCAATTTCTTCCAGACTCATTGACAACTTTCATGAGGATTTTGGTTAGGGTTTTATTAGAGGATTCGGCTTGTCCATTTTCTTGTGGATAGTAGGGTGATGAGAAGCTAAGTTTAATACCAAAGTTGTCACAAAGGTCTTGCAATAACTTATTTTTGAAAGATTTTCCATTATCTGTTATCAAGCGATGAGGAACACCAAAACGATAGATAATGTGGTGGTTAATGAACTCTACAATTTTTTCTTTTTTGGTTGAAATGAGTGGAATAGCCTCCACCCATTTTGTGTAATATTCGGTTGCTGTGATAATCCATCGGTGACGTTGCGAAGAGGACGGGTGAATCTCACCAATAAGGTCTAAACCCCATTGTGAGAAAGGCCAAAGATCTCGGGCGACCTGTAGGGGGTGGCTAGGAGTATGTTGAAGGTTGGCGTGTTGTTGACACATAACACAACGCTTAACATATTCGTAGCAATCGTTATTGAGAGTAGGCCAATAATAACCAAGGCGAAGGATTCGTTTGGCCACGGCAAGGCCACTAAAATGTCCACCACAGATACCGTCATGGACCTGTTGGATGGTATGGGTGACCTCCGCGCCGGTGAGACATCGAAGGAGGATGCCATCAAAGCCACGTTTATAAAGGAGTCCCCCCATAACTACATAACGAGAAACGTGTTTAAGAAAAGCGCGTTTGCCAGTACTAGTAAGGTCAGAAGGGAGAACAGAGGTAGTAAGGTAGTCGTGAAATTGGTGGTACCAGGTATCCTGCGAATTAGTAGACACAGTATTTATCATACAAACTACCGGGGTTGAGTAGGATGGGGCAAAAAGTTGTTGGACCAAGACGAATAATTCAGAGTCAGTTGATGAAGCTGGAATTTGCGAGGCTAAGCAAGCCATAGTATCCACAAATTTGTTAGTGGAGCGGGGAATGGTTTGGATAGAATAGTGAGTAAATAAGGCTAGAAGTGAATCCACGTAGTGTTTGTACTTTTGAAGTTCCTCATTTTTACATTGGTAGATGCCCATAACTTGATTGACTACCAATTGAGAGTCGCCAAAAATATTGATAGATTTGATACCTAAGTGTAACGCAACTTGGAGACCCAGAACAAGGGCCTCGTATTCCACTGTATTATTAGTGCAAGGGAAATCGAGTCGGAATGAAAGAGGCATGGGCGGGCATCGAGAGGAATGAGAACAACGGCTCCTCCACCACGGTGGCATTTGGATCCATCGAAGAAGAGGGTCATTGGATATGACTCCTCCTTGAGGGAAAGAGTAGCGATGAGTTCGTCTGGGAATGTAAAATTGGTAAATTGTTCCCCAGGTAAAGGGGCCTCCGCAAGTTGGTCTGCAAGAGTTTGTCCTTTGATTGATTTCTGGTGGACAAACTCAAGGTCGAGGTCGGCGAGGAGCATGAGCCATCTGGCGATGCGTTGGTTTAGATGAGGTTTGGCATACATGTAATGGATGGGGTCCGTGTTGGTGATGACGAAAGTTTTGTGATTCAGAAGGTAGTGTCGGAGTTTGGTAGCCACGAATGATAGGGCTAGGCATAACTTTTCTACATGTGTATACCTAGTCTCATAGTCCACCAAAGTACGACTTATATAATAAACGGCTTGTTCTCGATTCTCGGAGTCACGATGTGCAAGCATGGCCCCTACAGCGTGGTCAGTGGCGGAAAGGTAAAGGTAGAAAGGGCGGTCATCTTGAGGTGGGATAAGCACGGGTGGCTGCAAGAGATAAGTTTTGAGAGCTTCAAAGGCTTGGTGGCACTCTTCGCTCCATTGAAAATCAATGTCCTTTTTAAGAAGGTGATGAAAAGGTTGACATCGATCCGAGAGTTGGGAGATGAAACGTCGGATAGATTGGAGCTTACCTTGTAAACTACGCAATTGTTTGAGATTGGTAGGTGGGGGCATTTCTAGGATAGCCTTGACTTTAGACGGGTCAACCTCAATGCCACGCAAAGAGACGATGAAGCCAAGAAGTTTTCCCGAAAGGACACCAAAGACACATTTCTTTGGTTGAAGGCGGACAGAATATTGTAACAGGCGATCAAAAATAATGGTTAAAACATCGAGATGTTCACTACGATGTTTAGATTTGCCAAGAAGATCGTCAACGTAATCTTCAAGGATAGTGTGCATAATGTCATGAAAAATGTAGGTCATAGCCCACTGATAGGTTGCACCAGCATTCTTAAGGCCAAATGGCATTACACGGTAACAGAAGGTTCCCCAAGGAGTTATGAAGGTAGTTTTATGTTGATCGGTGGGGCAACCAAAATTTGGTTATATCCCGAGAAACCATCCATGAGAGAGAGCATCTCATGGCCTGCAGTGAGATCTACAAGTTGGTCAATGCTAGGCAGGGGGAAGTCATCCTTAGGGCAAGCGAGGTTAAGATCCCGGAAATCCGTGCATATCCGAAGTCCCCCCGTCGCTTTAGTGACAGGTACGATGTTAGAAATCCATTGAGGATAGTCAATAGGCAGAATGAAGGAAACAGAAAGGAGTCGTTGAAGCTCCTCTTTGACCAAGAGGGCAATGCGTGGATGCATTTTTCTCAATTTCTATTTAATTGGCTTGGAATCAGGGTTTAGAGTGATGTTATGGACGGCAATGGTAGGATCAATTCCTGGCATGTCAGCGTAGGACCAAGCGAAAGCTTGGTTGCGAGCACGGAGAAAGGTAGTAAAGGAGACTTGTTCTGATGCGTTAAGGGATTGTCCGATCTTCACAATGTGAGGATCCTCCTCCGTGTGGATGTTGATTTCTATAGTAGATTCATTCAGCATGGTTTGGGTTTCAGATGGTAAGGCGCGTTGAACATAAGAGTCATCCGCGCCAAGGTAAGTGAGGATGGAGTCGTCATCCTGGCACTCAACAACATTAATCGAAGGCGAATCCTCTTCGATCATGTCTGGATACAGAAGGGGGATAGAAGAGGGGTCCTCATTATCGCGTTGATAATTGAGAGGACCTAGGAAGATAGCATTTATGAAAAAAAAAAGTTAGGAGGGATAGATTCGGAATCTATTGACTCTGTGGGTGACGAAGGCAAAATGGGTGATGATGGTTCGGTAGGGGTGACGTCATTGTCTTCTAGAAGACAACTGACACGAGGTTCCTCCTGTGTCAGTGTTTTAGGAAAACCGAGACCACTGCGATCATTGTGTTTGCGTGTAGTCACGGGAATGAGTGTATGTCGGCCTTGTTCATAAAGACCAAAACCAAAGCCTTTCCAAGCACAGCGAGTCAAGAAGGTGAGGGCGAAACGACGATTTGTCAAGTATTGAAAATCGGATTGGAAGGGCACCACACCAAGAGGGGGTTCAGGGGTAATGGAGGATGCGTCAACACCCCCATACGTCAGGTTGGTGCGGCAATGGGGTGGTCCGTAAGAGATTACTTCCCCCACACGACGGTCATAGGTAGGATGTGCATGTACCTGTCCGTATTCCTGTGGGGTATGGAAAGAACTAACGTTATATAGGCGATACTCCCCCAGCATAAGGCGTTGAAAAACATCTACTAAGGGGTCAGCGATTGGGATGTTAGCTGCGGGAAGGGAAGTGGTTTTTGCAACGGTGGTTTCATCAGTTGAAGGCGTAGGTGCGGTTGAGGTGGATGGTTGAGGCACAGTTGAAGAGGATGGTTGGGTTGAATGAACGGGTGTCTTGATTGGTACAAGCACATCGTTTGGACGGTATAACATATTGCAGGTTTTAAAGGGGGGAGGATCAGCTTTTACGGTGTAAGACTTCCCCTCGTACTCAAATTTTATGCATCTATGTAATGTTGAGGGAACGCATCCCATAGCCCTGATCCAAGGATGACCCAGCAATATATTATATTGGAACTCTCCCTCAAGGACATAGAAGAGTTCGGGTAAAGTACGTGGTCCTACCCGAATGTTGAGGATCACGGTGCCTAAGGTAGAGGTAACAGCGTCATTGAATGACCGCAACATGATGGGATTGGCACACATGTAGCTAGAAGGGATATTCATTTGTTGGAAGGCTTTTGAAGAGATGATGTTTAGGCTAGCGCCCCGTCAATCATAACACGACGTACCCGAATGTCCCGGACGTAAGCGGAGATGAAAAGGGCAGGGTCAGGGTCTTCTGTACCAAAGTCGACAATTTCATCTTCAGAGAAACTGACTGCAGCAGCTTGTGGTACAGAGGCAGAAGTGGTTGGGGCAGTGGGTTGTTTGGTGAGAGAGGCAACGTGATTGGGTGTTAGAATGGAGGCAACGGGTAGGGTTTCATTAGGTAAGACCTCGATCCCTTGAAGAATTTCAACGAGAGCTTGTCGATGAGATTCAGAAGTCTGAATGAGATCATATAGCGTCATTTTTACGGGCGATTGGTGAAGCTGTTTGATCATGGCTCGATGGGCAACTCCATTAGAGATGGGGTAAGCGGGTCCACGAATAACCACTTTGGGTGGTGGTGCAATCGGGATGCTGGATGGAGAAAGAGAGGACGCATGTGTGCTATCTTTCGCTTTCTCATTGTTTTTCTGCGCTCGAGTAGCAACACTAATCATATTAATCTCGTAAACCTGAGATGAGGAAGAGGTTTGGGATAAATCATGGTCTTCAAGAGGTGGGGTTGTAATAATGATGGATCTTGGTGAGGCGGGGACAGATGGTATAGGAGAGGGAATTGAAGCTAAAGGTCTCTCCTTTCGTAAGTTGTCTTTCTTAACCTTTTTATCGGGGAGAGGTGACTGACGAAGGATGGTTTTTAAAGCTTTGCATCCCTCCACATCGTGTCCTGGTGTGCGGTGATAAGCGCAGATTTTAGACTCATCGTAACCTATAGGCCGAGGTTTAGACGGGTCATAAGGTCTAAGTGGGGGTAGAGAAATGGTCGCATTCTCCACCAACATAGCAAGGATTTTGGCGTAAGATCCTTTGAGTGGGTCAAAATCGGAGGAGGATGAGGGTATTGGTTGTGCGGGTTTCGGTAATGTTTGGGCGTGGTTGGTTCGTACGGGTGGTGGTTTAGCCAAGGGGTGTTGACACGTGGTTTTCACTAAACGTGGTTTCTTTGGCGCATGAGCTACGTTCGGCTGGTTAGATGATGAGGCTACAGATGACGTGGTAGCGGGAAACAACCACGGAGAAAGGGGAGTGACAGAAAATAAATCCTTTGATGATGGAGTTTGTTTAGGTTTAATGGGTGGACAGGATACGTGGGGTGATAATGTTGATATACCCTTAGATCTCTGTATAGGTGCAGAAGGCGTAGGTCGTTTTGAAGAAAATACAGGAGGTATGATATATTGATGCAAGGTGGAAGGATGAGGTCCTAATATGGAAGGCAGGTGTGACGATGATGGTTTTGATTGTGATAAAGGCACGGATTGAGTTTGTCTCCTAGGTGGCAGGGCGGCTTTATTTTTGGATAAATCAAGTCGCTTAGGCGGGTGCGTTAGACTGGGCATTGGTGAGGTCCCAAGTGTAGGGGAAAATTTGGTTAGGTTAATAGAGGTGGATGGGCTACTTGGTATAAATACGGGGGGTGAGACTGAGGACATAGGCATTTTGAGTTTCTGTAAACACTTAGGATATATGGTAGAGGTGTCTGGATCGGTCATCTGCATTTGAGTAGAATAGGGGGTACTCAAACGTTCCCACAGGATTCGTCTATCCTCTGGAGAATGACAGTCTTCAGGTGTGAATTGCAAATTTTGTACGGAAGAAAGGTGGGTTGTGATTCCAATCCACTGCGGGTGGGATACAGGGGGTAAATGAGGCACTGTATCAATAGAGGTTAAGAGGTCGACCGGTCTTTGAAAAGATTTAGGCGATGAAGAACTAATAGGTAAGAGGGCATGTTCGAGAGGATCTGTCATGGTTAAAGAATTTGGTGATGTCGGTGCAAGAGATTTCTTGTCTAAGGATGTCGAAAGGAGTGGCGTACCTTCCTCTTGTGCAACAAGAGTGGTAGAAGGAGAAGTTTGGGAAATAGATAGATTAGATAACATCTGTTCGCAGTCTTGTAGGGATGTGGTATAAGAAGACTCATTGATGGGAAGAGAAGTCTGGGCAGTTAACTCCTTTATGGGTAAAGGAATGATTTCGCTTTGGCTTGATGGTGGTAAAGGAGGTTCGGGCTCTTGTGTTAGTGAAGAGGCTTGATTCAAAATTTTCTCGATAGAGGCTTTTGGCTGGGTATCGAAGACTGCATGGATCTCATGAACACTTTCCTCGGCTAAGATGTCCTGGTTTGTGTTACTGTTGGAAGAGTGGTTTGGGAATGGTTTGTTGAAGATTTTCAAATTCCGGTTGGCAGGGGCATTAGGATTATCGAGGGTTATATCACTGCGTCAACCATTTCCTGCACTATGTTTTTCAACATCTTGCAGTTTTCATGACTATGTCCTTTTACACGGTGAAAGTTACAGAAGTCATTTTCTTTGTACCAGGAAGGTATAGCGCGGGTGGAGTCAAACCCGGAGTGAGGTTTAACAGGAGGCAAGGTGATAGCTCCGGCTTTGAGCAATTTTTCCAAGATAACACCATAGGTTTCTCCCAAGGGAGTGTAATTGATGGGCTCTGCTTTATACTTAT
The DNA here is from genome assembly GCA_018340775.1 of Taxus wallichiana var. yunnanensis. Lineage (NCBI taxonomy): Eukaryota > Viridiplantae > Streptophyta > Pinopsida > Cupressales > Taxaceae > Taxus > Taxus wallichiana. The sequence goes on along the minus strand of CM031240.1, from coordinate 233,038,842 downwards.
AGGTGGTTTTTGGTGGGGTATTAGATGGTGTTTGAGATTTAACCATCACCGCGTGGACAGCTCCTTTTGATTTAGAAGAAGTGGATGCGTGAGGAGTGGTGGTGTTTGGTTTATTGGTAGAGTCGGAGTTCGGAAATTGGGGTTTTTGTTGCGCAACCGCAATTTCTCTTCTTCTAAGGCTCGAATTTCTAATTTCCGAGCCATGGTAAAGGCTTCATCAAATGTGCGGAAAGTTTGAATTTGAAGAGTAGGAGAAATGTGCTTAGCACATGCCCGCGTAAAAAGTTTGATAAGTTCAGCCTGAGGCAAGGCATATGTAAGTTGGTTGATAAGGCCACGCCATCGTCCAACGAAATCTGCGATAGATTCGTCTTCGAATTGTCGGATGGCATAGAGGTCGGTGATAGATACTTTCTTAGCTATGTTAATGGAGAAGTGATCCAAGAAAGATTGGGCTAATTGGTTAAAAGAGAAGACTGAGTGCTGGGCTAAAGCACTGTACCACTCCAAGGTGGGTCCTGATAAGGACATGGGAAATGTGCGGAGTAACAAGGCATCATCATGGGCAATCAAATAACAAGCATGTCTAAATGATCGCAAGTGTTGTTGAGGATCTTCTTTACTGTTAAAACGGGTAAATTTTGGTAATTCCCATTGAGGAGGATACGAATGAAGGGGGACAGACGGGTGAATAGGCTCCCGACAAACTTGCTCGTATGTCAAGGCGCTACGACTTCCAAACGAAGCCTGTGTTTTGCATTTTGTCCATCATTTGTTTAATGAAATCTGTGGTTGGATGAGATGATGGTGCGATTGGGTAAACATGAGGCAAATTAGGCCAAGGGCCTCCACTGACAATGATGGGGTTAAGTGTTGATAAGGTATGGAGGATGAATATGTTGAGGCGACCGAATAGGGATGTCCCATATAGGATGTTGAGGTCACTGGATACGTGTATGGGAATGAAAAGGTAGGCGGAGCTTGAGAAGGAAAGCTCGTGTGGATAGGTGGCAGAGAGCAAGTCAGGAATGGAGCAGTCTGCAAGAGAGATGAGGTAGGGGCAGTCGGTGGTAATGATATGTGGGGTCCAAGATTAGCCAAAGGAAAGCCAATCTGAGTCGCATGAACCTCTGAAGCTGTCGGATTGGGAGACGGGGCTAAAGGTGCAGGAAGCAAGGCAGTGTTATCAGGCGGAGTGGGAGCTAAATGAGCAGCTATACTAATAGGCATGCCAACAAGGAGCTGACCATCAGGCGTACGGTCAGGGGCATGAGACAAATAGTATTGTACAACACTAGGATTAGCATCTAGAAACTTGGCAAAGTCCTTATCTCCCACAGGAATTTTAGGAACCTCGCTGGTATCCGTAGGATTCCCCACAGAATGTGAAGGGGGTGATTCAGGAAAAGAAACGGAGCAAGCATGTGAAACCATGGCGGCGGCTTGCTTTCGAGTGATAACAACCATGGACAGTGTTCACAAAGTAGGGTTTCAATCTGTCAGAAATGTAAACAAACTCGAGATCGGTGAAACCGGTAGGTTTCTTTGGTTTGTCGTGAATCGGGAAAGACAAGAATCGATATCGATCTAGTAACCGATGTTGGTTATACTATAGCCGATGTCGGTCAGGTAACCGATGTCGGTGTAAGAAGTCTAGGCTAACAAGATATAAAAGGTGCTAATTTGATTTTTAACAACGTTTAGTATACTTGTCCAATTATTGATCACGTGAAGAAGGCAGTATGAGAAAGAAAACAGTAACTAAAAACAAGCAAGATGCACACGCAAATCCAGAGATTAACCCTAGGGTTAATTTTAATTATTGTGGGCTTATGCCTTTAGACGTAGAATGATGTCAGAATCCTAAACAAAAGACTTAGGGGAAATGTCAAATTTGTTTTGGCTTATAAGGTTACCTCAATCGGGCGGAGGAATACCGCGGAAAAAGGGGGGATGTTTGAGCTGTTGTGTTAATTGTGAAGTGATTCGGTATGTGTTGTGCAGTGAAAGTAAGATTAATTTCTTGTCAATACCGTGGATATCACCCCCACGTGTACGACCTGTTACTTAATCTATGTTCACTAAAATTGAAAACAACAAGCAATAATGCAATGCACGTGTTTTAAACCCAAATCGAAAATGATATTCGATGAAGCAAAAGAGATGACTTTCACTAATGCGAGATGTAAAAGCAAAGCGAGTTCTTTTACCAAAATAATAAAATACCTTGTGAATATCTTAAGAAGAAGAAAACAACAAGTATGTTTCCTATATGAAAGCAAGCAAGAAAGAAAGAAACCCAAAATGGGTCCCACCGGGCGTGCCAAAATGTTTCGCTCGGAATGTTTCGGCTTCTGGGAATAGAGTTGCTTCTATCCTTTCATTCCTTTTAGAAACAGATAAGGGTTAGGACTAGGAGGAATACCTGTGGAATGTCGAGATGGTGTGCGCGTACCGTAGAGAAAGATCAGGTTGACTATGAAGAACTCCTTTTTGTCTTGGAAGGACTACCTGCAAATAAGAACACAAGACCACAAGATTTTGATTAAACAATAAATGAGGGAACTGCCTTGGGCCCAGGAAATATAAAACTTCCTTTCGAAGGTGGTCAGTTCCCCTGCCGATATGAATTAACACAAAAGACTGTAAAATATCAATTAAATTATTTTGTTGAAACGGGTAGGGAAAGGCTGGTTTCTGGTTGTAGTCAGGATAACCGATACCGGTTACTAGTAACCGATGTCGGTAGGGTTTAGGATCTGTAGGTTGGTTGTTTTGTGGGGTGGTTGTGCTGTAGGGTAGCTATGTTGTTTATAAGGCTGTTTTTATGGGTGATATTAGGAAATGAGGTGATGAGAGGTAAAAGAATGATAGTTAGATGCAATGGCACGCTGGGTAGTGGATTCAGGAATGGATTTATGAGGACTGTGATTCAAAAAGCATAAGAAATGTTATAACAGAGGACATGCAAGATGTGACTTACTGGTTTTTGACAAAGATGCAAGTTGATCTCCTTTGCTGCAAACTCTTCTGGTTTCTCCACTCGTCTCTGCTCGATCAAGTCAAGATCTGGACTCTGTTGATCGCTCCCAATGATCTCTGTTGATTCCAAAAATCCTTCCCCTTTGATTTTGGTTCGGGGAGCCCATTTACAGGGAACCGATGGCGGTTACGTAACCGACGGCGGTCGAGTAGGAACCGGCATCGGTGAGGAAAAAGTAGGCTATTTTTAGTAAAATAGCCCACCTTCCCTGCTTTTCTCCCGAGAGATCAGTTGCGGGCTTGGTCAAGTGACTAGAAGGTCGGTTTTGGGTGCGAGAAAGGGGTCCTTAGTCATGGGTGTAGATGTGGACCAAGTTATAGGTCTTAATTAGGTTAGTTTAGGGTTAGGGCTAGGTCATGATGAGGTGGCAAAATGAGGTGGCAGGTATGGTGATGTGGATTTATCAATTACAAGGTAATTAATAAATAATTGTGTAAGGTTTAGGTGATGAGGTTAGGTTACGAAATGAGATGCGGGTCCATAAAATCCATGCTTATAGAGGAGGCCCTCCATGATGACGTAACGAGAGACCTTTTTAAGGAAGAAAGCGTTGTCCATTACGAGTGAGATAAGGAGGTAAGATGGAGAGAGAAAGATAGTCGAGTATTTTTATACCAAAGGTTGCTCAGTGTCCAGGCGTGATGGTTACGATGGAGTAAATTTCACGAGATAAATAAGAGGCTGATTGAGTCATTATATGGTGATAAAGATTTTAGAATCAGTGGCATGCGAGGGATTTGAGAGGCCAAGCAGGCCATGGTATCTCGCAAATTTATTAGTTGAACATGGGATGGTTTGAAGGGTGAAAGGGTAAAGGTGGTCAAAAGTATGTCAACATGATGTTTATACTTTTGAAGTAGCTCATTATGATATTGGTATATACCATTGACCTGGTTTATGACCGATTTAGAATCAGCAAAGATGTTGATTGATTTGACATCTAGGGTGTAGGCAGCTTGGAGACCTGAAGACGAGCACTTCGTATTTGGCAATATTATTGGTACAATAAAATAAAGTTTGAAAGACAAAGTTATGGGTTCACCATCAAGGGGAATTAGGATAACTCCTAACCCACTCCCCACACCGACACTTGGAAACATCGAAGAAGAGTGTCATTTGGTAAGCGGGTTCATCCAGGAAAAGGGTAGAATTGACTCATCTTGAAATTCAAAATTAGAGGGTTGATCCTCGAAATAGGTGCATCGGCCAATTGGTCGGCGATATCTTGGACCTTAATGGAATTTTGATGGATGAATTCAAGGTTGAGGTCAGCCAAAATAATAAGCCAGCGCGGCACCGATTTTGATAAGGTTTGGCATACATGAAGTGTAAGGGGTCGGTGTTGGTCACAACATAGGTTTTGTGGTTGAGTAGGTAATGGCAGACTTTTGTGGCGATGAAAACTAATGATAAGAAAAAAATTCAGGATGGGTGTATCACGTTTCATAGTCTAAAAGAGTACAGATTATGTAATAAACCACCCTGCTCCCTGTGTTCTTCATCACAATGAGCAAGCATGGCCCCAAGGAGTGATCGATAAAGCAGAGATGTATAGGTAGAAAGGTTGATTGTCTTTAGGTGGAATGAGTATGGGGGTTGAAGAAGGTATTTTTTTAAGGCCTCAAAAGCTTTATGGCAATCATCATCCCACTTAAAGGAGACATCCTTCTTGAGAAGATGATGAAATGGTTGACACCGATCAGACAATTGTGAAATGAAATGATGAATAGACTACAACTTACCTTGCAGGCTATGGAGTTTCCTAAGGTTAGTGGGCGGAGGTATTTCTAGAATTGCCTTGACCTTAACAGTTCAACTTCTATACCATGAAGGGAAATGATAAATCCCAAAAATTTCCTAATAGACCATAAAGACACACTTTTTGGGTAGAAGGTGAATGCAATATTTGCTAAGGCTGGTCAAAGATGGTTTTTAGGATGGAGAGGTGCTTAGAGCGGTGTTTAGTTTTGGTAAGGAGGTTTTCGACATAATCTTACAATATATGATGCATGATTTCATGGAAGATGTAACTCATAGCCCGCCGATATGTGGCACCAGCATTTTTAAGGCCAAAAGGCATGACTCGATAGCGAGAATGTCCCCTAAGGGGTGATGAATGCACTTTTTTGGTGATCCTCTGGGGCAAGTAAGATTTGGTTATAATTTGAGAAGCCATACATGAGTGATAGCATCTCATGACCAGCGGTAAGGTTAACTAGCTTGCCAATACTAGGTAGAGGAAAGTCATCTTTTGGGCAAGCTAGATTGAGGTCATGGAAATCTGTGCAAGTGCAGAGTCCCCATGTTACCTTGGTGATAAGAACAATGTTAGAAATATAATGAGGATAATCAATGGGTAATATGAAGGAAACAAAAAGAAGGCATCAAGTTCTTCTTTGACAAGAAGGGCAATGCGGGGTGAATTTTCCTCAACTTTTATTTGATGGGCTTGGCATGAGGAACTATTATAATATTGTGGACCACTATCGTGGGTCAATACCAGAAAGTTTGTGTAAGACCAATCAAAAGCGTGGTTATGGTTTTTGAGAAAAGAGGTGATGGCTTCCTGTTCCATAACATCTAAAGATTGACCAATCTTTAAGATGTGCGGGTTGTCCTGAGTATGAATGTTGATTTCGATAGTTGATTCATTCAACATGGTTTGCATCTCAGATGGTAATGACTCGATGAATATATGAGTCTTCTACACCAAGGTAGGTGAGTATAGATTCATCATCCTGGCATTGAATGATGTTAATCAAAGGTGTATCATCATCAATCATTTCAGGGTACTAGGAAGGGAAGAGAGGAGGGAGCCTCACCCTCGCGTTGATAAGTCAGAGGCCCCAAGGAAATGGTGTTTATGAAAAAAATAGGAGGAATGGATTATGTGTCCATCGAATCTATCGGTGAAGGTGGTGTTCGTGGTGAAGGAGGTGGAGAAGGGTTGATGTCCTCAATGAGCTCAATGTGAGCCTTCTTGGTAGGTGGTTCAGCAAAGTTGATACCCCTATGGTCATTATGTTTATGAGTAGTATATGGAATAACAGTATGGTGGCCTTACTCGTAAAATCCAAAACCAAAACCCTTCCACACACATCGGTGAAGGAAGGTGTGGGAAAAACGGTGATTGGTGAGTGACTAGAGGTCAAGGGAAAATGGGCAGGTTTGTGATGGTAGTTCCGGTGTGTAAGTTGTATTATCAAGTCCCCCATAGGTGAGACTAGTATGAAGGCGGGGAGGACCATAAAAGAGGTGCTCTTATATACGATGATCATAATGAGGGTGTTGGTGAAGACTTCCATACTCTTGAGGAGTAAGGAATGTGTTGACACAATATAGGCGATACCCCCTAGAGTGAGGCATTAAAAATGCCTTCCAAGGGATCAATGGTTGGTATGTGCGTAGCTGAAATAGATGATGTGTCGGAGGTCAATGCGGAGGTGGAACTAATGGATTAGGAGGCTAATGGTTCAACCATGGAGGTTATGGCAGCGGTAGGAATGGAGGAGGCATATGTGGTTGAGGTAGCAGCTATACTTGGTAAGCAGAGGTAGCAGCTATACTAGTAAGAAGTGGTAGTGGTCATGGAGGTAGATACCTTAATGGGTATAAGCACGTCATTGGGTCGATAAAGCATGTTACATGTTTTAAAAGGTGAAGGATCAGTTGGAATAGTATAGGTGTGTCCTTGTGCTCAAACTTTACACAATAATGCAAAGTGGAAGGAACAAAACCAATGACATGAATCCAGTGGTCTACCTAAGTAAAAAGTTATATTGGAATTCCCCCTCCAAGACATAAAATAACTCTAGAACAGTGTGGGGGCCCATGCGAACATGGAGGATGATAGTTCCTAGTGTAGAGGTGATAACATCATTGAATGAATGTAACATGATAGGATGTTTATGCATGCAATTATTAGGTATGCACATTTGAGCGAATGCATGGGATGTAATGATATTAATGCTAGCACCCCCATCAATCATGACATGTCATACATGTATAGCATTGATGTGTATAGAGATGAAGAGAGCTGAGTCTAGATCATCAATTTGGTGCAAGTGCGATCTCTTCCTCTAAGAAGCTAAGGGAGGCTATTTGATGAGTAGGTGGAGGTGTGGGTAAAGGTGGAAATTTGGTGAGAGAGGCTACATGATGGGGTGTGATAATGGAGGCTACGGGTGTAGGGTCATTAGGTAAAACCGCAATATATTGCAGAATTCCATGAGATCTTGACGATGAGATTCTAAAGTTTGGATGAGGTCATATAGAGACATTTTGATGGGGATTGGTGTAGTTGTTTGAGCATCATGTAGTTTGTGAACCCATTAGAAATAGGATACATGGGGCCACGGATAGTGATTTTAGGTGTGGGTGTAGATGATATGTTGGGTATAGGACCTGGTTAGTGAGTCGCTTGCCTTTTTCTTGCCTTTGTCCTTCTGAGCACGGGTAGAAATGTGGATCATGTTGATCTAAGGTGGGGATGTAGGTGAGGTAGGTGAGCCATGAAAGGTATAGTGACATGAAGGGAAAAATCCTAGTGGTGGGAAGGAACTTTGTGGGATGAGCTGGGCACATCGACATTTGGGTAGAGGTTTGGCGAGGTCATTGATGCAAACCATGTTAATTTCAAATCTCGGAGGTGGTTCTAAGAGTTGTGAAGGTAAAGTTCTAGGTTGTTGAGTAGGTAGTGAGGAAGAGCTATGGGAATGGGTGTTGGTGAAATGGGGTCCTCATCAAGAAGGTCATCATCATCAAAGTTTTCTTCAGGAGGACACAACTGGATAAGGATAGTTTTCAAAGCCTTGCAGTTCTCCACATCGTGTCCTATCACATGATGGTAGGCACAAATTTTAGTGTCATCAAACCCTTTTGGCTTGGGTTTGAGAGGGTCATAAGGTCTGAGCGGTAGTAATGTGATGATAGAAGTCTCAAGGAGGTTGGTTTAGATTTTTGGCATAGGACCCTACTAGTTCATCGCAATGGGAAGTGAAAGTGGGTTTGGGCATGTGTGGCTGATTATTGAGAAATGGTCTTTATAGGAGGGGAGTGGGTCAAGCTATGGTTTTGGATGATGGTGTAGTCTTGGGTGTTGATCATATATTTTTGGGTAGGGGTATGGTAGATGAACTAGAAGGAGGGTGTATGGTTGTTTTGACTACCTTATTGGAGGGTAGCGGATTTTTGTCTTTGGGTTGCACCTTCTTGGGTAAAGGTGATATGGGTGTATGAGATCTAGAGGGAAAATCAGATGGGGAAGAGGACGAGTAACCCACGGGGATAATGGAGGTGCTTTGTGAAGGTAGATGATGTGGGTCACGTAGGGGTGTGAGGGATAGAGAATGGTGTGGTGGGTAGTGAAAAGTAAGCTCATGGTATTAGAGGAATGGGTGGTAAAGGCTGCTGCAGGTGTGGGTGTAAGTCATGTCGGGCACTTAGGCATGTTAGAGGTTTGCGAGGAAGGAATGGACTATTGTGTTTTTGGTTTACTAGTGGGTGGAGGTTTCTTACCCGTGTTAGAAGGATGAGGTCCTAAGATAGACGAAGAGGGTGAAGGTGAAGAAGGTGTGATCGGTGAGGTTGGAGTATGAGATTTATGGAGTTGGCTCTTCTATTTTGGGTGTCGGAGTAGGTTTGGTATTGACTTTGGAGGATGTAGCTAAATCTAGTTTGATAGGTGGATGAATAAGGCTGGTGGTTGGGGTGACCCCTAAGGTAGTAATAGGTTTAGTCGAGGAAGATGATGTAGGTGTGGGTTTGGATTTAGGTGTATGTTGGGTTATGGGTAAGGGTGTGTGTTGAGCTATGATGGGTGTCGTGGAAGAAGTTGTGATAGAGGAGGTTGTGTTTGGTTCAATTGGTCGAAATATCTTTGGGTAGATAGTGGAAGTGTCAGCAAGTTGCATCTGCATTTACGTTGAGACAAGAAGCAAAAGGCACCCCCAAAGTAAGGCTCTATCCACATAATCTAAGTGATCAGCTAAGTGTGAGAATGGAACGTTTGTAGGAGAGGTTGATGAGGACCTAATGGCAATTCCCGTGAAATTTTTCTTAGAGACGGGGAATTTGCTAGGTTTGGCTTCATGGGTAAGATAGTCAAAAGTAAGTTTGCGGGATCTTGGGTAGCTGATGGAGAATGATCACCTAGAGGAAAAGGTATCTCTACTGGGTCTTTGATAGGTGGAGGAGATGATGGGTGCTCCTCTATGGGTGGAGGAGATGATGGGTGCTCCTCTATGGGTGGAGGAGATGGTGGGTACTACGGGTGATGGCTCTCTAGGTGGAGAAGCCAAAGGTGAAATAGTCTTGATATTAATGAAGGAGGTGAAAGGTGTTCCTATGTGGGTGGAGGAATAGGTGAGGTGGGTTCTATTTCAAAAGGAGGGCTTCGGGATAAAATTTCGTCTATGGAAGGAATATGAGATAATTGGGAAACATCGGGTGTATCGCTGAAAATAGCATGGACCTCACGGGTATGGCTATCATGAGTTAAAGTCTCTCCAGTTTGATCAGAAGAAGGGGCATGATTAGGAAAGGGTTTCTTGAAGATATGTAGGTTCTGATTGGCAGGTGCATTAGGATTATCCAAGGTTAGCTTGCCTTTCTTGAGCATTTCTTGGACAATGTTTTTGAAGGTGATGTAATTTCCATCACTATGACCCTTTACTCGATGGTAGTTGTAGAAGTCGTGCTCTTTATACCACGTGGGTGTGGGGCAAGTAGGGTCAAAACTAGTGTGTGGTTTCATGGGAGGAAGGGTGATGGCCCCAGCTTTGATGAGCTTCTCCAAAACAAAAGAATAAGGTTCCCAATTGGGTTATATTTCTATTATTCCTATCTGAATTGAAAATTCTAAACGGGTGAGAGATTAGATGAGGGGCTAGCCTGATTTGATGGATGAGTTGGGCCGGCTTTGAGTACCACTGCGATTAGCGGTCCCCTTGGCCTTTGAATAATTGTTCTGTGGTTTTGAAGAGGAATAGGTATCATTCGACTTGAATGCGGAGTTCTTATTGTGTAATTATATTTTCTTCTCTTCAATAGCCCGAATCTCTAGCTTTCGTGCCATGGTGACTGCTTTATCAAAGGTTTGGAAGGTTTGAACTGCAGGGTCGGTGAGATATTCCTAGCACAAGCCCACGTGAGGATTTCAATGAGTGCGGTTTGCGGTAGTTGGAATGTGAGTTGATTGATCATGCTACACCAACGAGCAACAAAATTTGTGATAGATTCATCCTCATACTGATGCATAGAGTAGAGGTCATTCATGGTAACCTTCTTAATGATATTAATAGAGAAGTGATCCAAGAAGGGTTTGCCTACCCGATCAAATGAGAATACAGAGTTTCTAGGCAACCCACTATACCAATCTAATGTGGGTCCAGTCAGAGACATGGGAAAGGTCCTCAGGAGCAAAGCATCATCATGGGTGATCAGATAACACCCATGTTTGAAAGACCACAAATGTTGTTGTGAGTATTCTTTGCTATTGAAATGGTTGAATTTAGGCATTTCCCAATGCATGGGATATGGATGGATGTATAGGCTCATTACAAATCTCATCGTAGGTAAGAGTGTTGCAGGAGCTAGAAACCGATGCCTCCAATTTCTGAATCTTGTCCATCATTAACTTAATTAGGTCATTGGTAGGTTGTGATGGATGGGTGACTCCTGTAGCATAAGAGGGTTGGTGTTGGGCATATAACGGGGGTGGCATTCTAGTATATGGTGCTGCCGTATAGGTATATTGAGAAGAAGGTAGTGAAATAGGGGGTACATACCCAGAGTGAATAATAGATGAAATAGGAGGCTATTGATAGTACATATATGGAGGTGGAAGGGTCATGGTGACCCTAGTGGCAATGGGGGCTAAAGATTGTGGAATAGAAAGGATGATGTTTTGAAAAGGGGTAGGGGTCACCAACATCGAGGGTGGTAGTGTAGCTACAGGTATATGTGAGACAATAGGCACGGATGAGGTTGTGTTCTGGGTGGTTGGAAAAGGTATAGTGGATGTGGCGGGTGCAATGGATGTAGTAGACACAAAGTGGTCATAGCAGCTTATAGGGCCTAGCTACAAAATGACAGTGGAAAAGTAGGCGAGGGTAGCGTGGATCCAAATGGGGATGACACGGGAGTGGGAATGAGAGTCGGGGATAGATATGGGTATGTCTTATATCAACCGACCCGAGGCATCTCGAGTGGACAAGTGGGAAAGGTAAACCGCAAGGTGGTAGGATTTTGGTCAAGGAGTCGCTTGAACTCCTCATCTCCTGTGGTGATAGTGATAGGTTGGGTAGGATCCATGGGTGATGAAATAGAAGGTGGTGAAGGACTAGGGGTAGTGGTTGATGAGTGGCATGGAATATGAGGATGTTTTCTTGGCTTCGTATCAACACCATGTGAACAGTACGATTTGGGTTGGTATTTTTTTGTAAATGACACGAAACATAGTAGAGATTAGAGAAACAAGTGGTAGTAGGTGGATTAGGTACCAAATGTCAACTGGAAGATTTACACAATATAACCAATGCCGGTTAGGGTAAACCGATGCCGGTCACAGGTAACCACGGTTGGTCACTATGGAAAGTGGACAATTAGTCAAAACAAGGTAAAAGACTAGTAATTTACCTAGTATGCAAGATGTTAATGGGACTTACTGTAAATGAATATGATAAGAGTGACAGAGACTCTAAATAGCTAATGAAGGGGAATAGGTGTCCTTTTTGGGTTGGTTAACAAAAATAACAGTGAACTCGATGTCGGTTGGGTAAAACCGATGATGGTCAAAGGGTAACTAATGATGGTTGCTAGATCGACATGGGTTCTTGTGTGAAATTGAAATAGTGATGAAGAAAAATGTAGTTGTGAGTTAAAATTAATGTGGAATCAAACCCAAAATTCTAAGAATGATGAGAATAAGGTCCAGGAACACTCAGATGAAGTTGGAATACACCAATTTTGATGAGGAGCATGAAAGGAGAAATAAGAAAAATGAAGAGCATGACCTCTCACCTCAAAATACAAGCCAAGAAAAACACTAAGAAAATATGATCCTAAGAGTGCCTTTTCTATCATGTTTGTTTAGCTTATGCTATTTAAGGATTGACTCATGAACTGTAAAATAGAGTTTTTTGGTGAGGATGGCTTCTTAAAAAGAAGGAGATCTACAAGGAGAGGTTTCATGTATGTTATGGCGGTGGTGGGCCGTCCTTTGATGGGCTAATGGATAGAGATAACCAACGGGCTGGCCACTATGTTGTGATCGTCGATTACCTACAAATTATTTTGGGTGAGATGTTGTTTAAGAATGTGTATATATTTTGAATTTGTGATGTTTAGGTAAGACTTAGAGAGGGAAAAAGAAAGAAATTTTGTTTCCATGATTCCTTTGTCACCCATCACCTGGGAATGACTTCCAAAGTGTATAGGTTACCCTCAATTAATGTGAGCTAATGCAGAAAATCGAATGAAACGCAATGATTTTTAAACCCAAATCAAAATGTAGAATTTGATGCCACAAATAGATGAACATGAGAAGGGATTCTCTTTCACTAATGTGATACTAATGAAAGGGAAAAAAATTTCATTTTAAGTACCAAAATATGATTGCTTTTAAACAATAGAAAAGAAGAAGATTCCAAGGAAAAATTTTAATGTAAGAACTTTTAGAAAAGAAACAAACATAAAATGTTCTCACCTAGAAATGAAAGAATATAAAGAACCCCGAATGGGTCCCATCGGGAGTGCCAAAATGTTTCACCCGATTCTAAAGCATTTCTTTGAAGGTTGATGAAACAAATAAGGGTAATGGGTTAGGAGGAATACTGTTAAAATGTTGGTTATAGGTTGTTGTGTGTGTATGAATTGTGAATCCACAACTGATCGTGAGAACTACCTAAAATGGAACATAAGGCCACCAAATAAAATTTAAAAAATATATGCTTTGGACTACCTAAGCGTATGCTAGATATAAGAAGTGTGATACTTCCTAGATGGTTGTTAATCAACCTGTTTAAAACAACTTAATGTTGATAATAAAGGAAATCCTACTATTATTAAAATGATTTAAGTATCTCATTCCTCTACAATAAGAAAATTCATTCACAAAGTGCAAGGCTATGATTGAATCAAGGTCAAGGTCTCTGTGTTAGGTGGTACTATTACTATTCAGTGGTGAGATTCGGGTGGTTTTGGGTATTTGGTGGAGGTTTAGAAACTCGTTCTTGATTCCTGGTAAAAGACATAGAGACCGACGTCGGTCTGGTATGACCGGTATTGGTTAAGGCTAACGGCGATGGTTGTGGGTAACTGATGTCGGTATGGTCGGGGTACAAGAAACTCAATAAAAACTTGGCTGGGTGATAGATCTGAGGCTAGATGAAAAGGAAGGGCAAAGGCAAGGTTTATGTGGATCCTAGATATGCACAGGAATGATTAAGATCTAGGTATGGGCAGTGCAAGGGTATGGATAAAAAGATGGTCAATTTTTCATGGAGGTAGATGATGGGGGAATGGAAATGAGAGAAAAATCTAAATAATAGATGTAAAAGGATCTACCAAATGATGAATAGATGAGTGTTGGTTAACAAAACTTATTGTTTATACGAGCTTGATGCCTAGTTGGAAATGGTGGGTGATCAAATGGAATGAACTTGATGTAGTGTTGGCACTTCCTGGATTCTCCGTGAAGGTAGATGGCTATGTGATTGCTTCAGGTATTGGCTATGGATGCTCTGATGTGTATACTAATGTTGGTTCTGCTTGCATGCACTCTGGTTTCGTCACTTGTTCTCAAAATATGTGATTATCTCTTAGAAATGTGCCAACCTCGAAATAAGGTTGTTTTGGGGGTTAAATGGTAACCGACGGTGGTTCCGGATTAACCAGTGGCGATTAAGGGTAACCAGTGTCGGTTAGGGCAGTATTTCCTAGGTTTACTAAACTAGGTAGATCCCCTTGATTTTAGGATCTCGTTTCATTTTACCCCACAGATTAGCATGGAAGCTTCCTTCTAACGGGTGTGAATGTGGTTAGAGGGAATGTAGGCATTGATTTTTAGGGTTTGGGTAGGTCTTAGTTAGTTATGACAACTTATTAAGAATAGGTCTTAGGGTGAGGTGGCTTGATGAGGTTTCTAGGTGAGGTGGATATGTGGGCATTATCCCAATTAGGATATTTAAATAATAAATATGGTGAGGATAATGAATTAATTTAATTAAATTAATATTATAGTGGGGTGAAGGGGCCATGGTTAAGTCAGTATGTTCAAGGTGTTTATTTGACATGGGGACCAACGAGAGTATGACCTAATTTTAGTGTCTACAGTAGATCACAATGATTCGTAAGTCATTTGAGACCCAAACAAGAAAGAACCATAAAAATATAATTTTTTAAGACATATTTTGATCTTTGAGGAGAATACAATCGACATAGGATTTAGTTTGTGTATATGTTGTTTAAAATCTTTTGTAAAATTTTAATTTTTAAAATTCTTTTCGATTTTACCCTTTTTTGAAAAAAATGTTTTTTTTTTTTTTTTGATTTTTACGGAAGAAAATATTATAGAAGAAAATAACAAAGTCATGAGAAAACGTTAAAAGTAACTATAAGGTAAAAATGCCCTATGTGGTAGAAAAATCCATCGAGAAGCAAAAATATGCCACAACGTAGCGAAAACATGCCGAAAATAAGTATTTATTAAAAATAACTATCGTGGCAAGTGTTAGAATAATTTTAGAATAAAATGGTAGTTTTAGGGAACTTCAAGGGCGAGAAACACATCGCAGAAGGAAAGAATGGGTATATAAGCCATCGCGGCAAGTTATTTACCACATTCACGTACCATTTTTACTACAAATTTGAGCTCTAAATAATTTTCCAAAGCAAACGTGTAAGGAAATGAAGAAATGTGGATGCCTTTAGCATTAGATGGGATGTACAAGGGCATAATGCCATGTGATATATGCTAGAAGTGACACTGCAAATTTTCCCTTTAGCATGAGATGGATTCATTCAAAGTTAGATTCTCCGCATTCAAAATGTTTGATTAGCTGGATTAGAGCAAAGAGAGAAGGCTCACAAGGGATTTAGATGAAGGAAAAGACTAGCTTTGGACAAAGTTGTCATACACCTAAACCTGAAATGATTGTGAACAATGGACCTTCCTTCGCGCCTTAAAACTAGTTTTCACCAAAGGACTTATCCAAAGTGACACCATTTCATGGTTTTCATTATTGGACGTACATGTTTATTTCTCTTTTTCTTTTTTTTTTTATAATTTTTTGATTTTTTGATAATTTAGAGATCCCATACTTAAGCCTAAAAGTGCTTGTTATGAATTGCATTCATGGGTTCTTAAATCTCTTGGCCATCTGAATGGGCTAGCTTATAGGCACCTAAACCAAACTTGGTAACCAAAACATATGGTCCTAGCCAATTAGGCTCAAATTTCCCTTTCTTTTCTCAATCCTTATTGGTGTTATTTTGATTATCTTTTAACACCAAGTACCCTACCTCAAATTGATGAGGTATGACTCTTTTATTGTAGCTTCACCACACTCAATCCTTGATACACTTTAAGGTGATTAAGAGCATGAAGTATTTTCTCATCTAATAGCTCCAACTCTACCCAAATGAGCTACTTAGTAGTCCTATTCATTCGGTAGTCCCTTAGCTTAATGCACAAATAAGGGATCTTAATATCTAAAGGAAGTAAGGAATCAATGTCGAATACTAAGGAGTATGGAGTGGTACCTTTCGGGGTGCGAATAGATGTTATAAATGCCAAAAGGGAAGGATGAATTTTTAGATGCTAGTCACGTACTATCTTGTTCATTGTAGTCATTTTTACTCCTATCACAAAAGGAAGAAACCCCATGCACGCTGGCCTATCACCCAGCAGAAGTTGAGCACCCGAGGCACGTGTGGGTACCGAGTCTCTCTTTTATGTGAGTTTAGTGGGAAGCATCATCTATGATTACTATAAGAGTATTTAGGAAGTTAAGACAAACAAGAACCATAGGGCTCAGAATGGCCTCCAGATCCTTGCAGTCACTCAGACCGAAGGCTTTTAACATAATCCAGAACATATATTATAACAGAAAGAAATATACAAACATCCATTCTTAGCATGAAAGGACTAGAGAACTCATATGAGAGAAATATGCATTAAAACCATTGATATCCATGTCTATTTATAACAGGTAACCTCATTATATTCATTGGTTCATTACAGAGTGTCACAGAGAGCAGACCGCAGTCATGCGTATCACTAGATGTATGTAACTAAGCTAAAAAAAGAAAATAACAACTTCCATGCTTAGTACATTCTTTCCCGAACCCAAAATATCCACTCGTAGCAATTCTACGAGCTCCACTCACTTTCTAACCCACTATTCCCTATGTATATCTCCCCATATGTCTATATGTCTCCATGTATCTCTATGAAGATGCATCTCCGTCTGAAGATGTATATGTGTATATCGGTATATCCTCTACTCTGCAGGAACTTGTATTTATAGCTTTCCCTGGGCTACCAACTCACCTTCCAGTGCCCTCAAATCGGATGCCAAGTGTTGATTGTGGTCCTTCATGCAAGCATGCTCCTCCAGGCCTGAGCTTTCCACTTTATCTCATGATGATCTTCTAGAAGATTCCATTTGGGGCATGCTCTTTCCTAGGCTAACCTATCACTAGGTTGGCATCTTATCCATATGCAACCGATCACACTTTTCACGTGTTCGACCCGGGTGCTCAAATTGGCTAAGTCCCAAACCTCCTTTCACATGTCACGCGTGCTATGTGCTTCCTTAAACCTTTCTCCTACACACTTTTGCCTTGCACACCATTCTATAACTGGGATCCTACGCACCTATGCCCTTCATACTTGGTCAATATTCTAGGGGCCCAACATCACCCCACACTACGCCTGTTCTCCATCCTCGGAAACACTCTACTTAACTAAGATGCATGCTACCTTAAATAATTTTAGTGATAGCCTTACATTTTGTAAAATAATAAGGGAATGAAAGAATGGGGAGAGAAGAAAGAATGGGGGCATTAGCTTAGTAGGCTAGGGAAATCCCTCTACAAGTTAGCCTCCAATTTGTTCCATGCATCGACCTCACCCTTCACCTTCTGGCAGAGGTCACCGACCAGGATGTTTACCTCATCAAAAGTTAGGCCAATCCCCAGGTGCACCCAAAGTGTCAACAATATTTTCCATCTCCTTGCCTAGGTCTTCAAGTGTGTCCATCCTTCTAGTGATCTGAGGGTATAGCTCCTTCAGTCATGTTTTGATTGAGCCCCTTAGTGCCTCAATCTCCTCGGATTTTCTTTCTACATCTGCCAGGACTTTATCCCTCTCCACCTTGTTTCCTTTATTCTTCTCCTGGAATTATTTTAGCTCTACTTCATGGGTAGTGACCAAGGTGCTTGCTACCTTATCCCTGTCTGCGCATTTTTCATATGTGGCCTCAGCAGATTGGGAAGCAATCTTTACATCTGTGAGCACCTTGCTATACTTAGCAATGAGTGCTACCACCTTCAGCTTGTCTTCTTCCTTCAAGCGCGCTGCTACTTCCTCCATAGACTCCAGGGCCAATGGTCATCTCTCCATGGTGAGGACGCACATTAGGTCTTCTAAGCATTCCAAAGTTGATGCATACCTCTGAGGGATTGGCGCTAGGTCTGGGTGCTTCAATATGATGGTGCTCTTGATTGACTCCACCTTCTTGTAGACTTCTTGCACCTTTGTCTTCTCATCTTTGAGCTCGTGCCTCAGCTGCACTGCACTGATCAACTCCTCTTGCTTCAAGTTCCTAGCCATCTCAGCCAGCTCCTCTTCTTTCTTGGCTAACTTCCCCTCTAGAGCCCTTATGTTGTCATTTCGCACAAATAGCCTTGCCTCTATCTCAACCATGACCTTATTAAGAGCATTGCATACTTTCTCTTCTGAGAGCTCCTGAGCATTCACTAAGGGGTTGTCTCCCTTAGATTCTGGCAACGTGATGAGTGATTTCTAGCAGACTTCAAAGTCTGGCTCATCAACGTGGGACTTGAATGCCCAAGAAAGCATCTTCTTGGTCCTAGGGTATGCGCCTCCTTTTCAAACGACCCCATGGCTAGAAGCCTTTCAGTGGGTATAGTGCTCTGGAACCATGCACGCAACACCTTCCTTGAGTCATCAACATAGCTCATTACTGGCCTTTTCTCTGCATCAAGAGCCCTTCTCCCCGAGCACACTCCTTTTGGAAAACTTACAGTTAGGTTGGGACCTCCTCCCATACTGGCCTGCTTCCTCTCATTGTCTTCCTCTTTTCCTTCCTCCAACACTATATCAGCGTTGCACTCCAATTCTTGATCAACCAAGGCCTCAAGCATTTTCTTTGCCTCTCTCTCTGCCACCTCGGTGATCTGCTCCTTTGTGAAGCTTATGGGTTCCGATTTTCCATACTATCCTCAGTCTTTCCCATGTCTTGGGCACCTTCCTCACCCTGTGTACTCTTTTGCCATGTGAAAATGAATTCTGTTTCTCCTCTCCACTCTCTTCTCTGGAGTCGTATACTTCTAGGACATGTGGCTCCTGGTCCCTTTCAGGTTCATCCTCCCTACTATCACCTTCTCCACTCTTGTCCTCTCTTTCACCTAGGTGTTTCTCCAAGCTGTCGGTCTCCTCCGAGTCAACTTCTTCTTCTATCCTCTACTTTTTCTTGGTGAGGGGTTACTCTGGTGCCTCTTCCTCTGGTGTCTTCTCTTTTCTAGGACTTCTTTCTGTGTGCATAAGTATTGGGCTTGGCACTTGTTGATGGCATGCTCACTATCTGAGCCGTCTGCACACTTGGTGCTTCTCCTTCTCTTCCCCTCTTCTTGGGTGTGGGCCTCTTCCTACCCATGGGATCTTTAGGTATGGAGACCTCATTCTCTAGGTATGCACCCTTCTCAAACTTGGGCCTTATGCGAGAGGTACATACGTGCCATAGATCCTCCTGCAATGGGCAGCGTCATTGGCCTTGTCATTTGTATCTCATGTGATACATATCTCTCTATGTATGTGTGCTTGCCTCCAGGGTAGTTCAACTTCTTGTGCATTTCTCTGTGCTCCCGGTCTAGACTACCCAGCTCTAGCCTCAGCTTTTTGGACTCCATGAATCTATTTACTCCGCTTGGAAGTATTGAGTTGTGAATATGAAGGGAAGCTTGCACCATGGGCTCCAAGACTCATCTACTAGTCTAAACCTACCCAGGCAGAAGTGTTGGTACACTGTAAATTCAGCTTCTCCTTCAAAGTGAATGCTAGAAAATATTCAAAAATCCTCCATTCTACCTCGAATGCATTCCTTAGAGCGTGTACCACTTCTCCAGGCACACCTTGTGGGGTGCTAACATTGTGTCACACACATACTTCTCAAACCTCTTCATGGGCGAAGGGTCCTCGGTAGGGTATTCCCATACAAACTTGTCTGACACATCTGGTACTCCAATCTCCAAAAACACTATAGTTAACAAGATGTTGCCGAAGAGGATTTTGTCCCCCTCCTTCACGTAACTGACAATTTCCTCCGTGATGTATGTAGGTAGGTTATAGATGGTTCCCTCTGCAATTTTCCTACAGACATGTAACCAAGGCTTATTGACCTGAGTCCATCTCTCCTAGCCATTTAGCTTTGTTACTAGATGTGTAGCCATCTTCATCACTGGGTCCTTGATGTCTAAGATGTCATAGTATCTCGACCCTTTCTTGCAGGCGTATTTAGTAATGGTTTCTTGAATTGCCTCCTTGTCACTCAGGTCATCATCTAGGCTGACTCCTTGGCATTTGAGGCCCATGAACTGTGAGATGAGTTGAGGAGTAATGCGCATCTTACGCCCTACAAAATGGAAGTAATCCTCATGTACTCACGACATCAACCATTGATATAGGTGCTCTAGCTTTCCAAAATAGGGCAACTCATAGAGTTGCAGCAATCCCGCCTTCTCCATCTTGACCTTTACATCATCATTGTAAATGGGCAACCCTTCTAGTGTCCATTTATTTGTGGGGTGTACACTAACTCCAGTGCCATCTCCTTCTCGATCATGCTTGTTCGATGGTTGTAATCACTCACAAGCACATTCCTCAGGTGAGACTCCCATTCCTTACTGTTGGGACCCTATTATAGCTACCAAATCTTAAAGGCATGTAGGCATGCATGGCTAGAGGGAGCATGCAAGTGAAGGCACAAAAGGAATAATAAAAAAAGGGTCTTGGAGAGCTAATGACGTGCGCCCACGAAGCACAATTCAGGATTTAGCCATTTTTGGCCTTTTGGATAGAACACATGAAGAACGTGTTTTGAATGTTCCATTGCGATAAGAAGATCCAAAAGCTAATCATGACATGGAGATGCATGCACCTGAGGCAATCCACACCTTGACACTTGGGGCCAGATCTAAGGTCACAGAGGAGTTTGTTAGAGCTCAAATGCCTATTTATACGCGTGCCCTTAGTAAAGAAAAAGGAGAGACACAAGTGAGGTAGCGGAGCTCAGAGAATTACTGTGAGAACTATGGGATAAAATGGGTAGATGATTGTAGGAAGAATGTAATGAGGGAATGGGGAATGAAAATTTTGTTTTGTGAGCATACATGTATGGATCTAGATATGGCACATGACTATGGTCTCCCTTCTGTGATGTTTTATAAGTAATGCTATGAATGAATATGATAAGGTTACCATGACAATTGTATTAAGATCCTTTCTCTGTATTACTTGCATATTTCTATTGTGCTTTTGTTCTTGTATAATCATGAACCTTACTTGAATGTTAAGTCTATTTGTGGATTTACAACTTCCTAGTTCTATTAATTCTGTTAAGCGCTTTTACTTTTGATATGATTGAAGGGTATAGAAGTCGATTTCGAGCTCTATAGATTTTTCATGTCCTTTAAATCACTAATTCAAGACCATGAATGATTCCTTCCACTAAACTCACATAAAAGAGAGACTCGGCTCCCTCTCGCGTGCCTCGGGTGAGTGCCCAACGCCCACTGGGTGATAGGCCGGCGCGCATGAGGTTCCCTTGTTCTTGGTGGGTGTAAAAATGACTACATCTTGGTTCCATTGTTGGGACCTCTTTTCAAAGTTGTAGTGGAACATGGCATACATCATGGTCTATGCAAAAAGTGATGATGGAGCACTTAACCCTGGAAGGTGTTGAAGATTGGTTTAAAAGCACGGAGGATGAATTCACTCAGAGATTCAATACTGGACCTAGGTTTGACACACGAAGATGGGTGGAAGACACTCTTTATCATGAGTTGTACAAAACCTTCTTTTGTTGTTTCCCTAGAGATTTATTTGAATGGCTCTCAGCTTATACATCTAGATCGGGGTGGTGTTATAAGTCACACCCTTGGACCCAAGAAACATATCAGAACTTGCAAGATGTTGATCTAATGTGGACCCATGCTATAGATCATTGGTGGAAGGGAGTATTGACTAGCTACACTCTGGAATACGTAATTTCCATGTATTCCTGTCCAGAAGTTGTTGAGTTTGAGTTCTTGCGGGAGCCCAGAGGATCATTTTTGCGTGCTATCCCCTAGCAATCAAAATCTTGATGGTAACCATGGGTTTAGAGGCATTTCCTATGGCCGGCTAAACCACTCTAAGCACTTGGTGAGGAAGCCAAGTTGGGGAAAGATGGCTGATATAACAACTGAAAAGGAAAGGGAGGAGAGACAACTCAAGTATAACAAAGCACGTGAAAGGGAGATCGATAGACAGCATGGGATTACAAGTGGGTTATGGAGCCAGACATGGTGGAAAGGAGTTGAGGTTCACACGGAGGATGTGGAACCCGAATAGTCTATGATACCCCATCTTGGTAAGCGTGGGAGAGAAAACCTTGTGGCTTCTGATGAGAGTCCATCGCATAGAGAAAGAAGAGTCGTTGGCACACATCTGACCCCACCTAATGACCCAACTTTTTTCTTGGTTTTTTTGAATGAGGGAAAAGTACAGTTGATCCATTTGATATCAGTAGAAGCAACCGATCGGAACCTAGAAGATACAACTTCTCATTTGGGACTTCTATGGCTTCACACACTATTCCAGTATTTGGTGGAATGTTTAGACAAGGCA
The DNA here is from genome assembly GCA_018340775.1 of Taxus wallichiana var. yunnanensis. Taxonomy (NCBI): domain Eukaryota; kingdom Viridiplantae; phylum Streptophyta; class Pinopsida; order Cupressales; family Taxaceae; genus Taxus; species Taxus wallichiana. Next base: position 233,016,667 of record CM031240.1, on the reverse strand, counting down.
CATATACAATCTGGTTTTGGAAGCACATTAGGAAGTGGTGGAGGAAATACGACTAGGAGTGGCACTAGTTCACAAACTATCGTGTGTAATTTAGTGGAATGATAGGAGCATTTGGCACGACAAACACAAGCCCTGTACCTAACACAGGAGGATCTAGAGGTGGAAGTGGTGGAGCTGGTGGCTCAGGATCTAGTGGGTCCAGTGGAGGAGGAAACACTCGGAGGAAACCAAGGGACTGGATGGGAGGACAAGGGCCTCAACCACCTCCTCAAGTATTTTTCAAGATGTCTCTACACTTACCATATTATAGTGGGATAGAAGATGCCGCAGAGCATGTGCATAAGTGCAAGCTGCTATGGCGCACGAAGGGGATCACGACCCAGGATCGAAAGGCTAGTCAATTTGTGACAACCTTGCAAGGATACATGCATAGTTGGTATAGAAAGTATGACCCTCATTAGAATGTTGTGGATTATATTGTGCTGAAAAATGCATTCTTGGCGGAATTTCACATACCTGAGTTTGAACAGAAGAGCATCAGCTCTCTCAAAGAAATCCAACAGGGAATGGCAGAGAGCGTGAAAATATGATGCACATTTTAAAACTTATTGTCTAAACTATCTTATGATATCCACCCCTCACAACATGCTCATTGGTTTGTCGGGGGGTTGATCACACTCTTCCAGAGGGCTTTGTCTCATAAAACATTTCTGGACTGCACGAGGTGTTGGAAGATGCACGAAGTGTTGGAAGATGCTTTGCAGGGCGCTCGAGGCAATGGTAGTGTTGGACTAGTGCATATTGAGCCAGTAGTGTTGACACTAGTGTTAGCCCATTTCTGGAGGCTCAGATGTGTCCATGGCTAAGAAATTGGAGAAATTATCTGCCAACACAGTTCCAGAGACTCGCGATGGGATGTGGTGCACAAATTGTAACGTAGAAGGGCACACAAAGGATAATAGTGGGATATGTACTGGAGGTGGTATACACGCCATAGTGGTAAATTGTGAAATATGTCACGGGGACCATGATGCAAGTAGGTGCCCCATGTTATAGTGTGATCCATAAAACCATATCTTGTTATTGTAAGATATGTACCTCAACCACACATGACACCAAGATTGATAGATTGATTGACCAGATTCATGAGGCAATTGATCTTGGTGTGCACCAAACTGGCATTGCGAGTAGTTCCAAAGGAGATGAATGTTGGTATGAAGAGTGCGGAGATGGAGGTGCATGGAAGAGGGTTTCATGGAGGATTTCATGGTTGTGGTAACCATGCAGGGGAAGAAGTGAGTTCCCATGTGGAACATGCTTTAATTATGGAGCCATAGACCATTATAAGTGCAAATGTCTAGATCTTCTACAATGCTCCTGGTGTGGAAAAAACATAAGTATGAAGAGTGCCCAGAGTTATATGAACATATGAGTCAGCAGTACTAGAAGGATAAGGGCACTACCATGGTGAGTATTAAGAAGGCTGACATGCAATGGCTCTCCGTGAGTAATACGTGAATCAGAACTAGAGCCTGTTATGGTAACAACAAGGGTGGAGTCCATGCACACAAGGGAAGCACCTAGGCAAGAGACCTCTAGTTTTGAGGGAAGAAGTAGTACATGGGAAGTATCCAAACCCAACTCATGTAGAAAGAAGTATACCAGAAACCATGGATGTAATTCAAAGTTTAAGGGGAGATCCAATGCTTAAAAGAGAAAACTAGAAAAGATGAGAAAAGAAGACCAGTAGAAGCACCAAAGGATGACTTGGATGAGGTTAAGGAGGTGTGTAAACTATTGAGGTAGGAGAATATTATTCCCCTGTTAGGAGCATGGTTGAGAGAAAAGGTACCACACACTAGGGAAGAACACAAAAGGCAGATCCTACATGCAAACCTCCCACCTCATAGCCTTGATTATGACAAAGAAATCACCTTGAACACTAGTGGATGGATGGCTTCTTAGCAACATCCTCATTGACACAAGCATGGAGGTTAATGTTCTCACTCTAGATGCCTAGCATCAAATGGGAAGACCTGCATTACATCCATCTTCAAATGTGTTGTATATGGAAAATAAGACAAAGGCAATGCCCATAGGTGTCTTGAAGGATGTGACCATTACCATTTAGGGGACTAAGTTCACTGAGGATTTTGAAGTCTTGGCACTTGCCAAGGCAGATAATTTCTCATCTTTACTTGGGTACCCATGGTGCTATAAGAATAATGCAGATCTTCAGTTTAACAAGGGGTACATAAGTTTTGAAAACAAGGAGGAGAGGGTGATTATACCACTTGCTGATGGAAATTCCACACCCTATACTGAACCCCTTGGAGAGGAGGTCCTGACATAGAGTATATGTGTGCTCCATAAGTGATCTAGAGACCATCCATCCTATGGAAGGAATCATCCAGTTTGATGATGCTTAATCTGTCAGTGATACTACCAGTATGGCATGTGATAATTGGGCGCATGGGACTTATGAATTGATTGGGTGACATCTGAAAGGATCGGTAACTAGGGTAACCATGACACATATAGTTTGGTGCCGGGAGGAAAGGTAATAACCAAGTATTCTAGGGATGCATACCCTGAGGTATTTTTGAGGGAAATGGAAGCTCAATGGAGGGAGGATGAGCGATGAGGTATGTTGGGTTATGTTTTGATAGGCACAAAGTAGTGAGGTGGTGGGCCGCGCATAGTGAAAACTTGTTGGAATGGCACGAAGTTAGAATTGCACTCACTGTCTGATTCTCAAAGAGCAACATACCCACCACTATCAAGGATTACAATGGCAATGGACCCGCCTCTTCCCACATCAGGCATGTGAGAGGGTCTAGGGAGAAGGCACAGAAGTGTTACCACCCTCCCTTTGGGTGCAAAAGCTGTATTCGACACTACAAGGTTGTGCACACACTTGGTACATCCATTCTGAAACTCACCACCAAATGGGAAATTGGCAAGAATTAGTAGTTGACCTGGTTCACACATTCGAAGTACCGAAGTACCAAGCAACTAGTTGATGAGGCATTATAGACTATCAAGTGCCTCACTCTAGGGGATTGCACCATGATGGAAGATATATTAGTAGACTTACTTGGTGGACCTAGCTTAGAAGCGTAGTTCAAGAGGAGGAACCAGAAGACATATAATTTGAGCACACGTGTGCTGAAAAGGAGAAAGGAAAGATGGTATACGTTATTGATGGAGAGGAGATGGAGAGCCTAAATTTTGACCATTCGGTTGGGACACGTGAGGTAGTTGACAGTGTGGATGCATGTGCATGCATGCGTATCATGAACCACTCAAAACCAAGAAATTTAACATCGGCTCAGAGAAGGAGCCCAAGGAAGCTATCATTGGAGACTACGGTCGACAAGGAAGTATCAAAGATCATCGATCTCTTATGTGAATACCATGAGTTAAAGGCGTCCATCATTCATTGTGGGAAATGAGGATAAAGTTGAAAGATGGTGCATGCCCGTCAGGAAGAGGCCTTACAAGATGAATCCTAACATGCGGTAAGGGTTAAAGAAGAGCTAGACAAAATGATAGATCCGGTATCATTGAGGCTATGGAGGAATTAGAATGGATAAGTCCAATGGTGATCAACATAAAGAAAGATGGACGGATTAGGATATGCATGGATTGTAGGGAATTAAATTGTTTGTATGATAGATCCTTTTCCCCCCCTTCACTGAAGAGATTTTGGAAGGAGTTGCTGGGCACGAGGTCTATTCCTTTACGGATGGATTCTCGGGATATCACCAAGTAAGGATTTCAAGGAAGACCAAGAAAAGACAACTTTCACCACCGAGTGGGGAAGCTTTGCATACACGATCATGCCCTTTGGATTGAGGAATGCACCCGCTATATTTTCACGCATAGTGGTACAAGCATTTAAGGACTTCATCCACAAGTTCCTTCAAGTATATTTGGATGATTGGACAGTGTATGGATTGGTAAGGGACCATTGTGATAACTTGAGATTGATGTTTGAAAGATTTCGGTAGTTGAGGATTTCCCTCAACATCAAGAAATGTGTCTTTGTAACCCCTTTTGGAACGTTGTTGGGGCATATCATATGCAAAGAGGGCTTACTGGTGGATCTCGCGAAAGTTACAGTTATTGTGGGATTAGGGGAGCCCACCAGCCAAAGTGTCGTGTGTGGATTTCTTGGACACACTGGGTACTATAGAAAGTTCATTAAGGGATATGCCAAGATCGCCATGCCTTTGGAAATATTGCTCAAACATAAGAGTGCCTTTCAGTGGGGAGAAGCACAGTAGAGGGCATTTGACACTCTAAAAGAAAGGCTTATCACCACACCTATTCTATGATTACCATCATGGGATAAACCTTTCCATGTCCACGTGGATGCCTCTGATACAACAATGGGAGCCATTCTTTCTCAACCAGGAGATGGAATTGTTGATCATCCCTTGTGTTTTACAAGTAGAAAGTTGACACCAATAGAACAAAATTATACAATGACCAAGCGCGAGGCATTGTCAATGATCTACGTGCTCCAAAAATTTAGACAATATCTGCTTGCAACTCCCTTCATATTCTATACTAACCATATGGCCTTGAAGTATCTAGTAAAAAAAGTAGTGTTGCAAGGGCACATATGTCGTTGGGTACTTTTATTTCAAGAATTTGAATTCAAAGTGGTGGTAAAACCGAGAAAGAACAATTGTGGGCCGGATCATTTATCAAGGATTGATTCGAGAGAGGATGTGCAAAGTATCAAGGAAACCATGTTGGATGCATGCAACTATTCAAGTTGCATGTGTGCCCTCAGAGTTAGAAGACATTGCTATTTTTCTCAAGGAAGGTATGGCACCCGAAGGGATGAATGCACTAGAAAGGAAAAGGTTAGCCATACGCATCGCACACCCTTCATGTTGATCAATGGGGATTTGTATAAAATGGGCCGTGATGAGGTTTTGTGCCGGTGTGTATTAGAACATGAATGCGTGGCCATAATAGAAGAAGCCCATGGTGGGATTGCTAGAGGACACTATGTGGGGAATGCAACCGCGTGCAAGATCCTAGTCACCGACTATGGTGGGAGATGATTCACTAGGATTGCATTGAGTTTTACAAGGCTTGTGACCACTACCAATGCCTTGGAAAACTGGAAGAAGGGATGAGATGCCCTGCGCCCCATCGCCAGCGCGGAACCTTTTGAGAAATGGGCAATAGATTTTGTCGGACCAATCTCACCAGCTGCATGCAAAGGACTAACTCGTGGTATATCATTACCTATACTGATTATCTGAAAAGGTGGGCAAGAGGCCGTGCCCACTAAGGATTGCACCATAGCCATGCACTACTAGATTTTTGTGGGAAAACATTATCAGCAGGTATGGGTGCCCATTAAGTTTAACAAGTGATAGGGGCACTCACTTCTTAAATGAAACCATCAGATTCTATTGGCAGAATTCATGGTAGCCCATCACAAGACTACCCCTTATCACCCTCAGGAAAATGGGACTATAGAGGCATTCAACAAATCCTTAGTCACACATTGACTAAGATATGTGATGTGGGTAGGCAAGATTGGGATGACAAGGTGTCGTAGTTCTTTGGGCATACGACGTAACAATGTATAAAAGATTAAACAAGACCACACCATTTCAATTGGTGTTTGGTGCATGAAGTAGTTTTTCTAGTTGAATTCATGCTACCATCTCTGTATATAGCATGCACATGAGGGTTGGATGATGAGCAAGCACTGGAAGAAAGAATAGATGAATTGATAAAGTTGGATGAAAGGCGCTCACTAGCAAGATGGAGCCAAACAACTGAGAAGGCAAAGCAAAAGGCATGGCATGACCACCATATTAAGAAAAAATAGTTTGAGGTTGGCTAGATGGTATTGCTATATGATTCAAAATTTCTACGCCATCCTGGAAAGTTGAAGGTGCATTGGTTGGGTCCTTATGTAATTTCATACATCCTTGATTGGGTGCGTGCTAGTTACAAGCGCTGGATGGAACAAAATTACCTAGACACTTCAATGGGAGTAGGCTAAAGCCCTACTATAAATAATGCTTCTTGGTGTTTGTAAATAAGGTAGTTTTTCCTAGTTAGTTTAGAATTTCCTTTTATGATTTTCCTTTCTTGTATTTCCCTTTCACGTTGTTGTTTTGTTTTGCACCTTGGGCACCAGTAACCTTATTACTTTTTGACTTATGAATGCGTAGAGGACTGCGCATCATTTTAGTGTGGGGTGAGATGATGAAGAGAAACTTGGAGTTATTCTACTAGGAGGATTTGGGTTGGTGGAAAAATAAGGTTACATTGGAAATCCACGTACAAAGGAGAAAAAGCACAAAAACATGAGGTAGGCAAAAGCAAGAATCATGAGGATGGAAGAGGTGCCTTTGGCACTGGTAACACATGTGCAAGAGTCTTCTATCAAGATGGATTGTTTGCACGCTAGAAGGTTGGAAAATTTTTCATGCAAGGATTGGGCATGGGTGGAAACATTTTTGCAAGGATTGGGCGTGGGTGGAAACATTTTGCGTAAGGTTGGGCACGCGTGGAAAAGTTTTTGCAAGGATTAGGAACGTAAGGAGAAGTGCTGAAGTCAGGTGTTGTTTGAGAACACCGCATTAAACATTATCATATGGTGGTAGGTAGCCTAGCCTTAAATGTGTAAAAGTGGGAAAAGCTATAAATACAAGAATGGGTAGTTCATTATTTTACTTTACGAACACAAGAAGAGTGATTTTCTTTCAAGAGCTAGGGTTTCGAGAACTGACTCATGCGAAGGAAAATCCCAAAACTTAAGTGCAATCGGTCCATTAGATCTAAAAACAGAGCATAAGTGATTCACGGGTGTGAGGAACATTGTGAAGAAGCACCGTGATCGAAGGAGAAAAATCATAGATTAGGGTTTGTGTTCTAGGGCACGGGGCGCATGAGGAAAATGTTCAAACAACTCACAAGATAACCTAGGAATGAAAGCAAAGGGTGCAATGATGGCCACAAAACTAGTAGGTAAACCTGTAGAACAATCCAAGAAGGGAAAGGGTAAAGGAAAAGGAAAGAAGAAACAAGAAGAAATACCCATGGATACAAATGAGGAATGGTACTCGGAAATGCAATACTCGATGGGGTTTTGCTAGGGCAAGAGTGGGAGTCCCACATAAGATAGATGACCATGATTGACTACAATCACCGGTCAAGCACAATCGTGAAGGAAATGGTGCTAGAGCTGGTGCACCCCACAAATAAATGAACACCTGATGGGTTGCCAATCTACAGTGACGTGGTCAAGGTGAAAATGGAGAAGGCAGGGCTTCTCTAACTTTTGAGTTGCCATATTTTGGGAAGCCCGAGCACTTGTACCAATGGTTGATGATGCGTGTACACGAAGACTTCTTCTACTTCACAAGGTGCAAAATGTGCATAACTCCCCAACTAATTTCACACTTCACATGCCTAAACTATAAAGGGGATGTGCTCATAGATGACCTCCTAGATGAGGAGGAAATCAGAGAAACCATAGCATCCCAAGAATTGAAGAAGGGATCAAGGTACTATGACGTCTCGAGATATCAGTGATCCGGTGATGAAGATGGCCGCACACCTTGTCTCCAAGATGAATGGACAAGAGAGGTGGACCCAGGTGAGCAAGCCCTGGCTAAATGTCTATAGGAAGTTCATGGAAGGCACTGTATACAACATCTCCCAATACATAGTAGATGAAATCATAAGTAGCGTGGAGAAGGGAGGAAAGATCCTATTTGGAAACATTTTGTTGACAATTGTGTTCTCAGAAATTGGGGTGTTGGATGCATCCAACAAGTTCGTGTGGGAGTACCCTGCTGAAGATCCCTCACCTATGGAGAGATTTCAGAAATACACATGTGAATCAATGATAGGGGTACACAAGGGGTGCTTAGACAAATGGTATAAGTGCCTTAGGAATGTATTTGGGGCTGAATGGATGACTCGAACAACTCTTCATGGCGACCGAAGGAGAAAGTAGAGTTTGTGGTCTACCAGCACTTATACATTGGCAGGTTCATTTTGGTGGATGGAAGTTGGAGTCCATGGTGCAAACTCCCATTCTCATTTATTGCCCAAATTTTTCCAAGCGGAGTAAACAGATACAAGGAATCAAAGAAATTAAACCTGGAGTTGTCCACCCTTGACAAAGAGCACAGGGAAATGAGAAAGAAGCTGGTCTACCCAGAGAAGCATGTGTACATTGAAAGATACATGTCACAGGATGTGCATATTGTAAGGCCTTTGACCTTACCTATTGTTGGGAGAAATGCCACAAGGATTTACCTGCGCATAAGGCCAAAGTTCAAAAAGGGCACGTACATGGAGAATGAGATATCCATCCTCGGGAGACCCTATTGGTAAAAAGAATCCCATGCCAAAGCGTAAGGAGAGGGAAGAGAAAGAGGAACAGAGGGTGGTGGAGAAGTGGGATGTAGGTACCGTGGGGACAAGTACCTACGTCTCAGAAGAAGAAGAGAACGGTGGTTAGGAGAAGACCCCAGAACCTGTGAAGCCACCATCCCCTGAGGAACCCTCAGATGAAGAGAAGACCACATCCCCGACCTAGAAGTTTTCAACAGAGGAAGAAGAAAAGGGGATGGAAGAACAAGAGTTTGAAGATACAGATAACCCAAATGCCTATATAGGTGAAAAGGATGATGATGAAGAGGAAGAGTTGGAGGTGGATTAGGAGCCGATTGATGTCCACGATTCAGGGGAAGAGGAGCAAAAGATACAAATGATGCTTTCATCTTTGTAAGGAGGAAGGGCCCAAGGGGAGGAAGGCATGTAGAGTGAAGAAAGGAGTGAGGGGGCAAGTACCAAGGAGCCAGATATGCCCAAGCTCACTCAGGAGGAGGTGAATGAGAAAGTGACAAGGGAGGTGGAGAAGATAATTAATACCTTGGTCGAAGAGGAGTTGGAGCACAGCATGGAGCTCATGCTCGGTGAATTCAAGGAAGAGCAAAGGGAGAAGAGTGTGGGTAGCACAAAAGGCCCAACTCTTTTAGTAACTATTCCCAAGGGCGTGCGCATGGGAAGTAAATGCATGCAGAAGGGGGAAGAATAATGATGGGATATGTTGATGACCCCAACAAAGTTTTACATGCACATTTCTAGAGTACCATGCCCACCAAGGAGCTCACCACCATGGAGTCCTTTGATCCTAAGGGTGGATACCTGTGCACAAGGAAGATGCTATCATGGGCATTTGACTCCCACCTTGATGAGCCGAGTTCGAGGTTACCAAGGAGCTATACTAGCATTGTCTAAAGGAAAGGGGACAACCCCATTATAAACACACAACAACTATCGGATGAGAAAGTGTGTAACGCGCTCAACAAAGTCTCTATGGAAATTGAGGCTAGGCTCTTCTGCAGAAATGACAGGGTTAAAGTCTTGGAGAACCTGTTGGAGAAGAGGAAGGAAGAAGTAGTTAAGCTAACAAAGGACCTCAACCTCGAGAAACTAATCAGCATTCAACTACAGAGGGACCTTCAGGTAGAAAAGGCCATGGTATGTGAAGTTTCCAAGAAGGTGGAGCTCATCTCCAAGCTATTATCATGAAGCACCTGGACCTTAACCCTCCCATGCAAAATTATGGATCCTCCCTGGAATGTCTAGAGGACTTGACTCATATCCTCACCATGGAAAGGTAGCCTTTGGCCTTGGAGTCGGCAGAGGAGGTAGTTGTGTGCTTGGAGAAGGAGGAAAATTGAAAGTCATCGTGCTCGTGGCTGAATACAACAAGGTGCTTGCTGATGTGAAGATAGCCACACAAACCACGGGGTCACCTACGACCATTGTATGGAATAAGACAAGGTGATAAGCATGTTTCTTGCAAAGTGATGAGGCTGAGTTGAAGGACTTCAGGGAAAATAATAAAGGCAATAGAGTTGAGCGAGAAAAGATCCTAGCCGAAGTGGAAAAGAAGTCTGAAGCTATTGAGATCCTGCAAGTCTCAATCAAAACCCAGCTAAAAGAGCTCTACAAGGTCATTATGAGGAAGATGGATGCCTTGGAAGATCACGCTAAGGAACTGGAGACTGTGGTGGAGACCATTAACACAAAAGGGGAAGGGTTAACCTTTGACGAGGTGAGCACATTGGTTGGTGACCTCTGCACAAGAGTGCAGGATGAAGTCAACGCATGGAATACACTAGAGGCTGACCTGTGGAAAAATTTTCCCCTTCTTCTTTTTAGGCAGTTTTCCTTCTATTCTTTCTCTCCCCCATTCTTTATTCTTTCCCTCCATTCTTTTCCAAGGCAAGGCCTTGCATTTTTTTACTACATTCTTTGAAAAGGTTCCCGAGGGTGGAGAACAGGTGAAGTGTGGGGTAATGTTGGGACCCTAATGTAGCTACCAAATCTTAAAGGTGTGTAGGCACGCATGGCCGGAGGGAGCATGCAAGTGAAGGCACGCAAGGTAGAATTCAAAAAGGGTTCTTGGAGAACCAAGGATGTGTGCCCATAAAGCACAATTTGGGACTTAGCCATTTTGGCCTTTTGGGAAGAAACACATGAAGAACGTGTTCCATTTGGATAAGGTTCAACCTAGCAATAGGGTGTCCTAGAAGGAATATACCTTACGATAAGAAGATCTAAAAAGATAATCATGACATGGAGAGGCATACGCCTGAGGCGACCCACACCTTGACACTTGGGGCCAGATCTGAGGTCGCAGAGGAGTTTTGTTAGAGCTCAAATGCCTATTTATATGCATGCCCTTGGCAAAGAAAAAGGAGAGACACAAGTGAGGTAGTAGAGCTCTACAAAATTACTATGAGAACTATGGGATAAAATGGGTAGATGATTGTAGGAAGAATGTAATGAGGGAATGGGGAATGAAATTTTTGTTTGTGAGCATACATGTATGGATCCAGATATGGTGCATGACTATGGTCTCCCTTCTATGATGTTTTATAAGTAATGTTATGAATGAATATGATAAGGTTACCATGAAAATTGTATTAAGATCCTTTCTTTGTATTACCTGCATATTTCTATTGTGCTTTTGTTCTTGTATAATCATGAACCTTACTTGAATGTTAAGTCTATTTGTGGATTTACAACTTCCTAGTTCTATTAATTTTGTTAAGTGCTTTTACTTTTGATATGACTGAAGGGGTATAGAAGCCATTCTGATCTCTATAGCTTTTTCATGTCCTTTAAATCACTAATTCAAGACCATGAATGATGCCTTCCACTAAAATCACATAAAAGAGAGACTCGACTCCCTCTCGCGTGCCTGGGTGAGCGCCTAGTGCCCACTGGGTGATAGGCCAGTGCACATGAGGTTCCCTGGTTCTTAGTGGGTGAAAAAATGACTACACTTACCCATCATTACCCCATCGGGGTACTACATCTCTGCATACCACTCTTCATTCGTACTTGTCTCAAGCTCTTGCTGCTTGGCCTTGCCCTTACCCTTTCCTTTCTTTGGTGCCATTGTCTACATCCTCTTACCCCTTCACTTACTCCTTGTCACTCTAATTTTCAACTTCCTCCAGTCTCAGATCTCAATTCTATGAAGAAAATCACTGTTTTCTCATGCCCTAGCTTCGCAAAACCCTAACTTGGGATAATCCTTCCACGAAACAAAGCCTCCTTGCAATCCTTCTAACGCCCATGAAATCCCTTCTGGTTTGCTGATTCAAACTTAGCTGCTCACACCTCATCCTTGCAGATTATTCTTCACACGATCAAATTTTGGAATCCTAGTTTGCAACAAATGCATAATCACTTCTCTCTATTCGCAAAGTGAAAATGAAAGTGCCTCGACCCTTTATTTATAGTTTTCCTTTTTTGATCATTAAATGCTACTTCACCTACCACCATACCTTGCTCATTTAATGTGGATTTTTCAAGAAAAGCCCATCTTTAGTACCTTCACTTGCGCACCCAACCTTGCATGAAAACTCTTCCAACCTTTCTAAAGAGTAACCAATCCAACGACTGATAGGAGACTCTTTGGGCACACGTAACGTGCATCAAAGGAAATTCTTTTGTCTGATCCTTGCTCTCACCTACCTCATTTTATTTTCAAATGTGCTTTCTCCTTCTCGGTATGTGGGATCTACAAGTAGCTTTACCCTGGCACCAACCATTCTTTTATCTTCTCTTTATATACCTCTTTCAACCTAGCCATTCAACAAGGCTTTTCAACACAACTTTCTTTGTACTTTAATCATGCACTTCTTCACTTTTCTCCACCCCACACTTAAAGTGATGCATAGTCCTCTGCGCACTCACAAATTCTCAAAAATAGAAATAAGGTTATCGGCACCCAAGGCACAAAACAAAACAACAACGCGAAAGGGAAACACAAAAAGGGGAAAATGCACAAAGGAAACTTCTAAACGAACTAGAAAAATTGCCTTATGTACAAACACCAAGAAGACTTATTTATAGTAGGGCTTCACCTACTCCCATTGAAGTGTCCAAGTAGCTTTGTAACATCCAAGCGCTTCAGAACACAACCAAATCGAGGATGTACAAGATTTTGTAAGGACCCAACCAATGGACTTTTAACTTTCCAGATGGCGCAAAACTTGGAATCATATAGTAATACCATTTGCCCAACCTTAAACTTCTTATTTCTAATATGGTGATCATGCCAAGCCTTTTGCTTTCCCTTTTCCACTATTTAGCTCCATCGCAAGTGATCGTCTCTCATCTAGTTTCATTAGCCTCTCAATTCTTTCTTCCAAAGACTTGTTCATTGGCTAACCCTCCTGCGTGTGCTATTCACAAAGAAGGCAACATAAATTCAACTGGAAAAATAGCTTCCATTCTAAACACCAATTAAAAAGGTGTGGCTTTGTTTATTCTTTTATATGTTGTCCTATAAGCCCATAATACTGTTGATACCTTGTCATCCCAATCTTGTCTTCCAACATCAAATATTTTGGTCAAGTTATGACTCAATATCTTGTTGAATGCTTCCGCATGAACCTTACTTGAATGTTCCATTTGCTTGTGGGTGATAGGGCGTAGTCTTGTGATGAGCCACCATGAACTCTGATAATAGGATCCTCATGGTCTCATTCAAAAAATGTGTACCCCTATCACTGGTCAAACTCAACAGGCATCCATACCTCGTGATAATGTTCTCCCATAAGAACCTTGTCATTGTTGCTTCTGTGTAATCTTTAGTTGGGGCTACCTCTGCCCACCTTGTGAGATAATCCATGCAAGTGATGACATAATGTGACCATCCTACTGCGTTCTTTGGTGCAATAGGTCCCAAAAAATCTATCGCCCATTTTTTAAAAGGCTCCGCTAGGGATAGGGCACAAAGGCATTTCATCTCTCCTTCCTGGTTTGCCAATGCGCTCGAAAGTGGTCACATGCTTTACAATAATCTCTACAATCCTTGTATAAGGTTTCCCACCATAATCTTTCCATTAAAATCTTGCACATGGTGGCATCACCTACGTAATGCCCACCTGCACTTCCTCCGTGTGCTTCTTCCATGATGGCCAGGCACTCATGCTCTAATACACACCTGCGTAAAACTTCATCACGTCCCAATTTGTATAAGTCTCCACTAATTAACATGTAGGGCATGGTGTGTATGGCCAACTATTTATTTTCCAATGCCTTCATTCCATTCGGTGCCACACCTTCCTTTAAGAATACTACAATCTCCTCTAAATCTAAGGGCACGCGCCGCAACCTAAATAATTGTGCATCTAGCATTTCTTCCTCAATACTCTACGCGTCCTCCCTTGAATCAATTCTTAATAGATGATAGGCCCACAATTACTTTTCCCAGGTTTTACTACAATGGTGAATTCAAATTCTTAAAACAACAACACCCATCGACAGATGTGCCCTTGCAAATGACTTGTTTACTAAATACTTCAATGCCATGTGGTTGGTGTAAATCACAAAGGGTGTTCACTAAGAGATATTTTGAAACTTGAAGAGCACATAGATCACCGATAATTCCTTATGCTTGGTTGTGGTATAATTTTTCTTTACTAGTGTCAGCTTCTTGCTTGCAAAACAGAGAGGATGATTAATAATCCCTTCACCTGGCTGTGCAAGCACTGCTCCAATGGTGGTCCCTGAGGCATCTACATGAACATGAAATGGCTTTCCCAATAGGGAAACTGTAAAATAGGTGCGGTAATAAGCCTATCTTTTAATGTATTAAATGCCCTCTGCCACGCCTCTCCCTAATGGAAGGCACTTTTATGTCTAAGCAGTTCCTCTAACAGTGTGGCAATCTTGGCATATCCCTTAATGAATTTTCTATAATAGCATGCATGCCCAAGGAATCCATGCACTGCGCTCTAGCTAGTAGGTTCCCTTAACCCCACAATAACTACAACTTTAGCAGGATCTACTAGCAAGCCCTCCTTACATATGATACGCCCTAATAAAGTCCCAAAGGGGGTAGCAAACACACATTTCTTAATGTTGAGGGATATCCTCAACTACCTAAATCTCTCAAACATTAACCTCAAATTGTCACAATGGTCTTTAACCAGACCATATACTATCCAATCATCCAAATAGACCTAAAGAAACTTATGGATGAAGTCCTAGAATGCTTGCACCACTATGCGTGAAAAGACAACAGTGCATTCTTCAACCCAAAGGGCATGACCGTATATGTAAAACTTCCCCACTCGGTGGTGAAAGTTGTCTTCTCCTAGTCTTCCTTTGCGATCCGGACTTGGTGGTACCCTAAAATCCATCCATAAAGGAGTAGATTTCGTGCCCAAGTGACTCCTTCCAAAATTTCTTCAGTGAAGGGGGTCGGAAATGGATCAATGATGCAAACTACATTCAATTCCCTATAATCCACATAAATCCTAATCCACCCATCTTTTTTTATGTTGATTACCATCGGGCTTATCCACTCTGATTCTTCCACTACCTCAATGATCCTAGAAGCTATCATTTTGTCTATCTCCTCCTTAACCTTCACGCATAAATTGGGATTCATTTGGTAGGGCCTTTTCCTAACCAGAACACACCATCCTTCAGCTTTATCTTCATTTCCCCCAAGGATTGGTGAACACCTTTGAGCTCATGTACACGAAGCGTGGGAATAAATCCTCAAATTCGCGTAGTAGATCAATGATCTTTAATACTTCCTTCTCTATCTAGTAATCCCCAATAATAGCTTCCTTAGGTTCTTCTTCTAAACCGATGTTAACTTTCTTCATCTTTAAAGGCTATCTCGCACTATCACTACCTCGCACATCCCTACAGAATGGCTAACATCTAAGCTTTCGATTCCTCTCCATCAATCACATATACCAACTTTCCCTTCTCTTTTTCCAAACACGCGTGCTCAAGTTGTAACTCTTCTGTTTCCTCAACTTCTTCAAAGCACGCCACTACACCTGGTTCACCTAATAATTCCAATAGCCTATCCTCTATCCTGGCACTATCCCCCATGGTAAGGTGCTTGATACCCTGTAAGGCCTTATCAATCGATGGCTTGGTACTCCGATACTCAAAGGTTTGAATAAGGTCAGCCACAAGCTCCTACCAATTCCTCATCTGGTGGTGTGTCTCCGAATGAATGTACCATGCACGCGCACAACCCTGTAGTGTAGAATACAACTTGTGCACCCAGAGGGATGGTGGAAAAGCTTCTACATCTTCTCTCCAGACCCATTCACACTCCTGGATATGGAAAGAAGTGGGCTCCTTACCATTGAAGTCCTTGATGATGGTGGGTACATTGCTCCTAGAAAATCGACAGAGAGTAATTCTTACCTGCACCGTGTGGCCCATGCTCTCCGATGTGTGGCCCACCACTGAGCTACTATGCCAAGCAAGACATAACTTAACATCTCCCTCTTTCCTTCTCATTCTTCCACTAAGCTTCTACCTCCTATAGAAATATCTCAGGGAAGGATCCTCCTAAATACTTGGGCAGTTCTTTTCCTCCAAGGTGCCTAACCGTGCGCGCCTTTGTCACCTTGGTCACCAACCCTCTCAAGTGCCATCCCATTAATTCGTAAGTTCCATGTACCCAATTTTCACAAGCCATATTGGTGGTATCACTCACTGACTGAGCATATTCAAACTGGATAACCCCATTAGTAGGGTGTATCATCTCAGGGTCTCTGATTGAGCACACATAAATCTTGTCTAGAACTTATTCCCCCAATGGTTCAATATAGGGCGTCGAATTCCCATCAACCAGGGGTATAATGATCCATTCCTCCTTGTTCTCGAAGCTAATGTACCCTTTGTTGAACCGAAGGTCCACATTATTCTTGTAACACCAAGGGTACCCAAGTAGTGTTGGGAAATTGTCTTCCTTAGCGAGCGCCAAGACTTCAAAGTCCCCAGTAAACTTGGCTCCTTGGATAGTAATATCTGCATCCTTCAAGACATCGATGGGCATTGCCTTAGTTTTTTTTTCCATATACATCACATTCGAAGATGGTTGTAATGTAGGTCTCCCCATCTAATTCCATGCATCCAAAGTCAAAATGTTAACCTCCGTGCCAGTGTCAATGAGTCTATTGCTGAGGATCCATCCATCTACAACTGCATTTAATGTAATCTCCTTGTCATAGTCAAGGCTGTGAGGGGAAGGTTTACATGCAAGACCTGTCTCTCGTGCTCTTCTCTAGTGCATGGTACCTTCTCTCTCAACCAGGATCCTAGCAAAGGAATGATGTTCTCATGCCTTAGCATTTTACACACCTCCTTGACCTCATCCAAGTCATCCTTTTGTGCCTTGACTCTCCTCCCTTGTTCCTCCCTTCTGGATTGCTCCTTTAGACACTAGATCTCCCCTTGTAAGCTTCGAATAACATCCATGGTGTCCTGATATATCTCCTTCTGATGCGTGGGGTCTGGATACTTTCCATGAATGACCTCTTCTCTTGAAACTAGGTTCTTTTGTCTTGGTACCTCTCTTATGTGTGTAGCTTATTCCCTTGTTGTTACCAAGATAGGATCCAAACCTTCATCTCATGTTACTCGAGGCATCCACTATATGTCTACCTTCTTAATACTAACCATTGCAATGCCCTTGTCCTTCTAGTGCTGCTGATTCATATGCTCAAATAATTCTGGGCACTCCTCATACTTATGCTTCTTTCCGCACCATGAGCACTACAACAGTCCGGGCACTCACGTTTGTAATGTTCGTAGATCCACAATTGAAACATGTTCCGCATGGGAACTCACTCCTTCCTCCTCCATGGTTACCTTGACCATGGAATCCTCCTCGAAAACCTCTCCCATGCGCCTCCATCTACGTGCTCCTCATAATGATGATCATCATTTTTAGAACCACTGGAAATGCTGGTCTAGCACACCCCATGATCAATGGCCTCATGGATTTGATCAATGAGCCTACAATCCTTAGTATTATGGGTTATAGAGGTGAAAATTTTTCAATAACAAGATACATTCTTCCTGATCGCTTGTTGTAATAAAGGACACCTACTTGCATCATGTTCCCCATGACAGATTTCACAATCTACTGTCATAGTGCATACCATCCTCCGGGGGAAATTATCCTTAACATGCCCCTCTATTTCACAATCTATGCACCACAAACCACTGTGAGTCTCATGGATGGAGTTTGCAGACAATTTTTCCAACTGTTTGGCCATAGCAGCAATCTGAGCCTCCAGAATGGGCTAACGCTAGTATCAATACTACCAATAGTCTCGGTGCACAAGGTAGCTTCCAATGCTTCACACAGGTCTATAAAATTCTTATGAGACAAGGCCCTTCTAAAAGGGGTGATCAATCCTCCAAAAAACCACCTGTATGCTAAGAAGCATGGATATCATATGATAATTTAGACAAGAGAATTTAAAGCGCGCATCATACTCCCACACACTCTCTACCATTCCTTGTTGAATCTCCTTCAAAGTGCTGATGCTCTCTCGCTTGAACTCAAGAATGTGGAACTCGCCAAGAATTTTTCTTTAAAATAGTGTAGTCCACCACCATTTGATGAGGGTTGTACTTTTTATACCAGCTATGCACGCGCCCTTACAATGTGGTCGCAAACTAACTAGCCTTTCATTCTGGGGTTGTGATACCCTTCGCATGCCATAGTAGCTCGCATTTGTGAATATGTTCTGCTGCATCCTCAATGCCCCTATAATCTGGAAAATGCAGAGACATTTCAAAGAATACTTGAGGTGGTGGTTGGGGTCCCTGTCCTCCCGAGCCTGATCCTTGGTTCCCACCAGTCCATCGGGTCCTATGCCTCAGAGCCATGAGATACACTAGAACCACTGGGTCCAATAGGGCTTGTAGGAGTTATGCCAAGCACCCCCATGGTCCCACTGAACTATGTGCCGATGGTCTGTGATAGTGCCCCACTACCACTACTTTGTCCCATGCCACTCCCTGATGTGAGACTGAAAGCTTGTATACTTGCCCCTTGTCCAAAGACTCCTCCAAATACTAGAATATGTGCAGCCATAGAAGAAGGAACTAAAAATTATACCTCCTAGGTGTGGATCTGTCTCTTCCACTGATATCAACTAGGTCAATAACACTTCTTCCTGGATCGGGAAAACCAAGCGCCAGGGCTCGGTCACTGGGTGGGTTCAGATATGTGCCAATGAATCTCCTCTCTCCATGTGATGAACTCTCACTAGAAGTTGAAGGGGTCCCTTATGCGCTTTCCAAGATGGGGTAAAGCATAGACTACTTAGGTTCCATGTCCTCTCGTGAACATAAACTCCTTCCCACAATGTTTTTCTCCATATATCCATCACACTAGTAGCCTCGTGTTGTCTAACAATCTCCCTTTCACGCACTTCACTATACTTGAGCCATCTTTCTTCCCTCTCCTTTTCTGTCATGATATCTCGCCATCTCTCGCACCCAAGCTCCCTTACCCAATGCTCATAATGGTTTAGCCAACCATTGGGAAAGCCTCTAAACTCATGGTAACCATCAATATCTTCATAGCTAGAGGAATAGCACGTAGAAACGTTCCTCTAGGTTCTCATAGAAATTCAAACTCAGCAACCTCCGGATAAGAATACATGGAAATGGCATATTCCAGAGTGTAACTAGTCAATACTCCTCTCCACCAATGATCTACAAAGCATGGGTCCACGTTAGATCTACATCCTGCAACCTTTGGTAGTCTTCTTTGGCCCATACATGTGATCCATAATGCCAACTTGATCTAGACGTATAGGTTGAAAGCCATTCATATAGTTCTACTGGGAAGTAGTAGAAGAAGGTCTCATATAGATCATGGTAGAGGTTCTCTTCTACCCATCTACGTGCATTAAAATCAGGTCCAGTGTTGTATCTCTAAGAAAATTCATCCTCTCGTGCTCTTGAACCACGATTCAACATTCTCCAATGTCAACTACTTTGTCATTACTCATTACACAGATCATGATGTATGTTATATCCCACTACAACTTTGAAAAGAGGTCCGGAAATGGAACCAAGATGTAGTCATTAATCCACATCGCCATACCGCCACCTCATTTCACCACCTCATCATAACCTAGTCTTAACCCTAAACTAACCTAATTAAGACCTATAACTTGGTCCACATCCACACCCATGACTAATTACTCCTCACCCGCACCTAAAACCAACCTCATAATGACTTGACCAAGCCCGCAACTAATCCCTGGGAGAAAAGGAGGGAAAGCTGGCTATTTTACCAAAATAGCCCGCGACTGACCGACGACATCGGTTCCTACTCGACCGCTGGGCCACAGAACCGCCATCGGTTCCTCGTAAATGACCACCTCCAACCAAAAACAAGGGATCGGATTTTCATTTGATCGGAGGAGGAGAAATCATTGAAAGGATCCGATTTGCTTGGCCGAACAGAGACAAGTGAAGAAACAAGAAGAGTTTGCAGAGAAGGACATCAAGCCCAAGACTCGCAATCGAATAAACTGAGCTCAAAGTGACACTCATCCGAGCATCAAGAGGAGATAAGCACATCTTGGATTGTTAGATCATCCTACTTGAGCCCTGTCTTCGTCATCACAGTCGTGGAACCTGCATCTTCATCAGGAACGAGTAAGTAGTGTCTTGTATGTTTCTAAGCACCATTTCTTGAGCCTGTGGATTGATAGTAATTATAAACTCATTCCTAGATCTACCACCTACCAGCACCCTGCACTTAACCTTCATCCATACATCCTTGTATTGCCCAGAAGACCATTTTATCACACTCTGAGTCTTCCCTGTCCTCTCACTATTCCCCTCAGCCATCCGCTAGTCTTAATAACCCCACAATCACCCTGCAACCAACCTCTATCCAGAAGCACCTAGATTACTGACCCTACCGGTGTCGGTTATCCCCTACCGGCAACGGTTCTCTAACCGCGGTCGGTTATCCAGTGACCGCATCGGTCACTGTGACTTATACCCCAAAACCTTCCTCTCGCCTATTTGTCACCTAACAACCTCAGGTCCAGTCTGGTTTATCCCTGTAACTCAACCTGAATGTATCAACGACCAGTAACCGAACAAACAACGTGACTCTTTATTATTGATAGTTTAGCCTCTATTGCTTTGTAACGAGGTACCTAAATCGTGATTTTGCAATAGCTTTCTTTGTTATCATTTGTGTTAATTCGTATTAAAAGGGGAACCACCACCTTCAAAGGAAGTTTTATATTTCCCGGCCAAGGCAGCTTCCTCATTTATTGTCTAATCAAAATCGGGTGGTCTTGTATTCTTATTTGCAGGTAGTCCTTCCAAGACAAAAAGGAGTTCTTCGCAATCAACCTGATCTCTCTCTACGGTACGCGCAAGCCTCACCCTCTCGACATTCAACAGGTATTCCTCCTAGCCCTAACCCTTATCTGTTTCTAAAAGGAATGAAAGGATAGAAGCAACTCTATTCCCAAAAGCTGAAACATTCCGTGTGAAACATTTTGGCACGCCCGGTGGGACCCATTTCGGGTTTCTTTAATTCTTGCTTGCTTTCATATAGGGAGCATACCTGCTGTTTTCTTCTTCTAAAGATATTCACAAGGTATTTTGTTATTTTGGTAAAAGAACTGGCCTTGCTTTTACATCTTTGCATTAGTGAAAGTCATCTCTTTTGCTTCATCGAATATCATTTTCGATTTGGGTTTAAAACACGTGCATCACATTCTTGCTTGTTGTTTTCAATTCTAGTGAACATAGATTAAGTAACAGGTCATACACGTGGGGGTGATATCCATGGTATTGACAAGAAATTAATCTTACTTTCACTGCACAACACATACCGAATCACTTCACAATTAACACAACAGCTCAAAACATCCCCCCTTTTTCCGCGGTATTCCTCCGCCCGATTGAGGTAACCTTATGAGCCAAAACAAACTTGACATTTCCCCTAAGTCTTTTGTTTAGGATTCTGACATCATTCTATGTCTAAAGGCATAAGCCCACAATAATTAAAATTAACCCTAGGGTTAGTCTCTCGGATTTGTGTGTGCATCTTGCTTGTTTTCGTTCTGTTTTTCTCGTTATACACTGTCTTCTCGTGATCACCTTAGAACAATTTGATAAATGTACTAAGCGTTGTTAAAAATCAAATCAGCAGCCTTCTTATATTTTCTTATACCAGTTTATTACACCGACATCGGTTAATCGACCGACGCCGGCTATAGTCTAACCGACATCGTTATCGACCGATATCGTTATCGTCTTTTTACAGCTTCCCGACAAACCAAAGAACCTACCAATTTCACCATTCTCGAGGCTGTTTCTTGTTCTCGATAGATCAAGCCCTACTATGTACTCTTGTCCATGGTTGTTATCACTGGAAGCAAGCCGCCGCCATGGTTTCACATGCCTGCTCTGTGCCTTTGCCTGAATCACCCCCTTCACATTCTATAGGGAACCCTATGGACACCAGTGAGATCCCCAAAATTCCTGTAGGAGATAAGGAATTTGCCAAATTTTTGGATGCTAATCCTAGCACTGTATAATACTATTTGTCTCATGCCCCTGACCGTACGCCCGATGGTCAACTCCTTGTTGGCATGCCTATTAGTATAGCTGCTCATTTAGCTCCCACTCCGCCTGATAACACCGTCTTACGCTTTCGCATCCTTAGCCCCATCTCCCAATCCGAGGGCTTCAGAGGTTCATACGACATAGATTGGCTTTCCTTTGGTTAATCTTGGGCCCCACATGTCATTACCACCGACTGCTCCTACCTCGTCTCTCTTGCAGATCGCTCCATTCATGACTTGCTCTCTGCCACCTATCCACACGAGCTTTCCTTCTCAAGCTCCGCCTACCTTTTCATTCCCACACACGTATCCAAAGTGACCTCAACATCTTATATAGGACATCCCTATTCGGTCGCTTCAACATATTCGTCCCCCATACCTTATCAACACTTAACCCCACCATTGTTCAGCGGAGGCCCTTGGCCCAATTTGCCTCCGTTTACCACAACCGCACCATCATCTCATCCAACCACGGATTTCATCAAACAAATGATGGACAAAATGCAAAATCTGGAGGCTTGCTTTCGGGAAGTCGTAGCACTCGACATACGAGCAAGTTTGTGGGAGCCTATTCACCCTTCTCGTCCCCCTTCATTCATATCCTCCTCAATGGGAATTGCCAAATTTACTCGTTTTAATAGTAAAGAGGATCCTCAACAACACTTGCGATCATTTATACATGCTTGTTATTTGATTGCTCATGATGATGCCTTGCTACTCCACACCTTTCCCATGTCCTTATCAGGACCCGCCTTGGAGTGGTACAATGCTTTAACCCAGCACTCAATCTTCTCTTTTAACCAACTAGCCCAATCTTTCTTGGATCATTTCTCCATTAACATTGCCAAGAAAGTATCTATCACCGACCTCTATGCCATCCGACAATTTGAAGACGAATCTATCGCAGATTTCGTTGGACGATGGCGGGGCCTTATCAACCAACTTACATATGCCTTGCCTCAGGCTGAACTTATCAAACTTTTTACGTGGGCATGCGCTAAGCACATCTCTCCTACCCTTCAAATTCAAACCTTCCGCACATTTGACGAGGCCTTTACTATGGCTCGGAAACTAGAAATTCGAGCCTTAGAAGAAGAGAAATTGCGGTTACGCAACAAAAACCCCAATTTCCGAACTCCAGATTCCACCAATAAACCAAACACCACCACTCCTCACACATCTACTTCTTCGAAATCAAAAGGAGCTGTCCACGCGGTGATGGTCAAATCTCAAACACCGTCTAATACCCCACCAAAAACCACCTATAAATATAAAGCCGAGCCCATCAACTACACTCCTCGGGAGAAACATATGGTGTGATATTGGAAAATTGCTCAAAGCCGGAGCTATCACCTTGCCTCCCGTTAAACCTCACTCCGGTTTGACTCCACCCACGCTATACCTTTCCCGGTACAAAGAAAATGACTTCAGAACTTTCACCGCGTAAAGGGACATAGTCACGAAAATCGCAAGATGTTGAAAAACATAGTGCAGAAATGGTTGATGCAGGGATATAACCTCGATAATCCTAATGCCCTCGCTAACCGAAATTTGAAAATCTTCAACAAACCATTCCCGAATCACTCTTCTAACAGTAACATAAACCAAGATATCTTAGCCGAGGAGAGTGTTCATGAGATCCATGCAGTCTTCGACTCCCAGCCAAAAGCCTCTATCGAGAAAATTTTGAATCAAGCCTCTTCACTGACGCAGGGGCCCAAACCTCCTTCACCACCATCAAGACAAGGTGAAATCATTCCTTTATCCATAAAGGAATTAACCACCCAGAGTCCTCTTCTCATAGATGAGTCTTCTTACACCACATCCCTACAAGACTGTGAGCGGATGTTATCCAACTTATCTATTTCCCAAACGTCTCTTTCTACCATTCTTGTTGTACAAGAAGAAGGCTCGCCACTTCTTTTGTCATCCTTAGACGAAAAACCTCTTGAACCGACATCACCACATTCTTTAAACATGACGGATCCTCTCAAACACGCCCTCCTACCTATTAGTTCTTCATCGCCTAAATCTTTTCAAATGACGGTTGACCTCTTAACGCCATTGATACAAAGGCCTCATCTACCCCTCGTATCACACCCAAAGGGACCGGAATCACAACCCACCTTTCTTCCATACAAAAGTTCCTATTCACATGTGAGGACTGTCATTCCCGTAAGATGACAGTCCTATGGGAACGTTTGAGTACGCCATATTCTACTCAAATGCAGATGACCGATCCAGATGCCTCTACCATATACCCGAAGTGTTTACGTAAGCTTAAAATGCCTATGTCCTCATCTTCACCCCCTCATCTCTACCAAATACCTCATCCACTTCTATTAACCTAACCAAATCTTCCCCTACACGCTGGGACCCCACCAATACCTGGGGCCTAACACACCCACCTAAGTGGCTTGATTTATCTAAAAATAAAGCCATCCATCCCATTAGGAGACAGACTCAATCTCCTCAATCTATGCCGCTATCACAACTAAAACCCTATCGTCACACCTACCTTCCATATGGGACCCCATCCTTCTACCCCGCATCAATATATCATACCTCCCGCATTTTCTTTAAAGCGACCTACGCCTTTCGCACCCATACGTAAATCCAAGGGTATAGCAACACCAACCCCCCGTATCCTCGTCCACCTATCAACCTTAAACAAATTCCATCATCAAAAGATTTGTTTTCTGTCACTCCTATTTCTCCGTGGTTGTTTTCTGATACCACATCATCTGTGGCCTCATCATCCAACCAGCTAAACATAGCTTCATGCCAAAGAAGCCACGTTTAGTTAAAACCCATTATCAAAACTCCTTGGCTAAACCACCACCCATACAAACCAACCATACCACGTCATCACCAAACGACCCAAAGCCAATAGCCTCCTCTTCCTCTGACTTTGACCCACTCAAAGGGTCTTACGCCAAAATCCTTGCTATGTTGGTAGAGAATGCGACCATTTCCCTACCCCCACTTAGACCTTATGATCCATCTAAACCTCGACCTATAGGTTACGATGAGTCTAAAATCTGCGCTACCACCGCACACCAGACATGACGTAGAGGGATGCAAAGCTTGAAAGCTATACTTTCGTCACCACCTCTCTCGATAGAAAAGTTAAGAAAGATAACTTACGAAGAGAGAGACCTTTAGCTTCATTCCCTCTCCTATACCACCCGTCCCCGCCTCACCAAGATCTATCTATCATTATTACAGCCCCACCTCTCGAAGACCATGACCTATCCCTACCATCTTCCTCCTCTCGTATTCACGAGATCAATATGATTAGTGTTGCTACTCGAGGACAGTAAAAACAATGGAAAGCGAAAGAAAACACACTGCGGCATCTCTTTCTCCGTCCACCATCCCGATGGCACCACCACCTAAAGTGGTTATTCACGGACCCGCCTATCCCATCTCTAATGGAATTTCCCACCGAACCATGATCAAACAGCTTCACCAATCACCCCGTAAAATGACATCGTATGATCTCATTCGACTTTTCAATCTCATCGACAAGCTCTCGTTGAAATCCTTCAAGGGATAGAGGTCTTACCTAATGAAACCTTCCCTGTTACCTCTATTCTAACACCAATCATCACGTTGCTTCACTCACCAAACAACCTATCTCCCCAACCACTTGTCTCTCGTACAGACAAGCCGCATTGCGCGGTTTCTCCGAAGACGAAATTATCGACTTTGGTGCCAAGATCCCGACTCGCTTCTTTTCATCTCAGCTTATGTCCGGGACATTCGGTACGTCGTGTTATGATTGACGGGGCGCTAGCCTAAACATCATCTCTTCAAAAGCCTTCCAACAAATGAATATCCCTTCTAGTCAGCATGTGTGCCAACCCCATCATGTGCGGTCATTCAATGATGCTATTACTTCTACCTTAGGCACCGTGATCCTTAACATTCATGTAGGGCCACGCACTTTACCCGAACTCTTCTATGTCCTCGAGGGAGAGTTCCAATACAATATGTTGTTAGGCCCCTCGATCCGGCTATGGGATGCGTTCCTTCCACCTTACATAGATGCATAAAATTTGAGTACGAGGGGAAGTCCTACACCGTAAAAGCTGATCCTCCCCCCTTCAAAACCTGCAATATGTTGTATCGCCCTAATGATGTGCTTGTACCAGTCAAGACACCCATTCATCCAACCCAACCATCCACTTCAACCGCACCTACACCTTCAACCAATGAAACCGCCGTCACAAATACCACTTCCTTTCCCGCAGATAACATCCCAACCTCCGACCCCTTAGTAGATGTTTTTCAACGCCTTACGCTGGGGGAGTACCACCTATATAACGTTAGCTCTTTCCATACCCCGCAGAGTACGGACAAGCATACATGCACATCCTACCTACGACCGTCGCGTGGGGAGGTAATCTCTATGGACCACCCCATCCGCACCAACCTAACATATGGGGGTGTCGACACATCCTCGCTACCCCGAACCTCCTCTTGGTGTGGTTCCTTCCAATCCGATTTTCAATACTTGACAAATCGTCATTTCGCCCTCACCTTTTTGACTCACTGTGCTTGGAAAGGCTTTGGTTTTGGTCTTTATGAACAAGGCCGACATACACTCATTCCCGTGACTACACGCAAACACAATGATCGTAGTGGTCTCGGTTTTCCCAAACACTTACACCGAGAAACCTCGTGTCGGGCTTGTATCCGGAAGATGACGACGCCACCCCTACCAAACCATCATCACCCATTTTTCCATCATCACCCACAGAGTCGATAGATCCCGAATCTATCCCTCCTAACTTTTTTTTCATAAATGCTATCTCCTAGGTCCTCTCACTTATCAACGTGATAATGAGGACCCATCTTCTCTTCCCCTTCTGTATCCAGACATGATCGAAGAGGATTCACCTTCAATTAATGTTGTTGAGTGCCAGGATGATGACTCCATCCTCACTTATCTTGGCGCGGATGACTCTTATATTCAACGCGCCTTACCATCTGAAACTCAAACCATGTTGAATGAGTCAACTATAGAAATCAACATCCACACAGAGGAGGATCCTCACGTTGTGAAGATCAGACAATCCCTTAACACATCAGAACAAGCCGCCTTTACTACCTTTCTCCGTACCCGCAACCAAGCTTTCGCTTGGTCCTACGCTGACATGCCAGAATTGATCCGCCATATGCTGTCCATAACATTACCCCTAAAACCCGATTCCAAGCCAATTAAACAAAATCGAGAAAATGCATCCACGCATTGCCCTCTTGGTCAAAGAAGAGCTTCAACGACTCCTTTCTGTTTCCTTCATCCCGCCTATTGACTATCCTCAATGGATTTCTAACATCGCACTGCCACTAAAGCGACGGGGACTTGATATGCACGGATTTTCGAGATCTTAACCTCGCTTGCCCCAAGGATGACTTCCTCCCAAGTATTGATCAACTTGTTGATCTCACTCATGCGGGCCATGAGATGCTCTCTCTCATGGATGGCTTTTCAGATACAACCAAATTTTGGTGCCTCCCGCCGATCAACATAAAACTACCTTCATAACTCCTCGGGAACCTTCTTTATTATCGTGTCATGCCATTTGGCCTTAAGAATGCTGGGCGCGACCTATCAGGGCTATGACTTACATTTTTCATGACATTATGCACACTATCCTTGAGGATTATGTCGATGATCTTCTTGGCAAATCTAAACATCGCAGTGAACATCTCGATGTTTTAACCATTATTTTCGATCACCTATTACAATATTCGGTCCGGCTTCAACCAAAGAAATGTGTCTTTGGTGTTCTTTCGGGAAAACTTCTTGGCTTTATCATCTCTTTGCGTGGCATTGAGGTCGATCCATCTAAAGTCAAAGCTATCCTAGAAATGCCCCCACCCACCCAAAACCTCAAACAATTACGTAGTTTGCAGGTAAACTTCAATCCATCCGGCGTTTCATCTCCCAACTCTCGATCGATGTCAACCTTTCCATCACCTTCTTAAAAAGGACATTGCCTTTCAATGGAGCGAAGAGTGTCACCAAGCCTTTCAAGCTCTCAAAGCCTATCTCGCAGCCACCCGTGCTTATTCCACCTCGTGATGATCACCCTTTCTACCTTTACCTTTCTCGCCACCGACCATGCTATAGGAGCCATGCTCGCACATCGGACTCAAAGCACATCGAGAACAAGCCATTTATTATATAAGTCGACTCGTGGATTACGAGACTAGGTATACACATGTAGAAAAATTGTGCCTAGCCCTATCATTCGTAGCCACCAAACTTCGACATTACCTCCTGAATCACAAAAATTTTGTCATTACCAACACGGACCCCATTCATTATATGTACGCCAAACCACATCTAAACCAATGCATCGCCCGATGGCTTATGCTCCTCGCCGACCTCGACCTTGAGTTTGTACAATGTAAGTCAATCAAAGGACAAACTATCATGCGGACCAACTCATGGAGGCCCCTTTACCTCGGGAACAATTTACTAATTTTAATTTCCCGACGAACTCATCGCCACTCTTTTCACTAGGGAAGAGTCGTATCCAATGACCCTCTTCTTCGATGGATCCAAATGCAGCGGCGGAGGGGCCGCGTTGTTCTCATTCCTCTTGACGCTGAGCCTATGCCTCTTTCATTCCGCTCGATTTCCCCTGCACTAATAATACAGCGGAATACGAGGCCCTTGTTTTGGGTCTCTGTGTCATGTTACACTTAGGTGTCAAATCTATTAATATTTTTGGTGACTCTCAATTGGTAGTCAATCAAGTTATGGGCATCTACCAATGTAAAAATGAGGAACTTCAAAAGTACAAACATTACGTGGATTCACTTTTGACCTCATTTACTCGTTATTCTATCCAGACCATTCCCCGCTCCACTAACAAATTTCATGGATACTATGGCTTGCTTAGCCTCGCAAATTCCTCGCCTCACCAATCGACTCGACATATTCATCTTGGTCCAACAACTCTTTGCCCCATCTTAC
This sequence comes from Taxus wallichiana var. yunnanensis, assembly GCA_018340775.1. Classification (NCBI taxonomy): domain Eukaryota; kingdom Viridiplantae; phylum Streptophyta; class Pinopsida; order Cupressales; family Taxaceae; genus Taxus; species Taxus wallichiana. The sequence goes on along the minus strand of CM031240.1, from coordinate 232,987,702 downwards.
TCAAAGCCCAAGTTGTTTGTATGATAAATAATGTGTCTGCTAATTCGCAGGATACCTAGTACCACAAATTTCACGACTACCTTACAACCTCTGTTCTCCCACCTGACCTAACTAGTACCGGAAAACGCACTTTTCTTAAACGTGTTTCTCATTATGTCGTCATGGGGGGACTCCTTTATAAACGTGGCTTTGATGGTATCCTCCTTCGATGTCTAACCGGCGCGGAGATCACCTATACCATCCAACAGGTCCATGACGGTATTTGTGGTGGACATTTTATGCCTTGCCATGGCCAAACGAATCCTTCGCCTAGGTTATTATTGGCCTACTCAATAACGATCTACTACGAATATGTTAAGCATTGTGTTATGTGTCAACAACATGCCAACCTTCAACATACTCCTAGCCATCCGCTACAGGTCACACGAGATCTTTGGCCTTTCTCACAATGGGGTTTAGACCTTATTGGTGAGATTCATCCGCCCTCTTCACAACGTCACCGATGGATAATCACAAAGAATCGAATATTACACAAAATGGGTGGAGGCTATTCCACTCATTTCAACTAAAAAGAAAAATTGTAGAGTTCATTAACCACCACATTATCTCTGTCATTTTGGTGTTCCTCATCGCCCGATAATGTATAATGGAAAATCTTTCAAAAATAAGTTGTTGCAAGACCTTTGTGACAACTTTGGTATCAAACTTAGCTTCTCATCACCCTACTATCCACAAGTGAATGGACAAGCCGAATCTTCTAATAAAACCCCCGACCAAAATCCTCATGAAAGTTGTTAATGATTCGGAAGAAATTGGCATGATCACATTCCTTCCTTTGCCCTTTGGGCTTATCGTACTAGCATTCGTACTCCACTAATGCCACACCATTTTCTTTGGTATATGGTACCGAGGGGTCTTGCCTCTCGAAATACAAATACCCTCCTCGTAATATCTCTTCAGATATTCTCACCAACGATGATTTCGCCAAGAGCGGTTAGCCCAATTAGAGCTTTTGACGAGCGTCGCCTTACGGCTCTTGACCACCTTCAAATCTACCAAAACGCATCAAGCGTGCTTATGATAAATGACTTCATGAGCATACCTTTAAGGTTGGTGATCTTGTCCTCAAAGAGAATCAACATGTAACCAAACTAGAAAAGAGCAAACGTGGAAAATTTGCTCCCAATTGGATTGGGCCTTACATAATCACTCACACTTATGGATCAGGCACTTATCGTTTAGCTTCGCTTAATGGTAAACCTGAGCTTGAACCCCTTAATGCCTTGCATCTTCGACCATTCTACTGTTGAATTTAGTGTTATATCACTTCTTATCTACCTACCGCTCGTCCCTTGAGCTCATTTTACCACCACATACACGTTGTTTCCTACATCTCAAAATAAAATCAAGCTCACATAGTTTGATTCTCACCTCCCCTTAAAGATGCCTTCCCCTTTTTAGTCTAGTCCATGACTTCAAAGTATTAAAATGACACATTCTTAATTATATGCTTATGGGATTTTCTTGAGTCAAACTTCCTACCAAACTAGATGCTTTACGCCAAAAGGACATCTAGCTCTCTAAATTATATATAGATACTCCTCGAAGGACAATTTATGCACTAAAACCGCATCTCGCTACTATAAATAGACTACTCCTCAAGGACAACTATACACAACAGCCTTTTATCGAAGCTTCTCACATTGATCACCTTCGTGAAGACCTCAAGAATAAAACAAAAATATCCTTGTAGACTTCCCGCATCGATCGCCTATATTCAAGAAAATAAAAGCCACATTCAAAAGAACTTTTGAGTCATGGACTTGTCTATTTGGGTTAGGTTCTCTTTCATCGGAATACTCACTTTATAACAAGTTCTCTCGTGTCTCACTACACCATCCACTTCACCTCACCATTTGTTAAAACAACACAATTTCAAGGGACGTGACGTACACCCGATATATTGTGATCATACAACTCTTTTCACCTATTGACTTCTCGTCTATGCACGGTACCTAGGGGTTCAAGCTCATTCTACGTTATTATGTGGTTTGTTTAGCTCTTTTCACCTACGGAGCACTCTTTCCTCTTTGACTCGAATCTAGGATTATGTGTTGATCTTAATCAGGACATGGTTCCCTACCACTTGGGTAGGCTAACTTTCGCGTCACTTATACCTATTCCAAAATCACCAATTCATTACCAACACCAACAACATTACCCTACCAATATCAATATCAATATTTTTACCAACCAACAAATTGCCTAACCATACCTAAATTGCCTGAATTCACCTCTCCCTGGTCCTAAGGGAGAACTACATCGGTCTGAGGCCCCTCCTTGCTTTGTGCAATGGGCTATGTAGGCAGCACTTAGGAGACATGGAGTCTCCCAAGGTTAGCTCGACCATCCCCTACCATACCCTATCATGTGTTGTAAATATAAATATTTTTTGTGTATTTCTATTTGCCAACATTCATCTTTATCCTTTTTCAAACAAAACAAAAACAACATTCAAAACACAACCATTCTTATTATTATCATCACTCAAAACCACATACATCTTTAGTTTTATTTTAGATGTTAAACAAATACATCTTCTCTATCATCGACTCGCAGGTCGGCATCCTTATTTATTCTTATATTCCTATGAAATTCACTTAGACCCTTGCACCTCCTCCCGAATCGTGGTGATCGTGATCGCTTCGGTGCCCTCGCCTGGCCTCTCCATCCTCAAAGGTGCCACCGCCATTGGTTCCTCCCATTGATCCGCCAACATCTCCTCGTAACATACGAATACGCTCCTCTCGCGTGGAGGAATCTTGCCTCCAGCCTCTCCACTGTGAATCGTGAAACCTCTAACAATCCCATTGTCTCATTCACTCGTGTTTGAAGCCGGTGAGCCAACTCCTCGCAGATGATCTCTCTCCGCTGTAATCACAGCTATGTCGGGCGCTCACGTGCACCTCGCACTCGCTACCCACCATACTCTATAGGCCTCTCGCTGCTCCCGCATCCATTACCCTACGATCGGCCGCTATCTCTTCTCGGCCCTTCGGGAGGTGTAGGCCGGGAGGTGAGAATGTTGCCGCAAGTCGATCCTCATGTATGGTCTATATGTCATCGGTATATCCCGAACGAACCCAAATTGTCCGCACGCGATCTAGAGGAATCCTCTCGTACTCACCCGGCCCGTGCCCCGCGATCCATCTCAATCGCTCTACACCCTCAACTCCTCGCCTATGTGCTCGTCACCATATAGTTCCCGTAAGGCCTCCAACAAATATCCGCAATCGTCACCATCTCCCATACCGTCTATAATACTCGATGTCATCTATCACGGCCTCGGGATCTCGCTTGTTCTCGTCTGACCCATCATCTCAATCCCAACCTTTGCACTCCGCTCTCCCGACTCGATGGGTCGGCCTATTGACGCACACAAACAATATGCTCATAGGCCCAACAATGTAATAAGTACGAACAACTAGTGTCATCCCGTGTTTTCGCACATGTGCCCATAGACCCCTATATAACTCTGCCAGATATGCGGGTGCCCATGCGAAAGTCACGCTCATTTCTATCATTTCCCAAATAACACTCATCAACGCTTTTGGAAATCTTCCCCCTTCCGCCCTCGGCAATGCATAATACCCCACCGCTATCATTAATAGCACGGCCAACCTTGTTTCCTCAGGGTGTGTTGCATACATTGTACCATACGTAAAAGATAAACCTCGTTGTGTCAAATCTCGTGCAGCTGACCAAATACTGTTGTTATCGCTGCCCGCCCCGCGCTAGGCAACGCCTGATACACTATTTTTCCTATCATTGGGAGTCTCAAAATACGGAACACATCTTCCAAAGTCACTGTCATCTCCCCTGTTGGCAGATAGAAGGTATTCTTTTCTAGATTCCATCTCTCAATCAACGCCTGCAACATAGCATGGTTACGCGTGATTCTTGAATAATAGCGGATTCCACTTAACCCCAAATGATTTATCAATGCCCATTCAGCTGGTGTTACATCCGCTCGGATTCGTGACAACAACGCCGCACAAGATCATTCATCCTTAACCTCGCTTCTACCGCATACATCAAAACGACACATAATTATTCAAAAGAACAAATCTCTACGGGTTTTTTCTCAAGTTCTGGAAACTCTTACAGTGACCGATATCGGTTATGAATAACCGATACCGGTTTGCTAACCGATACCGGTTATTTCTAAACGATACCGGTCACTGTCAAAAATATACCTACCCCGTTTAAAACATACACCTACGATAATTTTGCCCGCTTACTCCTATTTATACCTAAAAACATACGTGACCACCCCGTTTACCTACCCCATAAAGACTCACCCCATCCCCAACCCTTTGCCTATCACCTTTTCTTTCTCATCTTTACCCACTTACACTTCTCTCATCCTATTCACAAAACATGCAAGAATCAAATTACAACCAAACAGCTTTACCTCTCGGGATGATGCAAAGCACTGGGGCGGAACATGTCTTCCCCTCGTCCCCGCCCGCTGGATGCTTCTCCTCGCTCAGCCATGTTCACTACCCTCTTCAAATATAACTTGTCTTTCTGCCTTCTGAATCTCAGCCCACGCTCACTTCACCTGTCTCTTTCCTCCTTATCACTCAAATTCTTTCATGCAATTACTCGTAGTAGCTTATCAAACAAATACGCATTCACATATTTAACTTGTTGCATGACTCTAAAAATAAGAATGCTAAAAATAAGAACTTAAGTTGCCAACCAAGCAGTTCTATTTTTAGGAAAATAATTCTTGCATAACCGATATCGGTTACATAACCGATATCGGTCATATAGATACCGACATCGGTTAGATAACCGATATCGGTCATGTACCCCTCGTTGCTTAAACCTAAGCCGATTTCTTCATTTTTGCAAATTTTTGTGGCGCCCATCCCTTTTTCCTGCATAAACAACACCATTATCTATAATTTTTCATTAAATCCATATCTCATCACAATTTCATCAACATCATCTATCCATATTACAAAAACAACCAAGCCATCAACAAACGATATCAAAAACCATCAATCTATACACCATTTGGATCCAATTCAGCAGCTACATACGTTCAATTTCACAAACCAACGACAAAACACATCCAACATTTCATAAACACAACATGTCAATTAAACTCATCATCTATATATACATACATCCCATCAACAAAAGACATCAACACCATCAATATATAAACCATGTGGATCAAACTCATCATACATTCCATTTCAAAAAGCCATCAACAAAAGACATCAACACCATTTCATATACACCATGTGGGTCAAAATCATCATATATATATACTAAAGGTTTCAAATATACAACTTGCCCTGCATAGGGGCCTCTGTGATCTCATAATAATACAAAGCCGCACGCAGCCTCAACAATCGCATCAAAATATCGACTCGGCTCGCAGCCGGTCTCTCATATCAAAATATACTCGCTCGCAGCCAGTATCAATGGTATAACTCGTACTCAGCTCGCAGGTCGGTATATACAATAAATGAATAAATAAATGAAAGAATCATATGTGGGCACGCAGGCCTCTCTATACATAGCTTGTTCTGCAGACCGGTGCCTCTATCTAATATCCATCTACAAACAAAACATCTCTCTCCACCTGTGGATCCCTCGCCTCTCCCCACCACCCTCTTCCCTCTCTCCCATCGGGTCCTCGTGCCGCTCTCTCTCTCTCCCTCGTAATGACTCCACCGGCCGTGGCTGCACCACCCTGGGATCTCTGGCTACGCGAGGTCTCCACTCTATGCGCCGCATACTGAGATAGTCAGCCCTGTGCATTCATCAAGGATGTCCCGATAGTACGGCCTCCGCTCTCGCTCCATATACCGGGCCCGTGCCACCAAAGCCGCCGGGGCTGGTCCTCGACTCCTAATACCAATGGCCCCTATCCTACCAAGTACACCCCGTGCTCGTGCCGGTGCCTCGTGGCTGCGCGGTGGTGGTGGTGTGCTGCACTCTGTGCGCTCGTGCGCCTGGTGCGTGCACTGGTGGTGCCTCGTGGCATGTGGTACTGTACTGCTCGTGGTGGTGCCTGTGGCGGCACTGCACTCGTGGTGGTGCTCGTGGCCGGGCTCGTACTCGTGCTCAAGCTAATCGCCTCGTAGGACACCTATTCAGGTCTCGTGGCAGCAAAGCCGCCCTCGTAATAACTGCGTACTATCCCTCGAGCTGGTCCTCTCTCGCTCTAACAGCCGCTAAGTCTGGCTGCGGGCTGTGCTCTCTCGCGCTTCTCCCCGCCCACCATACCAAAAATGATCTCGTACACCTGGCGTCATCCATCAGATCGCCTCGCTCTCGCCGCTCGCGCTACCCAACTGGGTCCATAGGGTGGTGCAGTAGTGGAGCTCTACATCATCCCTCCAGATCGAGGGAAGGGAGGTGGCTCATCCCGCAGAGTTCTACTGCCTATCGCCGTACTCTCTCTGTGGGTATCCGCCGCATTTCTCCCGCCTCCGCCCCGCTATCCGTAATGTATACTGGATCCACCGAATCGTGATCGGGCTCTCTCCGCTGGGGCTGATGACCTCTCGTAAGGTCTCCATACAATATCTAAAGCTATCAAGCCCTCTAATACATGCCGGTAATATGCTACATCTCATCCGGCGAGAACGCTCGTGGCTGGCCCACGACCCCAACCACCTCTCAAAGCCATATCTCAGTAAATCACTGGGCCCCGGCCGGGCTGGGGCAGCCCTATGGTCGAATGCATATGATATGCTCATATGCCAAGCAGTGTAACAAAACGTAGAGAAAATCTCGAATCACCTCATCCGCGATAGCCCCACAGCTCTCTCAGATAATCGCACTAGGTATACTGGTGCCCACGCATAACATGTATGCTCCTCAACCATCTCATGTAAAACCCCCATCAGCGCCCATGGAAAGCGGCCTCCCTCTGAGTCCGGGAGGGCGAAGCATGTGATGCCGATCATCATCAACACGGCAAGCCGTGTCTCATGTCGGTGGGCATGGTACATATCTCCATAGGTGATGCTCACGCTGTGATAAGTCAATAGCGTGGCTGCATCCCCGAATACCTGTAAGATGCTATCCATGGCTGTCTCTGCATCCACCTGGAAGACTGCCTCTCCATCAATCGGTAATCTAAGGATGCGATACACATCCTCCAATGTAATGGTCATCTCTCCAATCGGGAGATGGAACACATTGGTCGCCGGATCCCATCTCTCGATGAGGGCGACCATCAGACTGTGATCCCTATCGATCGCCCTATACCGCTGGACTCGCCGAGTCCCACTCGCGCATAATGCCCCATGGCACAGGACACGTGTGGCCGCATCCATCCCAACAATGGGGCATCTCGCCCCGCATCATCACCGCCGACGTGCTCGCAAAACCACCTAACTGCATTAGCCCTACTCTTTATCACAACAACTACTTTAACCCTCTATACCCCCTTTTTTATCCCCCCGACCACACCCCGACTCTATAACACACACCTCCACCCACCTATCTTCTACACTATCCCCCTCCATCTTCACACCCAAAACACAAAACCCAATCATAACTAACAACAAACAACACAACACGCCAACCCCAACAAGAACTTAACACCCAAAACCACAACAAAACCATGCAACAAAAATAGAAAATCTCGGCTAGGGACTGCATCGCCACCATAACCGACCCCGGTCCCCTCTCCACCGACGCCGGTCAACGTTCGACCACCACCGGTCACCCACAAACCCCACTCTGCCCCTAAAACTTCGTGATCGATGCGCGGCCGCTTAGTGACCGCACGGCCATCGGAAAATAGCCGAGCCGAACCCGACGCGGCCCCCAAATGCATTTTTTCCCTATTTCTCCCTATATACCCACCCAAACACCCTAAAAACCTACCCACCCTGCCGCCTTGGCCTATTTCACCTATCTACCCTCTCCTTTTTTCAAATAATTTCCATTTATTAATTATTTTCTAAAAACCTTACATTCCTACCCAAAACCCAAATCCAGCTTAACACAATCAAATTCACACAATGAAGGGTTTCGAACCTACCGGTACGACGACACGTCGTCGTGGTGGGATGGGTGGTGGTGGTCCAGCTGGTCCAGCACCTCCTGCTCCTCCTGGCTGTGCCATAGCTCTACCTCTCCTCTGCTGGGTCCTCCACCAATCAACTGCTGCCTCCTACTCACTCGGGCCCACTAACCACTCACTTCTCCACTCAAATAGTGCCACCTCAACCGACAAATGCTCCAATCTCAACACTCCACCTCAGACAACTCAAATTGTGTTTCAAAGTGACAATGTGACAATGACAGGCCGTATTTTTCTTTTTATAGGTTTTTCACCTATAACCGATATCGGTTTTATTGTGCCCTAAGGAACCGGTATCGGTCACCTAACCGATATCGGTCACAGACAATCGACACCGGTTTTATCCCAACTCTTCCCCAAATTTCTGCCCTTATTTACTACTCGCCCTTTCTCACAACATCGCCTATATCCACCTTTGCTGAAAACCCTTTGTTAACTTCATTGGCCCGACCCACGGCCGCAACCAACTAACCCGGCCCGCCCCAAGGCCGCAACCCAACCATTTGGCCCACCCAAGGCCATTCGCCCGACCCAAGGCCGCAACCCAACCATTTGGCCCGACCCAAGGCCGCACCCAACCATTTGGCCCGACCCAAGGCCGCAACCCAACCATTTGGCCCGACCCAAGGCCGCACCCAACCATTTGGCCCGACCCAAGGCCGCAACCCAACCATTTGGCCCGACCCAAGGCCGCAACCAACCATTTGGCCCGACCCAAGGCCGCAACCAACCTATTTGGCCCGACCCAAGGCCGCACCCAACCATTTGGCCCGACCCAAGGCCGCACCAATTAAATACCTCGCCCAACCTCAACACAATACAATTTTATCCACCCATCATGTAGCTTTTTGTTCAATCGAGCTCACCTGTTCGTGTTTTAGCATGATTAGGGTCCTTGACTTGATCAGTCGACAAACTTTGCCTAGACCAAGACCGTGACGTTTATCTCAACCAAACCAACCATTTGGTACTGCCGAACATGCCTAAACGTTCCTGTACCTTACCCGTTATATCCCCTGGAGCTACTTCCTATGCCTTGGATACCAGGATTATATCACCCTTGTTTGGATAAACTATCGACCTTTGCCTATGAATTGCTTGTTTGCTCTTCAAATCATGTACCCTCGGTCGCACTACTATCGCATGTCAACGCATGCGTCCGCTTCCTCGACCTACCCCACCATCTTACCATTATCTAAACACCATTTACCCTTTATCAACCCTATCCCTGATTTCACGCTACCTCAATCTGTGATAGATTTGAGGGGGATTACCTATACCCTTAACAGGGGTAACCACTTCAGTATTATTGTCCGTGTGCTTTAACAAAGACAAGCTACACGACAACAAGGGGCTAATGTAGACACCAAATTTGTGTCTTACGACCCCCGTGCCCCGCATCTCATTTCGCAACCTAACCTCATCACCTAAACCTTACACAATTATTTATTAATTACCTTATAATTAATAAATCCACATCGCCATACCTGCCACCTCATTTCGCCACCTCATCATAACCTAGTCTTAACCCTAAACTAACCTAATTAAGACCTATAACTTGGTCCACATCCACACCCATGACTAATTACTCCTCACCCGCACCTAAAACCAACCTCATAATGACTTGACCAAGCCCGCAACTAATCCCTCGGGAGAAAAGGAGGGAAAGCTGGCTATTTTACCAAAAATAGCCCGCTTTGACCTGACCGACATCGGTTCCTACTCGACCACCATCGGTTGCATAACCGCCATCGGTTCCCTGTAAATGACCACCTCCAACCAAAAACAAGGGATCGGATTTTCATTTGATCGGGAGGAGGAGAAATCATTGAAAGGATCCGGATTTGCTTGGCCGAATAGAGACAAGTGAAGAAACAAGAAGAGTTTGCAGAGAAGGACATCAAGCCCAAGATCGCAATCAATAACCAGAGCCAAAGTGACACTCATCCGAGCATCAAGAGGAGATAGCACATCTTGGATTGTCGATCATCCTACTTGAGCCCCGCTTTCATCATCACAATGTGGAACCCGCATCTTCATCAGAACGAGTAAGCAAGTGTCTTGTATGTTTCTAAGCACCATTTCTTGAGCTCGTGGATTGATAGTAATTATAAACTCATTCCTAGATCTACCACCTACCAAAGACCCCGCACTTAACCTTCATCCATACATCCTCAGTATTGCCCTAAGACCATTTTATCACACTCGAGTCTTCCCCGTCCTCTCACTATTCCCTCAGCCCATCCGCTAGTCTTAATAACCCCACAATCACCCCGCAACCAACCTCTATCCGTAAGCACCTAGATTATCGAACCCTACTACCGGTTGTCGTTATCCCCTACCGGCAAGTGGGTTCTCTAACCGCATGGTCGGTTATCCAAAGCTGACTCGCATCGGTCACGTGACTTATACCCCAAAACCTTCCTCTCGCCTATTTGTCACCTAACAACCTCAGTCCACTGGTTTATCCCTGTAACTCAACCTGAATGTATCAACGACCAGTAACCGAACAAACAACGTGACTCTTTATTATTGATAGTTTAGCCTCTATTGCTTTGTAACGAGGTACCTAAATCGTGATTTTGCAATAGCTTTCTTTGTTATCATTTGTGTTAATTCGTATTAAAAGGGGAACTGACCACCTTCGAAAGGAAGTTTTATATTTCCTGGGCCCAAGGTAGTTCCCTCATTTATTGTCTAATCAAAATCGGGTGGTCTTGTATTCTTATTTGCAGGTAGTCCTTCCAAGACAAAAAGGAGTTCTTCGCAATCAACCTGATCTCTCTCTATGGTACGCGCAAGCCTCACCCTCTCGACATATGTAACTAAGCTAAAAAAATAAAATAACAACTTCCATGCTTAGTACATTCTTTCCCGAACCCAAAATATCCACTCGCAGCAATTCAGAGCTCCACTCACTTTCTAACCCACTATTCCCTATGTATATCTCCCCATATGTCTATATGTCTCCATGTATCTCTATGAAGATGCATCTCTGTCTGAAGATGTATATGTGTATATCAGTATATCCTTTACTCCATGAGGCTCTTTTTATTTATAGCTTTCTCGGGATGCCAACTCACCTTCCAGCACCCTCAGATTGGATGCCAAGTTTCGATTATGGTCCTTCATGTGAGCATGCTCCTCCAGCCTGAGCTTTCCACTTTATCTCATGATGATCTTCTAGAAGATTCCATCCAGGGCATGCTCTTTCTTGGGCTATCCTATCGTCAGCTTGGCATCTTATCTACGCACAACCGATCACGATTTTCACATGTTCTTCCCTGGGCACTCAAATTGGCTAAGTCCCAAACCTCCTTTCAAGTGTCGTGCGCGCTATGTGCTTCCTTAAACCTTTCTCCTGCACACTTTTTCCTTGTGCGCCATTCTATAACTGGGATCCCACATGCCTATGCACCTTCATACTTGGTCAATATTCCAAGGGCCCAACATTCACCATCTTCTCCATAATGTGAATGAGGGTATTTTTGGAAGCCTCATCTTTCCCATTACCTTGAGGATAATATGGGGTCGAGAACTTGAGCGAAATTTGAAATTATTTGTAGAGTGCTTTCACATTTTAATTTTATAATGGCTTACCATTTTCAGTGATAATAGTAGAAGGGATATTGTATCGACAAATGATATGGTTCATGATAAATTTATAAATTTTAACACCTTCAACATAGGTGAGAGGAATAACCTCTACCCATTTCATAAAGTATTCAATTGCAATAATGATGAATTCATCTGAAGAAACAAGGTTAAGTTTTCCTATTAGATTAAGGACCCACTTTAAGAATGATCAAGGGGTTGTGACAGGATGCAAGGATTACGTCGGTGCATGTATCAAGTTCCCATACTTTTGACAATCCATTCACTTCCTCACATGATTACAATAGTCATGCTCCATGGTAGGGAATAATATCCTTCTCTAAGAATTTTCTTTGCAAGGACAATCTCGTTAGTATGAACCCCACAGATGCCTTTGTGCACATCTTTGATTCCTTGGATAGATTCATTTGAACTTAAACATTACAACAGATTCCCATTGTAGCCTCGATGGAAGAGAGTTCTCCAAAGTAGGGTATATGGGATATATGCTAGATGAGGGTGTTCTTTTAGTATGAGAAATGTTAGTGGGAAATGTTCCATCATGGAGGTAATTAAATATTTCAGCGTACCATGGGGAAAAGGGACCAACAACCTCACACACCAAACAAGATTCTAGTATATCATATGCTGTTGTTATATTTTCAATGAAGAATGGCATGTCATTGTTACCTGGAAAAATCCTCAACATGGATCCTACTATAGCCATAACATCTAGTGCTCTATTTTGTGCTCTCATTATCTACTCAAATGTGTCTGCTCGAATAACTCTTTTAAGGAATTGACCATTCTTTTATATGGAAGTATCTTTTCATCCTTGGTCTTGTATTCATCTGTGACCTATTTGATAATAATCATTGAATCACCAATGAAATTAACTCGTCTTGATATCCCATTTGATATCTAGCTTCATCCCTATGATGAGAGCTTCATACTCCATTATATTATTTGTGCATGGGAATCCAAGTTGGAAGGCTTGGGGAATCAAGTCTCTGTAGGAGTGATTAACACAACTCTAGCACCTGAACCATGAAAGGTAAAGGAGCCATCAAAGTATAGTTTCCAAATGATAGATTCCTCAAGGTACATGATGGATGCATCTGGTAATTCTAGGCTCAAGGGTTCAAGCACTGGTAGTGGAGCTTCGCTAGCTAATCTACTAGAACTTTTCCTTTAACCTATTTTTATGAATGTACTTAATGTTGAACTCACTTAATAAGATGATCCAATTAGCCATCTTTCTAGTTAGGGTGGGTTTTGATAGTAAGTATTTTAAAGGATCGACCTTTGAAATAAGTTTGATTTTATTGTTGAGCATATAGTGGCGTAGCTTCTGAAAAGTAAACACTATGGCTAGGCAAGCCTTCTCGATCTGTGGATAGTTGAGCTCATATTCTATCAATGTTCTACTTATATAGTATACAACCTTTTCTCTCGCTTCTTATCATATTGGGCCAATATTTCCCAATTGCAAAATATGTAAAGAGATGTAAAGAAATAATGCTTCTCCTACCGTGGGTGATATGAGAAGGGGCGGTTTAGCCAAGTATTCTTTTAGCAAAGAAAATGCTTGATGTTGTTATAGAACCTAGATGAAATTAACATCTTTCTTAAGATGTGTGAATGTATGAAACTTGTCTGCTAGCTATGAAATAAACCTTCTGATGGCCTAAATTTTCCCTTGTAAGCTACGTAGTTGTCTAATATTCTTAGAAGGAGGAATCTCTTTGATAGCCATGACCTTTGTGAGGTCCACTTCTATTCCTCTCCTTGACACGATGAATCCTAATAATTACCAGATAATAGCACACCAAAGACACATTTCTTTGGGTTAAAGTGGAATTTGTAACCCTTAGGAGCTGAAATATACGCCACAAAATTTTGGGGTGTTTTTCCCACATTTTAGATTTATCTAGTATATCATCTATGTAATATTCCATGATGCCACTTATCATATCATGAAATATTATAATCACCACCCTTTGATATGTAGCTCCCGCATTCTCTAGGCTTAAGAGCATGACTTGGTAATGTAATGTCCCCGTGGGGTTGTGAAAGTTGTCTTATGTTGATATTCCTCTACAATATTTATCTGATTATAACCTTAGAAGCCATACATGAGTGATATAATCTCATAACCAACAATGTAATCGATGATCATGTTGGTGTTAGGAAGAGGAATTTCATCTTTGGGACAATATTTTTTTATATCTTTGAAATTGGTACACACTCTAATACCGACTAGATTTTTAAAACTGGTACAATGTTAGAAATCCACTCTAAGTAGTCAATATTCTTAATGAAGCCTACTTCGAATAACCTTTTTAGCTCTTCCTTTACCAGCAAGGTGATGTGAGGATGCATCTTTTAGATTTGTTTTGATATGCTTTTCATCTAGGTGCACAACAATATTGTGTACTACTAATGCAAGATCAAGTCCTGGCATGTCAGCGTAAGACCAAGTGAAGATGTTTGCATACTCTCTTAAGATTCTTGTGAATGTTTTTTGTTCTTTGGCTGAGAGTGAAGCTCCCAACTTAACTATCCTTGGAAGCTCCTTCATGTTGATGTTAACATCTATTATATCCTCCACTAGTAGATTTGACTCATCCTCTATGAGCATAAGATCAGGAGAAAGATTGATATCCTCCTCTATAAAAGGTTTTTAGGGAGATCCTCATCTTTATATGGGTACACTATCTTTTCCATAGGTTGTTCTACTTGTTTTTCCACAAGTGCCTCAAAGAGGTTTTCACTATAGGAATTCCCCTTTTATTTCCGCAAGGATTTTCTTTAGAACTCTTACCCTTGCTCACTTTTTTACTTAAGTGTCCACACAAATCTACCTCCTCTCCAAAGTATGAATATGCGATAAGATGAATGGATAATCCTTTCTTGTGATCATTTCTTGGAATGTTATCTCTGATGCCTAAGAACTCGCCAATAGCCTCATTGTTTTGAAACATGTCAATAGGTACATGTTGTTGTTGATCCCAATTCACAAGTGATGGGTAGATGAGGGTTAATGTCTTATTTATAGGGGATACATCGAGTGTAACATGATTTATGGTAAGGATAGCCATGTTAGAGAATAGGTTTGTAGAGGTGAGGTCTTCATAAAGACTACACCAAGAATTTGTTTCACTTTCATTTTTAGACAAACTATCCTCACTCTCAAAATAATCATACTCATTATCTGAAGGGTGAGACTCATACAAATGTATGCCAATACCTTATTTACCTAGCATGTGACAAGTTATTGAAATATATTATAACATGCCTTGTTCTTGGTGGCTGCAACCACGCCTCCTTGATATCTCATAATAAGCATTGGCCACATAACTTTAAACACTAATGATACATTGATGGCACGACTGCATGGCATGAATCCATGGGTGACCAAGAAATATATTATAAGGGATTTCCAGGTCCAAGACATGGAGCTTTGTATCATGTGTTATGGGACCTACTTCCAATGAGAAAGTGATCATTCCAGCTAATTGTCATTCTTCATTGTCATATGCCTTGATGGTAATGACCTTTATCTCCTAGATCAACTTCTGTGTAGCCTAGTTGATAGACTAGTTTGAGAGTACATATGTTGAGACCCAATCCATCATCCAAAACACTCTCTTGACCTTCTTACATTTGATTATTACCTCAATATGTAAATGTAGGTTATGTGAGGGATTTTCAGCTAAGGCTTTTTTTGGAATGAAGGTTATGTGTCTCGCAGAAGCAAATTTGCACTACCATGGCTTGTAAATGCATTGGGTCAACATTAATAGATACTCTTGATCCCTGTAAGGTTTTGAAAAGTATATCATTATCGATGTTAAAGATATTTAGAAGGTCTAAGATAGAAATATTAATTGTATGCTTCTTTGGTGGTTGATCTAACACATCATAGTGACTCTCTTGAGGAGGAGGGGGTAGGTTCATAATTTATAACAAGACAAACTCATTACATTGCCATGGTGCACTCTCTTGTTTTAATTATAATTGTATTGATTTTCTCAATGAGTGGGTCAATATAACCTATCAAGGATTTAAAACGGTCTTTGTTTGACACATAGTTAGCATTCTTATTTTGAGATGATTGTCCCCGATTTGGATTTTTATTTTCTTCATGATTGGGAAAATTATTTTGAAAATCCCTAAGTTTGTATTTGGAGATTTTATAGTGGTTAGTGAATTCTAATTCAATATCACCGTTGTTGACTAGGTCTTGAATATAGTTTTCTAATCTTAAATTCTTGTTAGTTTTATGACCCTTTATGTGGTGAAACCTATAGAATTCATTCTCCCTAAACCATGATTTTTTAGGTGTGCCATCCCCATAGGGTTGTGTTTCAAGGTAATTTACCATGTTTACGGCCTTTAACTACTTTATTATGGAAAATATGGATTTCAGGTAGAGGGTATAATTATGGCGTTTACTTGGTAGGTGGATTATCCCATCTTACAAGATTAAAAGGTGTGTGGTTTTGAAAATGGATTGCACCCGCTTAGAATATACTTATCCCATCATTAATCTAGATGCTTTTATTTTTATGTTAAACAAAAAAAAATTGTTAGATTTAGAATTTTTATGTTTGTGGGAGAAAGGTCATTTTTAGAGTCCCCCTGGCTAACAATGATTTTTTCAATTTGACTCCTCCTCCATTTTTATTACCTCTTCAAATTTGTTTCTACAATGCATTTGCAAATGGAATGTAATGCCTAGATGGAGGTTGGGCACAAATTATCAAAAAATGTACTTATCAACTATTTTTGGGATATGGAGCAAGGAAAGTGGCTAGCTAATCCTCTCCATCATTGTAAAAATGCAGCGAAGTTTTTGTTGTTTGGCATTGCAGAAATCTAACATGGTGACGCGTCATTTTCGAGTATTGAATGAGAACTGCTAATCAGCAGTGAAACATTTTTGGCTAATTCCATTACATCTAGATATGGATCCCTTGGAGATGTACACTCAAAAACCACTCTAACACATGTCCTCATAAACTCCATGGGAAGAGGTGTATAAGATAATTGTTCACTAAACACAACCTCATGTTTTTTTGAAAAATGCATGCCATATACAAAATATTTAATATGGTCACATGCATCACCTTTTCCTTATACTTTTCAAATTTTGGAAAATCAAAGTGTCATGGGAAAGGTACTATAACATAGCCCTATCAAATGGATAAGGGCACAAATCATCAAAATATTATTTACGTAATCAAAATTATAAAGAAACAATATTTGGATCAAAATTATTGTTACTATTTTTACCTTCTTACAAGGCTAGAAGGGCATTCTTCATAGTGGACAATACGGGTAGGTAACAACTCAAAAGAAGAAAAAGATGAAATTACCTAACTATGATGATAATAAGTCTCAAATACGGGTCTTTGAGATAAGGGGGGCCTACTAGATCATTAGTATGTACCATGCACACTTTCAACACTTGTGTCTCATGCATATGAGTATAACACGATTAATATAGAACCTAGTTACGTAAGTAGAATACAAAAAAGTGGTGAATACGTGATATCTCAAAAGGGTATTCTTAGTATATGTTGTTTCCTTTTTAAGTAGAAAAAAGGGGAAACAAGAAAACAAGGAGTACACCAAGTGGTGTTGAAATAAACTTGGTGTTATTTTGGAAGAGTTTCGCTTTGTCTTAGGACAAGTGACAAACTAGGGAAAAGTGACACTAAGTAGATTTCATGATGAAATATCACGTGGTTTCAAATTTAAGAGATTACTTCTCTTGTTCAAAAACTAGGGTTTGAATCTAACAAATTTGTCACTTTGTGAGAGTGCTCAAGTATAACAACTAAGACAAAAACAATGGCTCCAAGCCGGAAAGCTTCCTAGGTGGTTCTCTCTCTATGTCTCACAAGTTTACTTTTGTGAGCTTGATTTACCAAGAAATTCACACTAACTAATCTTGGCGTATATTGGCTTTACTTTACCCCCTTCTAATATAATGAGAAAATAGTGTGTTAAGTTGTATTATCACTGGGGTCACAATGGAAATAAATTTGACTCTAATCTTACCAAGGCGTACTAGTCAATTCGGTAGTGTGGATCACTTTTCTATTTGTTCATAGGGTTCCCTCTGTGTGAACTACTTTAGTGTTCCTAGGACCACCCCCATTGTTATAGCCTAAGGCTTATGTCAAAGGGGCTATGTCCTAGTTAAGTTGAGATGAGTTGTAGCTCTTAATCGAAACTTGTAAATACAATGTGATGATTATGGTGTGTTTTTTTATCTTTGAGACTTAATGTGGTTTTTTTCACACTCATTTTGGCAATCTACAATCATACGTGAATGTTATAATTTGGTTTGAAGAGATCCCTTCTTTCTTTGACAAGAATTTTAGGTCCTTCACACAAATGGTTAGTAGTTCAAAAATATTCACAATATCATAGAAATATAGCAATGAAAATTCTTGTAAATCAACTAACTACCATCAAACTTTGCAAAAACAAGGTTTATTCCCAATTAATCCAAGTTCTTTTTAATGAAAGACTAAAATTGATTTTGATTCCCAAGATCACACTAGGTGCAAGGGAAGAGCATACACAAATTTTAGCCTTGATTATTTATCAAATGAAAAAGCTCTTAAACTAAAAGATCAAGTATATGTCAAAAATGAAACTTTGTTCCTTAAGCACAAAATACTTTATCTACTTACTCCCAAGAAGAAAAAAATTGGTTTAGGGGTGTTTTTGGTTATCAAGATCACACTACGTGTAAGAGAAGAGCATACACAACCCTATTCAAAACTTTAAAAAGTATGAAAACATACTCATTCATTAAACCCTAACTCAATTTAATCAAGAATCTCTTATCAAACCCTAGACAATTTTTTTAGGAATATTTCTCTAAAATCAATAAATTGACAAAAACAACATCTAAAACCCTAAAAACTCGACAATAATCCTAAAATAAAAAAAATGAAATTTGAGAAAAATTTACCTTGATACATGGGCGCACACCGTAGAGCATGGGCACACCGAGTAGTGCAAAAGTGCTTACAATAATACATAGGTGCTCCTCTATCACTTTTTACATAGTCATTTATGCATGGGCATGTCCAGTGAGGCATAGGTGCACTTCTACATGCATAAGCACACTTTACACTCATAGCCAAAAATCTAGTGTTGCAAGGGCACACTTTTGGATGCACATGCGCCTTTTCTCCAACACAAGCACACTTTCTCAAGAAAATGTTCCTTTTTTCGTAGGTGGTCAAAAATCTGAGTTTTTGAGAAGATTTCTTGAAAAAGGTCCAATCTTTGGTATTTTGAGGGAATTTTGACAGGGCTTCACCTCCTTATATCCTGTAAAGAACATGAAAACACAACTTCTACCACTAATCTAGTTGAAACAACTACCTAGCTTGAAAAATTGATCTACAAAACTTTGAAAATTACTCTAAAACTTAAAATTAATCTAAAAATATTGAAAGTACTCTAAAAATATTGGAATTAAACTAGAAAACTTGAAATTAATCTAGGAAACTTGAAACTAAGCTAGAAAACTTGAAATGAAAAACTTTGAAACTAAGTTAAAAAGATTTAAAATGAATGAAAATGGTGTATTCTCACACCGGGCATGCCAAATGAAAGCACCCTAAACTTTACAAAGAAAATTGCATGACTAAATAAGGAAGGGTAAAACTATTGCCACCTCTAGTCAAGGTTCTAAGTCTATGAATGTAACATTAAGATAGAAGCTTAAATGAATGCTTAACTAACATGAATCTAATTCAAAATCTAACTAAACATGCCTACTAATATGTTCAATTACCTAACATGGGCCTAAATAGACCTAAGAGGGCAATAAAATTAGTATGGTTGCTACTCCAAACAAGGTGAAATGGCCTCTCCAAATGACTACTTGGTCATTTTTGGTATCCATCTACTAACCCCATTGAATGCTTTAGGAAAGGATTGAGCTTGGCTATAAATCATATTTATTATATGAGATGTAAATCAAAGCATGGTGTAAAGTATAAAGGAATGAGGTGAGTTGTTTTTATAGTTTTCACTTTGAGGAAAACTAATATTTTGGTGCATGTGGGACTAAAAATCCCCAAATTAGATTAGAATTGCTAATCATGATTAATATTTGTTAATCACAATTAGTGAATTAACAAGTGATTAAGATGTGGGAGCCTTAATCAACCGCTTAGGGTCAACTAGGAGGCTAGGATAAGATTTTGAAGCTTGCTAAGACGTTTTGGAGGAAAGTGGGGTGATTTTGAGTGGTCATAAGAGGGGTTTGAGCCAATACTAGGGTATATTGACCAAAACAAGGGGAAAATAGGCTTAATTAGCTAATAATCACTAATTGTTTGTTTTGAAGAGGATTTTGACTTACGATTCATCATAAAGTGGCATCTTGAATGTGAAAGGGATTAGGTAATCAAAAATGTGTTGTTAATTGGCCAAAGTGGTAAGAAACATTAGTTAATTAGTGGAAATCACTAATTATAATGAAATTGGTAAGAATGAGAGTGATTTGTGCATGTTTGGCAATAAGATTGTGAAAGTGAAATTTAGGTGTCTACAGTATCCACAATACCCACCTATTCTTGACCTTTCACATTTGACTACGAAGACTCTTCACCTTCTCATTTGATGGCTCGAGAAAGAAAGAAAAATACATACTTTGTAACTAACTATAATTTTGTCATCAAAAGACTCTTCATTTTTTCTCACCTAATCCATGTACAAAGGAATATATATAGATCTTTATAAACCTTTCAGTAACTTAATAAAAATTCCTAACTCTTCAGATCCTGTGAAAGATCAAAATGCACGTTCCACCACTTTAATCTGTCATTTGGTGACATATATGAAAAATATGACTCACTGACCACATAAGTAATCGATCATGTTATAGGTTGGATTGAATTTATTTTATGTATTTTCCTAATCAGTAGTGGGAGTTACCATTGAATGTGTATGTTGATTTTCTTAGAGTCCTTTATACTCTCCATTCAACCACCAACCTTAACTATTTTAGATTCACTCTTGCATTTGAGCCTTTAAGGTAAGTTAGGTGCATGAATAAGATATCAGATTTTGTACATGATAAAATAGCATATATGTGTGCTCATATAAGTTTGCAAATAGGACATTAGTGTTGTAGAAGTACTTCACCAACAATCTGAAGTTCGAGATCAACCCAATACAGATATACAACTCCTCGTTAACTTTTATTTCAAACCCTCATGCTTATAGTCATGTATCATATATGTAAAAATACTTTATCAACCAAAAAGGATGTTTTCCATAAGCTTGACTTAGGTTTGAAGGGATATTTGAAGTATGTATATACTCTACAACCTTCAGAAAAAGGAAGAGTGTCTCCATTTTCTTCAAGTATTCTTTTGAAACAAGACATACACTGATTCTTTAGTATAGAGATACATTTCCAAGGTTTCAACTAGTACACACACTTTCTTAGTTAGGTACAACTTCACATACATCATTTAAGGATGATAGTGGCCTTGAAAAAACCTTAACTCCATTATTTGTTTGCTACCATGTTTATGAGATCATAACCTTGCTTGATTTCCATAGGTGTGTTGAGCTAGGGTTTTAAAACACAAACCTCACTCTCTGATTCAAGGCTCACAAACACTTTATACTTCATCTTGGCATCAACATAGTTATAGGATACTTTAAGGAATTACTTATTTCTAAGTATTAAGAATTTATCTTCCTAAAATGGAAGGAGTGACTCAAACTCGACTAATATAGTCTCAACCCTTTATGATTGTTATAATGAACTCACTTAGTATTTCAATAAATTCATGAATCTCCTTGTATGAACACTCAACAACCTGATCTTACTTCATGTTACACCCCTTACTTTACACTAATGCTAAAATAACTTCATGATTTCATGACTTTATGTTGAGGGGCTTGCTCTTCTAACTATTACAGAGATACATACTCATACCTAAAAACATTGCATAATTGTGTAACAATCTCTTAATCATCTTGGAGATACAATTATGAGAGGGAGACATATTAAAAACACTACCACTACCACTTAGAGGAATCTAAGAAAGAACAAAATCCCTCTTGTAGGACTAAGATACGAGCTCTTGAGGAAACACTAGGAAGTTTCAATTTTGGAGTCTTATTATAATTAACTCTCCACTTACCTTATAGACTACTATAGATTTTTTCAAGATGTCACCTAGGCATCATCACAAACCTCTTGTGTATGAGTTGTGAAGAAGATTTAATTATATTCATATTTGTTTTTCAAGTTTCTTAGCTTAGAAAACATGGAAATTTAGGACTTATAGAATTTGAACCTCCCAATGCTTCACCAAACAAACAATTTGTGTCAAAAATTTGTCTAGAAAATGTATAGGATGTTTATATTCATTTCTTGGCTCATTACCATGTTAATCCCCAAACCGACTCTTCAAGCACCATGTTGGGTATAGATTGAAAGTATTTTTGGTGGTAGGAGAGGAGATTGGATTGAGAACACACTGGATATGTGCTTAAGTAGACCAATTAACCTCATTAACTATAAACACACATTACACACTCCCTCTTCTATAGCAGATATATCATCTTGGAGTTTTCAATTTGGGATAGTATGGTAAAAATTTACAAATCAAGGAAAACTTGTATGGAGCAATTTGACCTAAAGATCCAAGATGCCACCATTCTGACTTAGAAGGATACTACTACACCTCTAAGGATTTTTATGACAATCCCAATTGATTTGGAGGTTAAATAAGTAATATGCTTCCTATCACTTCAAGAAGAAGGCTTGAGAAGAGAAAACCCCTGTTAGAAAAATGAACAAAAATTCTTTGTTTCTTATCCAATTTTCCTCAAAAAGTTTCAAAATTTTAGGCTTTGAGTGATCTTCAAAACTTACTTCTATGATTTATCCAAAGGAGGCACGAAATTGTTTTTTGGATGCTAAGAAGATAGGGTACTCATATTCCATTTCTCAAGAAACCAAGTTTAGTAAAACTTGAATAAATTTCATAATATTCTTCAAAAATTGACATGAAACCCTATAACACATCCCTCTAAATACTCCATATCTTAGTTCCTCATAAAGTTTCATGTAATATTCAAACCAATCTCATTTTCCCATGACTTCACTACTAGTTCTCAAAGGTAGTTTTGGTGAACATTTGAATTGTGCCTCCGGGAGCTAAATTAATCCCTACATATGCTCATAAATTCTTGAGGAAATGTTCCTAGGCTCTTCCCATTCCTACCTAGTCTTTCAATGACCTGATTTTTGCTCATACACCTCATTAGGCTATAGAGATAGGTCTAAACGATCTATATTCAACTATGACTTGCACCTCGTGACTTGATGATAACTCTATAAGCTCTTTCACATACTAGAAACATAAATTCTAACATGTAGGACACTTGAGACAAGCACACCAAAAATCTACATACCTTTAGTGGGATCCTACCATACCGATCAAGCCTATAGTAACTTAAAAATGACCAAGAAACCACCATGTGTCCATTTTGAGAACTCCAACCACCATTGTTATGACACTACCAATAAACATTCATGCCCCTTACATCGAGCCTCATTTCAACACTCACACCTGTGCCATCAATGCACCTAACATCAATGACAACAGCAATGCACTAGGTTCAATAGTATTATCGAGTATTCACTCAACAAATAAAGTGGGGATAAATGTAAACATAAAATCTATGCACTTGAGTATATTTATATATCTTAGAGCATACTAATGTGTACGTGATTCCTAAGAAATAAAACTAGTGGTTGATAACTCCTTTTGGCTTTTTGATTTATGTATCTCTTTACACATCTTATAATTATGTCGGCACTTGACTGATTTACCTTTTTATGACCTTGGACACTAGCGCCTAATCAAGAAAGAAGCACCTAGGTGCTCATGTCCCTCTCTTTCTTCTTCTTAATATTTTGAGTCCTTTTCACTTTTGATCACCTTTTAACACTTTTGGTTAGCCTTTCAGTTTTCATTTACAAAATCTAAACAAGGGAATTATATATATATATATATATATATATATATATATATATATATATATATATATATATATATATATATATATATATATATATATATATATATATATATTCTTCTATATAAGGGACCATGCACTATAAGAATTATCTATCACCACCTAAGCTTGCATAAAGGCACAAGAACACTACAAAGTATATATCTAGCACATCTATATAATTTTCAAGGGTTGTATTGGTATACATAAACTACATAGGAGGGGATTTTATTCTATTCCATCACACACATTTTTCATATTTAGGAAAATCTAGATCTATCCCACTATCATTGTGCAACTTTAATAAGGGAAACCTAGGATATAGATACACACACAGAGAAAACTCTATGGAGTCAAACATGTAGTGCAATAATTGGTCATAAGTTCACTCTTTGGGTGACCGATGGGGTCAGTTCAACTCCACATTATGCATCTTTTATATTAGATTTGATGTAGTTTATGGGTATGTATAGGTATTTGTTTGTTTTACAAGTTACAAGTGTGACCGATGACCTAAAATTGAAACCAGAGTGAAAAAGAGTGAGTAATAACGAAGACCTTCCAACCCAAAAAAATACTAGATTATAAGAATCTAAGAAAATACAAGTGCCCATATAAGTCATTAGTGTCTAAGGCACTCCCGCCTTCTTCAGCAGCACTGTCCCATACATTCCTAGGTTTGTGAACCCTAGGTGAGCCATTTTGACAATTTTCCCATCCCTGTTCTAGGAAACACACAATCTCAATCACTCGATCTTGCAAAGAGTTAACTAATTCATCATTCTCCCTTCATTTTCTTAGAGTTTTGCATTCTTGAATGATTATTTCTTACACGTTAGTGTACTTAATTATCTCAATACCATTTTTATAAGTAAGTTACTCTGAAATAAGGTTTGATTCAAATTAGATTAAATTAGTTACATAGAACAAAATTTAAAAATAATTTACAAGTTAGAGACATTAATAAACTAATTAAATATTAAAAACAACAATTTCTTACCTCATTATGGACCACCAATCATCATCAAGTATGTTTTGTTTCATACTTTTTTCTTCATCCATGTTTTCCTATGACCATATTCTCCACTCAACATTAAACTCCATTAAATTTAGAGGCTCCTTCACCTCAAGCATCCTCACTAACAAAATAAAGTAAATTTCGTATCTAGATCCATAGGCTTTAGGAAATCCTTCCTTGAAAAAGTCATATAGAGCAAGTGAAGTGTAATGGTTGTCAGAAATGAACTTTTATATATCTCTATCTTCTATCACCACTATCTCCATCCAATCTATTGTCCCAAAAAAATTCAATTCCTTTTTCAACTCATGAACACAATATGGGGTCCAAAAATGTGCTTGTAATAAACCTCTCGCTAGTAGGCTAGCTAACTTACATACACGGGCTGAATCGGTCACCACTTGTACAACATTTGAGGCCCAAAATCTTTCTATGGCATCTTTCAAAATATGTAATTAGAATTTTTATCCTTCCTCTTCCCTAAACAATTAATAGATATAAGAAAATAAGAGATAATTGAACGTGTCACAATGATATATATGAGTGGTAGTTGTATAATATTGGTCATCCATCCATGATGATAGAGCAACCCACCCTTTTCCAAGTTTTACTCATCTCCTTTATCATCACACTCACCTTAGAAAATCTTTATCAAGAAGGATAGTGTGTAGTTTATGTTCTGTAGGAGGTAAAAAGGAGGAACCAACAATAATTAAATCTTTGAACATCTATTTGAAATAGATAGAATGTGCCACATGAAATGGTATGACATACGAATAGAATTTTTTTATTGAGGACTCAACTATTTCCGTGATTACATATCGAGCATCCCAACAACACTAGAAGCATTTCTTTTTCCTTTGTTGAACACTCTCCTTTTTTACTCTAAATAACCACAATTTGGTTAAGGGATTTCATACTAGGTTGAGTAGTCTCCATTGACATTTTCTTATTTCTTGCATTAGCTTACATATACAATATAGTCACCTTGAACTTCTCACCTAAGGTTATGTTTCCACAAAATTTTACCCCTATCCACTAATGCACAAAATATGAGAGTAAACTCGTGTATATTTTTCCCTATATATATCTTGTTACATATATGACATAGTCATAATCTAGACCCCTGAATATTTGTTCATTTCCTTGTTTATGGTTATTGAAAATTGTGAAAGTGTATTTTAGGATTAATGGGCCCTTAACATAAACTTTGAGGAATTCAAAAGGGCACTCAAATGGATAATTTGAACTCATAGTCCCTACAACACTTCTAATCTCGAAGGAACCTTTCAGAAAGACATATATGGCCATTGAGTTGAATTTAAATCTCTTCACCCTCATTGTTGTTCATTTTGTTTTAGTGAAACCAAATATTGCAAGTGAAAACAACATTAAAAATACTCCCTAATTCTCTAAAAATTTAAAAATCACAAATAAATTTGAACAAATGAAAATGAATGTTAACCTTACCTCAAATGATGTATTCTAATGCTTTATTTCCTTCTATGATTGATCTTCTCTTCTCTTCTCATTGATTATTTTTCTTTATCTCTTCTTCACAAAATGAAAAATGACATGAATGAGGTTATTTTTAGTTTTGTTACTTAAAGTGTTTATTTTAGGGTTAGATTTAGTGGAAAAGAGTTTTGGGGAACGTGTGGATCCTCGTATCTTTTTTTAAAAATTGAGTTTTTTTATTAAAATAAAGGAGAAATTTATGGGGACAGATTAGTCATACTGGTGATAGTTGAGGGACGTCTAGATGTCCTCTTACCACATCAAGTATAGACAACCATACCCTAATGTCCCCTAACATCCCCTACAAAAGAATTCATTTATGGGGTTGTTTCTTTTACAAAAATGGGGATGTCAGGGGAACATTTCCTACCCTTCCTCATATCCCCAAAATGTCCCCTATAGGGGATGACTCCAAAAACATAGGGGATGACTCCAAAAACATGAGGATGCCAGGGTACACTAGTTTATTACTCTTAAGATTTGAATGTTTCAACACCAATTAGGATACATGAGAGTATATGAATAAAAAGTAACATTTCTTCAATAATTTAATAAGATACTTACACTATATCCTAAGAAAGAAAATTATAAATGATAGGAACCTATTATAAATTTAGAAATATATTTTTCCTTCAAAAAAAATGTGTTGTGATTAAATTTGATAAGAAAGAAAACTATATATATATATATAAATATAAGATATAATAAATACTATATATATATATATATATATATATATATAATATTATACTTTTTTAATTTTATACTTTTCATTAGTTTAAAATATTTTTACATTATAAATTACAAGAAAATGATAAAAAATTGGTTGTTTGCAAAAAAATTAGAAACAAACAACTCTTGTTGATGCATTCAAATTTCAAATCCAATGGATGATGATGAATATTTCATCAACAATTATTTTGAGAATATTGAAGAAAAGGGAGCTCCATCCCTAAAGAAAGCACAATTGACCATTACCAATAGGAAATTCAAGCCTTCATGGAAGTTTGTGCATAAATGGTGTTATTGTGTGGTAACCAAAAATGGAAATAAAGGATCAAGTGTTTTTGGTATGTTAATTACAAAATAGATATTTTATTTTCCAAAGAGTGTTGGGGTTAGCACACCGGTTGTACAAATATATTAATCGATCTAAGCATAAAAGAAATCATTACAAAAATAAACAAGAAGAAACATAATATTTAATGGTGATCACCCAGTGTGGGCTACGCCCACCAAGAAACAACCAATTTATCATCGAGAGGAAATATAATGAATATTTGCAATCTTCCACACCTTCTTAGATGTCCCGTACTTTCTTCTCTACAAATTTTTATTTTTCTCTTTAAATGAATTTATCTTAATACTCAATTAAATTTAGTCTTCTAAACCCTAGCTTTATGCATATATATACATGTACAATCTTAGGGCACTTTAGCTATGCAATTACAACCATTAGATTCACTTTACAACTAAAGATAGATCTAATTCCTACAACTTAATTATAGTAGTATAAGAAATTGATTTTGGTTAGAAATTGATTTGGTTATCCCTAACCGATGTCGGTTCCTCCTTTCTTGATCGATACTTGGTCCTGGGTGAGCGACGATGGTTTCTTCAACCGAAATCGGTTACTATGTATTCTAGTAAGTTTGTAAAAGCATGCCAGTGAAGTAATTAAGCTCCACAACTCAACAATATCCCACTTGGAGATAAATTTTTGCACTGTACCATACATCTCCTTCCTCTGATCCTTTCCTTGGCCTGTTTCTCCCTCCTCAAGTCTCAAACTTGAAGACCAACAGAAGTGGATTGTATCTCTAACTTATCCTTTTCATAATGACTTCATTAGTATATCCAGGGATTTTCCTTTGTATGAATTTTTTCCAAATTTAGCTACCCATCCTCCAATACATGTCGTATGAAGTGATATCTCAACTAAATGTGTTTCATTCTAGAATGAAACACTGAGTTCTTTGTCAGATGAATTGCACTTTGACTATCATTGTATAATTTGCAATCCTCGTGTTCCTTTCCCAAATCTTCCATGAACCTTCCCATCCATATCATCTCCTTACTAGCTTCTGTAGTTATAACATACTCATCCTCTGTAGTAGACATGGTCACAACCTTCTACAATCTAGAAAACCAGCTAACTGCCATGCCACCTACTGTGAAAACATATCAAGTGGTGCTCCTCCTACCATCCAAATCACCAGCCATGTTTGAATCCAGATAGCCACCTAAAGAAGTATCTGACCCTCCATAGCACAACTTCATTCGGATGTCCCTCTCAAATACCCGAGAATCCATTAGACTAATTTCCAATGCTCTTTACCTGGATTATCCATAAATTTTCTCACAACTCCCACTACCTGTGCAATGTCTAGTCTGGTACAAACCATAACATACATCAAGCTCCCAACTATCTGAAGCATACAGAACTCATGCCATGTACTCAACCTCCTTATGTGATGTAGGAAACTGATATTTTCTCAATTTGAAGTGTTCAGCCATAGGTGTACTTTACGGGTTTTGAATTTTACAAATTAATCCTTTCCAACACCTTATTGATATAATGCTCCTAAGATAACTACAACTTCTTGTTCTTCCTATCTCTGTGAATTTTCATGCCAAGTATTCTCTTTATAGATCCCAAATCCTTCATTTCAAATGTGTGAGCTAGATTTTCTTTAAGCTCCCAATGTCTTGCATTCTAGATCCTACAATAATTATATCATCCACATACAATAAAAAAATAATATAACACCCATTTCCAAGAATCTTGAAACTAACACAATGGTCAAATTCACATCTCAAATAACCATGCTCATGCATGAAACTATCAAACCTCATATACCATTTCCTTGGAGCTTTCTTGAGCCCATATAGTCTCTTTTTCAATCTACACACAAGTTTCTCCTTACCTTTGACTTCATACCCAAGTAGTGGATTCATATAAATCTCTTCTTCTAAATCACCATGAAGAAATTTCATCTTGACATCAAGTTTCTCTAAATGCAAATCCTCTACTACAACTAAACTCAATATAGTATGAATAGAAGTTATCTTAACAATAGGAGAAAATATTTCACCAAAGTCAATACATGCTTTCTGTGTAAATCCCTTTACTAATTCTATCCTTGTATCTCATTTTTCCACCCTCTTCTTCCTTGATATCAGAACCCCACTTGTTCTAAATGCTCTTATACCTACTAGAAACTTAACCATATTCCATATTTGGTTTCTACTCTAAGGATTCCATCTCCTCATCCATGACATTCTCCCACTAATTTTGGGCTTTATCTTGCATTCCTTCTTCAAATATTTTTGGTTCACTAATATCAGTCAATAATAAATAAGACAAGGAAGGTGAAAATATTTTTGGAGGTCTCTGTACCCTCTATGACCTTCTCACCGATATTTTGGGTGTCAAGGCTCAATCTACTCATCATGTAGATTTTTATCTACTTTTGACACTAACCGACATCGGTCACCTTCTACCGACATCGGTTTATCTAACCGATGCCATTATAGATCTTCAGAATCGACACGGCAGACAAGGGAGTGATGTTGTCGTGGGTAGACCGATACCGATTACTGTGTAAACCTATACATTTTAATTTTAAATCCAAGAGTTCATTTTCATCCACAAACTTCTCCACCAATTCACCTTTAGGTACCAAAAATTGATCCATGTACATTGTATTTTCATTCTAATCAATTTCATGACTCCTAATTATCTTAGAACCTTCTAAATCCCAAAACTAGAATCTGAAATCACTAAAGCCATAACCAATGAAAGTACATCTTTTGGATTTAGCATCTAATTTCTTTCTATTTTCCTTATTAATATGCAAAAACATTTTGAGCCTAATACTCTAAGGAAAGAAATAATCTACCTCTTTTCCATTCCAAGCTTCTTCTAGTATTCAACCATTTAGTTCACTTGAAGTTTCACATTTAATTAAATAAACCATCGTGTCTACTACTTCCACCCAAAATTGTAAGGGAAATCCAAAGCATGTATCATCATGCATCTACCATGTTCTATGATTTTCTTGTTCATTCTCTCTATAACATCATTCTCCTATGGTGTTCAAGAACCATCATTTATCTATGTATTCAATTTACTGAACAATAATCATTGAAAGTCCTTGTTGCAGTACTCACCACCATTTTCAGATCTAAGGCACTTTAACTTTGAATTTGATTCATTTTCCACAAGGTATTTCCATATTTTAAAATTTTCAAATACATCACATTTACGATGTATACAATAAACTCATACCTTTCTTGTGACATAATCAATGAAAGTAACATAGTATTGGGATCCTCCATGAGAAATACTCTGGTGGTCCCCACACATCCGAGTGTAGAAGCTCTAATTTATGTTTCTTATTTGTTTCCCAACTTTTAGATATCTCACTCTCTTCTACTTTCAAAAATTACAATGCTTACTGAAATCAAGATCTACACATTTTATATTTGATAACTTACCCTTTGCCTTTAAGATCTACATTCCCTTTTCACTCATATGGCCTAGCCGATTGTGCCACATGCTTGTATCTGAATTTGAAGTAGATAGAATAGAAAAGGAATTAGTAATACAGGTAGAAAAATACAATGATCTTACCTTATTTCCTCTTTCTACAACAAGATATCCCTTGGTAACTTTCCAAGATTCGGCTGTGAGTGTAACCATGCAACCAATTTCACACAATTATCCTATAGAAATTAGATTTCTTTTGAGGCTTGGAACATGCCTCACATATTTCAATATCCATGTATTTCTATTCTAAAATTTAAGATTAAATTCACCTCTACCAGTGATATTACATGTTTCATCATCTCCTAAATAAACATGCCCAAAATTACCCCGGATAATTTTTTAAATAGCCCTTATTAGGGGTTACATGGAAAGAAGCTCCTGGATCTAAAACCCATGACCAAATTTTACTATACAAGGAGAAAATTAGGGAATTTTGCATTACCTATTTTGTAGCAACATTTTCCTCTTTACCTTTCTCTGGTACATTCTCTTTGTTTTCCTTAAACCAACAATCCTTGTTTACATGATCATTCTTTCCACAATTCCCAGCAGATTATACCTTTACCTCTGGATTTAGATTTTCCATTCTTAGACTTTTATTTCCCATTATTCTTGCTCTTGGACTCTCTCCTTATACCTTCCAATTCTTTCTACATTCAAATAATTCCTAGATGATGATTCTCGTGTACTTTTTCTGTGTGTTTCTTCATTCAGATTATATTAACCACATCGTCAAACTTTAAAACATTAGTAGCAGACGTTGTATTACTAAAACAACCATTAGCAAGTTATCCCAACTATCGACAAAAATAATAATAATAAAATTACTTTCACTTCATCCGCAAATTGAATACTAACTTATTTTAATTGATTTACAATAGACCAGAAATCATTCAAATGACTTGATGTAGATCCTTCTTCTTACATCTTTAAATTAAACAATTTTTTCATCAAATATACTTTATTTCAAGCACTAGGTTTTTCATATAGATTTGATAAATATTTCATCAACTCTACCGTAGATCCTTCTTCATTAATATTTGAAGCCACAGAAGCTCTCGTGCTCAATCTTATAGATCCCAAAGCCTTTCTATCAATAATTTTCCATTCTTCATCAGTCATCTTTGCAAGTCTTACCTTCTCATCCAATGGTAAGTATAAATATTTTTGATACAGATAATCCTCCACCTACATCTTCCATAATAGATAGTCATGGCCACAAATTTATCTACTCTGAATTTTCCTTCTTCTCCCATTGCTTTTCTCCCACTCAATCAAAAATCCTCTCGTGAGTAAATCACAATACACATAACCCTCAAACATAAAATCTCTTATACAAGTTGTTGGGGTTAGCACACCGGTTGTACAGATATATTAATCATATCTAAGCATAAAAGCAATCAATATGGAAATAAACAAGAAGAAACACAATATTTAACGTGGTTCACCTAGTATGGGCTACATCCACCAAGAAACAACCAATTTATTATCATAGAGGAAATACAATGAATATTTTCAATATTCCACACCTTCTTGTATGTCCTGTACTTTCTTCTCTATGAATTTCTCTTTTTGTCTCTAAAACAAACTTCTCTTAATTCTTAATTGAATTTACTCTTCTAAACACTAGATTTATGCTTATATATATGTCTACAATCTTAGAGAACTTTAGCTATGTAATTAAAACCATTAGATTCACTTTACAACTAAAGATATATCTAATTCCCACAACTTAATTATAATAGTCACACACAAGAAACCGATGTTGGTTAGCCCTAATCGATCTCAATTACTCCTTACCGATCGATACTAGTCCTTGGGTGACCAACGGTGATTTGTCAATCGACGTCAATTATTGTGTATTCTAGCAAGTCTAAAGCATTTCAGTTGAAGCAATTAAGCTTCACAACTCAACACAAAGGGTAGTAGTATAATTCAATTCATTAGATTGAATGGTCATGTAAATTTGGAGGCCCGTAGGAGAGAAATACAACTTATAGAATTTAAAGCTATAAAAATGTATATAACAATTACAAAGAATGTGCAACTTATGGTATATTCTAAAAATTCAATACATATCAAATTTATGAGGAAAATGTATTATATAGATATATAAGGGATTTACCTTTACATTTTATGAAGACACTTGATTTACATAGATATAAAGGAAGTACTCACGTGTCATTATTTGATAAATATTTGACATATACAAATATAATATTCACTTTTAGATATGGTAAAGATGGCATCATCATATAGAAGATTGAGATTTAGTGGTAGTGAATTTATAAGTAGTGCTTCTGTAATTAATCAAGCATTCACTTATCCCTTAATAGCCTTTTACAAAATGAACTGTAGGTCAAAATTAATGAGAAACATGATTTGTTTGGATGTATGACTATTATGGTGCATATTTCTCATCATATAATACAAGGGATTCATTTTGGAAACAACATATGTTGTATGATTGAGATTGTGATGTCAAAGCTTCTATGTAGAGAACATTATAGCCAAGAAAATTTTATCAATGTGTGCATAATTGAGCTCATAAGTGATGAGTGTGCAAATGATGTAATAAATGGATGATTCACAATTTTTGAAAATACGTTGACCTAAAATACTTCCTAGAGTGAAGTTGGTAGCAAAAATGTATAAATGGAATGGTAAATTTGGTTGTGGTCATGAAAGAACTAGAGCTGTGAGGAGATGAATTTGAAGTTGTTATAATGTGATACAACACTCCTTCCCTAGTCAAAAGTAACACCTTTCCTAAGGAGGTGATTAAATGGGTGACCTCAATCATAAATTTATGTGATGAAGTGTGAATGACTTAAATCTTACCTTTAAGGATAGGTGGTGTTTTTATGTTTGAAGGGGTAGGCATATACACAATGGATTTAAATTTATCCAAATCTACATCAATACCACAACGTGAGACATTAAAGCAAAGAACATTTCTTGATGTGACTCCAAAGACACATTTCTTAGGATTTAGACAAATTTTGTATTATGAGAGGTGCATAAATATTTTACA
Source organism: Taxus wallichiana var. yunnanensis (assembly GCA_018340775.1). Lineage (NCBI taxonomy): Eukaryota > Viridiplantae > Streptophyta > Pinopsida > Cupressales > Taxaceae > Taxus > Taxus wallichiana. Next base: position 232,953,780 of record CM031240.1, on the reverse strand, counting down.
TAGGACACTTATGTGGTCTCTATGTAGCTTGGACTTTACGATAAGGTCATCAACATAATCTTCTACAATATCATGAGTATAGTAGAAGAATTCGTAATTCATAACACATTTATATGTGGCACCAACATTTTTAGTCCAAAGGGCATAACCTTATAATAAATGGTCCCTAAGGTGCAGTAAAAGTGGTCTTTTGTTGTTCTTTCCGGAGAAATTATGATCGATTATAACTAGAGAAACCATCCATAAAGGATCACATCTCATGACTAGTTTTATTATCAACAATGTTATCGATATTAGGTAACGGAATTCATCTTTAGGGAAAGCCTTGTTGGCATCCTTGAAATTAGTGTAAACACGTATATCACCAGCTTTTCTTTCCCGTGGGAACCATGTTAGAGACCCGCTCCAGATAATCAATTGGCTATATAAAACCAACATCAAGTATATTTTATAACTCATCTTTGACAAGTAATGTGACATGTGGGTGCATTTTCAATAAATTATGCTTGACGGGTTTTGCATCGTGTTTTAACACACGATTGTGGATAATTGTATTAAGATCCATTTGTGGCATATCAAAGTGTATGACCAAGAAAATACATTGATGAAATATCATAATATTTATGTACGTTCAACACATTCTTCATAAAATAAACATTTTCTAATGATTACTATGTGAGGTTCCTCAGTGTATCGATGTTAATTTTGAAAGTTTCTTCAATAAGCATGTGTGATTCTTTTTCAAGGTGATCAAATGTGGGAATATCATTAGTAGGATCTATGTTTACATCATCATATCCCCAAATTATGATATGTTATGGAGTCGGATGTCTTGGGTGATGGATTTGTAGGAATGTTTTCTCGTAGTTCCTAAATGGGTTAAGATGGATTACTTTGAAGGGAATCAATGTAGAGGTACAGGATTATCCAAAAATCATAATTGACATGAAAATTTTCTACTCAATTGATGGTAACATTATTTTGTAGGACATGTTTCACCACATAGGAGTATTGTATGAAAAAATGATTTAAAAGGTGTAAAGGTAAGGTACGTGAGGAATACCTTGAGGTCGTGAAGAGGTTGTGCACTGTTATTAAAGACCAAGCCAATTGTAGGGAACTCCTTTTTGTTTAGGAAGGACTACCTGAGAAGTAAAGCAAGACCAAAAATAGAGTTAATATCATCGGTTGGTGGATTACATGAAGAAAGCTAGATCTAGGAAGTGGGGTGCTTCCTCGAAGGTTGTCAATCCACGTTTTTTAAAACAAATTAATGCTGATAAATAACATGAAAGAGAGAGTCCTATTGTAGTTGTATAATTTGGGTATCTCACACAAGCATAGTAATTCAAATCTAATATAAATAGTGAATACAAGATTAAATTTAAAGAGGGTGGTGGGTATCAAGGTCTATAGGTGAGGCAAGGGGGTAGTAGGTTGGTCACCGGTGAAGTTATGGGATATTTTTAAGAGTTTTGGGTTGGTGAATGAGTTTACTGGTTTAGGGGAAAATATCGGACATAACGGTATCGGGTGCCGATTAGGAACCGATATCGATCACTAGTTTTAGCCAGGATTGGTTGGCTAACCGATCACGGTAGGGGAAATTAGGTGCCAAGGAAAGAAATGAGGTTGGTTTGGGCTCTTTGTGATTGAAAAGGGGATTTGGAGGTCTTGGATAGGGTATAGGAATTTAGGTGAAGGTACAATAGGGGTAAAAAGGGTGGTTGGAGGAACATAGAGGTTTAGGTTGGTAGGGTATTGGGTAGATGGGAAATGGATGGTATTTGGGTGAGAAAGGATCCATACAATAGAAGACAATAAGAGATCTAAAACCAAAGTTAAGAACTAACAACTGGTTAAGATACTTATCTAAAGATCTGGAGATTGGTAGATGACGGTGGTTTGTGGGTGCTCAGAGAAGAGATGGGATGATATCCAGGTGTTGTGGCAATGAATCTTGAGTAGTTCTCTATGTGATTTGTTCAAGGCTATGGAGTAGTGGGTTGGTTGTTGGTGAAGTTATGGGAGATTTTTAGGAGTTTTTGGTGGGTAAATGAGCTTGTTGGTTTAGGGGGAAAATATCATACACAAAGATCGGTGCGGTTTGGGAACCGATACCGTCCACCGGTTTTAGCCAGGATCAATTGGCTAACCAATCACGATAGGGGAAATTAGGTGCCAAGGAAAGAAATGAGGTTGGTTTGGGCTATTTTTGATTGAAAAGGGGATTTGGAGGTCTTGGATAGGGTATAGGGATTTAGGTGAAGGTACAATAGGGGTAAAAGGGTGGTTAGAGGAACATAGAGGTTCGGGTTGGTAGGGTATTGGGTAGATGGGAAATGGATGGTATTTGGGTGAGAAAGGATTGTACAACAGAAGACAATAAGAGATCTAAAACCAAAGTTAAGAACTAATAACCTAGTTAAGATACTTATCTAAAGATCTGGAGATTGGTAGATGATGGTGGTTTGTGGGTTCTCGTAGGATAAATGGGATGATATCCAATGTTGTGGCAAAAATCCCGAGTAGTTCTCTTGTGTAAGCCGTTTGAGGCAAGTGGAGTAGTGGGTTGGTCATTTGTGAAGGATGTAGATGCTCGGTGCCAAGTTTATCATCAAAATTCCAATCAAATGCCCAAGATGCAAACGAATAATGAAAATCAGAAGAATGCCAACCAAAACAAAAACCTGGGAAAAGATTTGAAAATATTTATTTAAAAGAACTGATGTTGGTTCCTTAAAAAGCATCAGTGACAAATAATCGACGTCGGTTAGGGAGAAATAGTCTTATTTGCTAAAAATAACCTTTTCTCTCCCTTTTTAGGTGATCCAAGAGTGGTTATGGGTTAGGAGTCTTGATTCTCATTAACTGATAATGGAAATTGGTGGGAGAGGTAATGGTAATTAATATTAGGTTTAGAAGAAATTTCAGTTGATTAGGGGGAGTGATGACTTAGTCTTAGTTATTAAATGGGTTTATAATGGGTCCAAGGTGAGGTGGAGAGGTGAGGTAGAGGGTGGGGTAATAATTAATATAATATAGATAATTAGATTAATAACAATATGTGAAAGGGGTAATGGTAAGGGGGTATATAATAAAAGGGGCCTAAAGGGTGTCATCCCAATTTTTGTGTCTATATTTTCCCTTTTTGTCACGTAGCTTGTAGTAATGAGAAATGACAACAAAAAAAGGAGTGGATGCCCCATATATGGGTGGAGGTTATCCCCTCAAACCAGAACTAATGTAGTGGAAGGAAGAACCAAAGTGATGTGTTTGATAAGGTGGTAGGTGAAGTGAAATTGGGTGATGTAAAGGTGTAGTCAATAAAGTGCATGCACACACTTAGAATGCTACAAGGCATATGGTTGAAGAGCACACAAACACTAAATCATTAATGGTTGATAGTTCATCCAAACAAGGGTGGTGTGTTCTAGGTATCTAAGGTATAGGATGTGATCATGGAAACACAACGAGGCTAGGTGTAGGAATGGGTATAGGTGTGTTACAAAACACCAAAAGGTTTGGTCTAGTTGAGATAAATGGAAAGAAATAAGGCAAGGTAAGGTTGGTATGCTAAACAACACAAGTAGCATTATTGCATGGTAGAGTGAGTAAGTAATTTTGATTATCATATAGACGATGTTGGTTCGGTGAAGGTAATAAGGTAAGGTTGGGTTACCAAACGTATTTAGGAAAATGTGCCCATAAACATCCGTAGGAGGTGGGTGAGGTGGTGAAGTTGTTAGGTGAGCCTATAGGGGGTATTAGGGTTGTGACAGTAAGAAGAAAGAGGTGAGCAAGGGAAAAAATTAGGGCAAAGGAAGCATATGGGGTTTTAGTAGGGTGAGCAATGATATTCGGTTACATAATAAAATTTATGCGTAGGGTGACCGATGTCGGTCACCTAGGCATGACCCGATCGATTTCGATCGGAAAAACGACACGTTAAAATGGAAAATCCACCTAAAAGTGCTCATTAAAGTAGTAGTGTGGTTAGAAAATGAGTTTTGGAGAGCATATTTGCTAGAAAAGTGATAGATATTCCTACTAGAGTTATTTGGTGAGATATTATAGGTTATAAGAGGTGAGTTTGGGGGCCCTCTTGTAGCTACTGATTGATTTGATTGGTTGAGAGTTTAGAGATATATTTTACATGGAAAAGATAGGAGAAGGACTAGGGGTGCTCTAGTGTAGGCTCCAGAGATCCTAGCACAAAGGTGTTGGTGAGTAGAGGTAGGTTTTAAGATTAAATCATGGTTTTTGTTGAAGAATAGGATAAGAAAAATGAAAAGTTTGTTTTTGAAATTTTATTGAAATGGGGGGTAAATTAGGCTATGGGAGGGTGGAATTAGGTTAATTAGGGGTCAAAATGAACTTTGGGGCAATTTGGGTGTGTTTGGGTGGGTAAAATAGAATTTTTGTCAATTTTTTACATTGGGGGATGTGGGGGTTTGTCCTCGGAGGGCAAAATCAAGAACCGACATCGGTCGGTTATCGGGCATCGATTAACTAACCCACTATGGTCATGGAAGGGGGTCGACATTGGTAGGGTGACCAATGTCGATTGCTTTATGAAATGACAAAGTGTTAGAAAATGTTGATATTGAATGTTGAAGATAGGTTTAGGCTGGTTAGGGAGTGGGAGGTTGGGTAGGGTAGCAAAGAGTAGTGTTAGGGTAGGGTTTGGGTAATAGATGATGGTATAGGATGATTATGGGAGGGATGTAGTTGGGTAGGTCAATAGGTGAATGAGTGGGAGGGAAAATAGGTAATAATATGAGTTTGGGAAGTAGGTTCAGGTGAAGGTGAATGGTCTAGGTAAGGCATGGTAAATATTAGGAAAGGTGAGTGTTGAATAGAAATTCAAAAGAGTAAATGAGTAATTTGTGTGGGTGTTGATGATGTAGGTTAAGAAAAAATGACAATGATGGGCTGACTATCACCCTTGTTATTGCAAATGAGACCCACCATCTCAGACGAGGAGTGATAGCACATGAGGGAAGTCAAGCTAGGCATGGTGAGGAGATATAGGAGGATTTCCTGAGATCACAGCATGATAGTAGCCCTCATCGATAGATGGGACCCGACTACCAACACCTTCCATCTACCAACGAGAGAGATGAATGTCACCTTAGAGGATATATATAGGATTTTGAGGCTTCCAATCATTGAGGAGCCACTATATCAGGTTTTGTCTTTAGATGTGGTGGGTCATATGGCTATGGTGTTTGGGTCGACCATGGTAGAGCTGGCATATCACAAGTGCGAGTATCAATTATGGTGTGATGTATACAACACATCTGCAAGAGACTCATTTTTTAGTGTTGATGATGGTTTTTGTTAGTTGTTTTTCCCTTCTAGACTCATAGGGTGGGAGGTTTCAACAGCCTTAATGGGATTCCTAGAGGACATGTTATTTGATAAGGTTTATTTTGCATGGGCACCAACGTACTTGGTTTAGTTGTACATGGAAATGTGAGCTTACAGGAAGATACGGTCATACGATCTTTGTTATACCTATCTGTTACATTGTTTGGCATATGAGTACATTTTGTGCCTTCATCCACTTGGTCTACCACAACATGGGTGGGAGGTGGGTGTATATAGGGTAGGCTATATAGCGTGAGCTACGGATTGGAGAGTAGGTGAGGGTGGATGGGATGACTTAGGATTTTACATACTATGGGGTGGGTACTAGATAGCATGTCATGTATATAGATTATATGGAGGCCATACCTTACCAAGAGTTCACTGGAATAGAGGAGGAGCTAGATGGTTTACATCTTTTGAGATGGATCCGGGGTGTAGGGCATAGGAGCATGAGTGTATACCCCTAGAGTTAGTTAGATGACAGTTTGGATTATAGTAGGATGTGTTCCATCCATTCCCATAATACCATTGTGATTATGTGGAGATTCCATTACCTCTTCCATAGAAAAAATCACTAGTAGAAGTGGAGGATTGGGTAAAGAGATAGATAGATACGAGATGATGTGGGGTGCGATTGGGTATAGGTAGTGGTGGATAGCACAGTTATAGAAAGCATCAACTAGGCTAGTACATCCGGATTTGACCACTATTATCGGTGAGAGAGACATGTTATAGGTGTAGGTTATAGGAGTGTAGACCTAGGTGACTATTTTACGAGGCAAAAGTGGCCATGTTATAGACATAGTTAGAGGCAACATAGGAATAGTCAGTGCCAGGGGACACATGGCTTCCCCTCCTTCACCTCCAAGGGCACATGATGGGACACAGATACATGGATAGGGTCCATCATCATAGGTACAGGTACTAGGATAAGGTCCATAGCCTCAATTATAGGACTAGGACCACTATCACTAGGATAGGGTCCACAAATAGGTAGTAGAGTGATGCCACCACCACAGGTGATATCGATGGACCGATATAGAGAGGTTTTTATTGAGGCTAGATACTATGAGTATCGATTTCAGAGCTTGATATCCCTAGTGCCAAGTATGTGACCTATAGAGCATAGTAGGAAGCCGATCACTGTGTCTAGCTTATGGACCCATAGATCGTAGTTTAAAGATCCATTGTACTCATGGGCAGGGCCAACAGGAGGTGACTAGTGCACAGAGAGATAGAGGCTAGGTGAGGGGATACGAGAGAGTGGCAGAGGTTTTAGACCTACCTAAGGATGATGAGATAATAGATATTTTTATTTTTTATTTATGACTTATATACACCGGCTTGCATGTAAGAGAGGTGAGTTGTGTATGAGAGTTTTTGAGAGACTTGCTTATATATGTGTATGCATGTATTGACATGCAAAATTTCAATTATATAGATGATGTTATTTAGATCTGTTGTGTTTGGTTTCATTTTCATTGTATTGTTATCATGGAAATTAGATGTGGGTATGAGTGGTGATGTTGTGTTTTGGTTTCATTTCCAATGTATTGGTATTATGGAAATTAGATGTGTAGATATGGTGATGATTTATGGTTAGGTTTGGGTTTAATTTCTAATGTATGGATATTATGGAAATTAGATGTAGGTATGGTTATTATATGGGTTAGGTTTTAATTTCCAATGTATTGATATTATGGAAATTAGATGTAGGCATGGTTGATGATGTTTTGGTTTAATTTCCAATGTATTGATATTATGGAAACTAGATGTAGGCATGGTTGATGATGTGTTGGTTTGGTTCACATTTCCAATATATTGATGTTATGGAAATTAGATGTAGGCATGGTTGATGATGTTTTGGTTTGGTTTTAATTTCCAATGTATTGATATTATGGAAAGTATATGTAAGCATGGTTATTGTATGGGTGGGTGTGGTTTATATTTCCATGTATTGATGTTATGGAAATTATATGTAGGCATGGTTGATGATGTTTTTGTTTAATTTCCAATGTATTGATATTATGGAAACTAGATGTAGGCATGGTTGATGATGTTTTGGTTTGGTTCACATTTTCAATATATTGATGTTATGGAAATTAGATGTAGGCATGGTTTATAATGTTTTTGTTTGGTTTAATTTCCAATGTATTGATATTATGGAAACTAGTTATGGGGTGGGAGAGCAGCTAGGTAAGATAGGAAAATTTAGAAATATCACATAGGAGAGGAAAATAATGGTTGAGCTAACCTTCAAAGATCCCATTCCTTCAGAGTTCTACCTACATAGCCCTTGCAAAAGGAACCTCAGGTCGATGTAGTTCTCCCATAAGATAGGGAAGAATAGGATGGTGGTAGGTAAGTTGACTGAGATTGGATAAGATAGATCGGGTAAGATTGGGTAAAATATAATGTGGGAAGGTAAGCTATGTAAGATTGGGTAAGGTAAATTGTGGGAAGGTAAGTTGGTTGGTATGTTGGTATGTTTATGATGTTATTATGGTAACTAGATTATGGGTATAGGTGTAGCTAAGAGAAGAATAAAACCAAGAGATGTGATGTCGATGGTCCCATCGTGTTAAAGAAGAAACAAGTAGATATAGGGGAAATGAAAAGAAGTGAAATTCTCCATAGTTGGAAAGGACTATAATGGCCATACCAAATAGGCTTATGAACATAAACCCCTTGAGACATTGCATGATTGATAGGTCTATGGTTGAAAGAAGTTACATGATCACAAAGTGTCACATGTGTGCCACGTCCCTTAAGTAGATAGGATAAAATAAAAGAGGGTAGGGTGGAGTGGTTTGTTTAGTGTAACCTTGTTGTGGGATAGCATGCCCCTTCTGCAAGATACCCAAAACTAGCATAGGCAAGTCCATGACCAAAAGTTTGTATTTTTTCTTGATTTTTTCATTTGTGTTTTTCTTTTTGCATTCATAGACTGATTGATGTAGGAAGTCTATATTGGGATGAATATTAGAGTCTCCTTACGTTCGTCATGAATTTGATCGATGCAAGAAGCTCCAAGATTATTTTTTTTTTGTAACAAGTATAGACTAATACAAAGCATGTGGCTAGCTTTTTATAGTTGTCCTTCAAGGGATCAATCTACTTATAGCAGCAATAGAGAGACATAGATGTTCATTTGAGGGAACCATCTACTAAGTAGAAGTTTGAATTAAGGAGTAGAATCTTTGCTATCCCAAAAATTTGCATTATTTGGACTTGTAGTCATGGATAATACTATAATGAGTATATGCCTCTTTTATGAAGGAAAACCCATATCACGATAAAGGATAACTATGAAAGAGTAGTTTCAAGTGACGAACGACCATGGGATTCCATCCTGAAAAAAAGGAAAAAATATCCATGTAATCATTCCATGATTAGATCCATAGTACTCATATTCAAGATAAGGTTGAATGGTGAAAGATAATCACACAGCTTCTATTTAATCTGTTGGTCCTTAGAAGAGGTAGGTGGAAGGAAAGGTTCACTCAAGGGATGAGAATATATGAGACATAAAGTGATGTAGTACTTTATTCAATAATAGAATGGTTGAAGATGAAAGACATTAAGGGGATCAGGTTTGGGTTTTACCCTAAAGAGAAGATAAAGAATAAGTTCCGATCCATAGGTATGGGTGAAAATATAAGGTCCAAGCCAATTAGGAGAAAACTTTCCTTGTTTACTTTTCTCCATTTTGGTTACATGTTGATTTTCCTTCAAGACAAGATCATTGATCTTGAATGTTTGTTCTCGAACGTGTTTTTCATAGGCACACTTAATGCACTTTTGGTAGATTTGGAGGTGGTCTAGAGCATTTAAATGACATTCATCCAGTAGCTCAAGTTGTGCCAAACATTCTTGGTGAAACTCATCATTAGAGAGGATATCTTTAAGAGATATATAGAGAGATGGAATTTGGATTTTGAGAGGTAGGATGACCTATGTACTTGTAGACTAAAAGATAAAGGTTTGGAAATGATAGAGGTGTGAATGGTGGTATGATGAGACCATAAGGTGAAAAGAATGTGCATGTGCAATCCTTAGTGGAGTCATCAACCACTTTCATAAGAATTTTGTTGAGATTTTTGCTAGAATATTCAACTTGACCATTTGCTTGTGGGTAATATGGTGAAGATAAACTTGAGTCGAATACCAAAGTTGTTACATAGTTGGCATAGGGTTTTTTTTTGAATTGTTTTCCATTATCATCGATGAGGTGATGAGGAACGTCAAAAAAAAAAAATGATATGGTAGTTGATAAATTCAACTATTTTCTGGGCTTTGGTAGAAATGAGAGAAATGGATTCCACCAATTTAGTGTAATATTTAGTCGTCGTGATAATCTCTCAATGACGTTACAAATAATGAGAGTTAATCTCCCAACAAGATCCAAACCCCATTGATAAAAGGTCCAAAAGTCTCTCGTGACTTATAAGGCGTGATGAGGAGTATGATAAAGGTTAGCATGGTGATGACACTTCACACAATGTTTGACATAGTCATAAGTTAAGTAGCTGAGTTGAAGGATACGCTGCAACAACAAGACCACTAAAATTTCCCCCACAAATCCCATCATGAATTTCTTTGATGGTGTATGGGATTTCTGAACTGGTGAGGCACTGCAGGAGGATACTGTCAAAGCCACATTTTTAGAGAATACCTCCCATGATGATGTAATGAGAGACACTTTTTAGGAAGGATTTTTTTCCATTATGAGTGAGATCCAAAGGTAGGATTGAAAGTGAGAGGTAGTCAGCGAACTACTTATACCAAATATCACATGCATTAGTATCGATGCTACTTACAAAATTAACATAGGGGAAAATATAAGAAGGTGATTGAAACTATTGTATTGTGACAAATATTTTTGAGTCTGAAGGTGAGGTGGGTATTTGAGAATCAAGGCAAGCCATGGTGTCTTCAAATTTAATAGTGGATCACAGAGTGGCTTGAATTAGGTGGACGTGATGTTTATACTTTTAAGCTCATCATTATGACACTGGTATGAACCATTGACTTAGTTCACAACCAGTTGAGATTCACCAAAGATGTTAATGGATTTAACATCTAGGGAAATGGTAGTTTGAAGACCTAACACAAGAGCTTCATACTCAACTATGTTATTTATGTCATTGAAGTCTAGTTTAAAGGATAGTGGCATAGGCTCACCATCAAGAGGAATGAGGATGACCCCGTACCTCCCTCATGGTGACATTTGGATCCATCAAAGAATAATGTCATTTGATAAACAATATCATTAGTGGAGAGGGTGGTGATATATTCATCGGAAAATCAAAATTTGAGGATTGATTCCCAAGAAGAGGATCATTTGCAAGTTGATCCATGATAGTTTGTCTTTAGAAAAAAATTGGATGAATGAACTCCACTCTAAGTCTACAATAATCATAAGACAATGAAAAGTGTGTTAATTTTGGTAAGATTTGGCGTACATGTAATGAAGATATTCGGTGTTGGTAATGAATTTTTTTATTAAGAAGGTTGTGGCAAAGTTTGGTGGCTACAAAGACTACAAATAAGAAAATATTTTTAGTGTGGGTGTACCGAGTTTCGTATTCTAGAAGAGTATGACTTATATAATAAACCACTTTTTCCTTGTGTTTCTCATCATGATGAGTGATCATGGAACCCAAGGAATGATTAGTAGCATAAATGTACAGGTAAAATGGTTGATCATCTTTACAAGGAATGAGCATAGGTGGCTGAAGAAGGTAGTTCTTCAACACTTTGAAGGCTTTGTGACACTCATCATTCCAATGGAAATAAATGTCCTTTTTAAGGAGGTGGTGAAATGATTGACATTGATATGAAATTTGAGAGATGAAGTGTTGGATGGATTGTAATTTTCATTGCAAGCTACAAAGCTGTCGAAGGTTAGTGAGTGAACGCATGTTAAGAATTGCCTTGATTTTAGTGGGATCAACTTCAATACCCTTGCAAAGAGATGATGAAACCAAGGAGATTACCCAAGAGAACTACAAAAACACACTTCTTTAGTTGAAGGAAAACACAATATTGGATAAGGTGGTCAAAGATAATTTTAAGAATGACCAGGTGTTTGGCACAACGCTTGGACTTACCAAGAAGGGCTTGGAAAATGTAAGTCATAGCGTGTTGATAGGTAGCACCAACATTTTTAAGCCAAATGGCATGACATGATAGCAGAAGGTCCCCAAGGGTTATGAAGGTAGTTTTGTGTTGATCTTCTAGAGTAACTAATATCTTATTATAACCGAAAACCCATCCATAAGAGATAGCATCTCATGGCCAATTGTAAGATCAACTAGTTGGTTAATTCTTGGTAGAGGAAAGTCATCTTTTGGACAGGAAAGGTTAAGGTTGTGAAATTCAGTGTAGATAAAAATTCCTTGGTTTCTTTCATGATAGGAAAAATGTTAGAGATCCATTGTGGATAGTCAATAGGTAGGATGAAGGAAACAGAGAGAAGGCATTGAAGTTCTTCTTTCACAAGAAGAGCAATGTGAGGATGTATTTTATGTAACTTTTGTTTCACTAGTTTGGCATTAGGGTTAGTTACAATATTTTGAAGCACGATATTAGGGTCAATACCTGACATATCACTATAAGACCAAGCAAATGTGTTTTATGATCGCGAAGAAAAGAGGTGAAATATTATTATTCCACGGAGTCTAAAGATTGGCCTATCTTTAGAATTTGTGGGTCGTCCTGAGTGTGAATGTTGATTTCTATGGTAGATTCATTCAACATGGTTTGTGTGTTAGAGGGTAATGACATTTGAATATAAGAATCCTCTGCACCTAAATAGGTCATAATAGAATCATCATCCTGACATTGAATGATGTTTATAGAAGGCATATCATCATCTAACATGTCAAGATAAAGAAGAGGAAGAGAAGAGGGAACCTCGAGATCATGTTCATAGGTTATAGGTCCCAAGGATATGGTGCTAAAGAAAAAAAAGTTAGGTGGAATGGATTTGAGATCTATAAACTCTATAGAGAAGGCGGTGTGATAGGTGAGGAAGGTGGGGAAGAATTTTCATCTTCTATGAGGGTGATTCCATCCTTATTAGGAGAAATTTTCATAGAAAATCCAAGACCACAACTTTCGTTGTGTTTCATAGTGGCACGGTATGATGATGTGATGACCTTGTTCATAATGACCAAATCGAATCCTTTCCAAAGTGAAGAAAAGTAAGTGTGAAGCTATGTTTGGTGAGGTAGGAGAATTCAGATGAAAAAGGTCTAGTTTGGAAGGGAGGTTCAATAGAATAATAGGAAGTGTCGAGCCCCCCATAGGTTAGGTTGGTACAAAGGTGGGGAGGGCTATATGGTATGACCTCTCTTATACGATGATCATAACATGGGTGTTGGTGTAGTTTTCCATACTCCTAAGGAGTAAGGAATGTGTTAATGTTGAGGAGGTGGTATTCTCCAAGTGAAAGGCATTGAAAAATGCCTACCAAGGGGTATGTGGTTGGTACTTGGGTAGTAGGTATAGATGAGCTATCTAAAGCCTGATAATATGGGTCATCAATAGAGGGCGGAATAGGAGGGTCGGTAGGTGGGCTAGATGAGGAAGGTGAAGCGATAGAAGTGGTAGATGCCTTAATTGGGATTAGGACATCATTTGGATGGTAAGTCATATTATAGGTTTTGAAGGGGGATCTACTTGAATGGTGTAAGGTTCCCCTTCATATTCAAATTTGAGGCAATGGTGAAGGGTGGAAGGTACACAAGCCATGACACGAATCAGGGACAACCTAACAATATGTTATACTAAAAATATCCTTCGAGAACATAGAAGAGTTTAGGAATAGTTTGGGGACCCACGGATGTGGAGGGAAATGGTGCAAAGGGTAGTGTTCATGACATCATCAAAATATTGAATCATGATGAGGTTGCTAGACATACAATTGGTTGGTATGCCTATTTTTGTATTCATGAGAAGAGATGATGTTGATGCTAGTACCCCATCAATCATAACACATTTAATGTGAATATCATTAATGTAAGTGGAGATGAAAAGATAAAGATTGGGATCATTAGGTTGTGAAGCAAAAATCTCTAATTTGGATAAATTAATGGAAGTGATATGATGATGAGGGTAATGATGGTAGTGATATGTGAAGTTTTGTTTGGTGGAACCTTGATGGATTAAGACCTCAATGAGGGCCTGATGATGAGAATCAAAAGTTTGAATCAATTCATATAAAGACATCTTCAATGGGGACTAGTGAATTTATTTGATCATTGAATGATGTGTAACCCCAGAAGAAGTAGGTGATGTCATCCCAAGGATGGTTATCTTAGGGGGAGGTGCAAGTGTAATGGTAGGTGAAGGTGAACTAGAAGGGTTACAAAATTTTTCCTTTCCTTTGTCTTTCATGTGTTGTGACCGAGTGGCTACACGCACCATGTTAATTTCAAATATAGGAGGAGGAAAAGAGGGTTGTTTAGCCTTACCTTTATCCCTAGGTGGATGTGAAGGAAAAGGTTGTAGAATGGGTTTGGGGCTAGGTTGTGTGGTAATGGGTGAAGAAATAATGGAATCCTCCTCCAACAGATCATCTTCTTTGAAGAGACTCGTACGTCGGAAAAGCAACAAAGCAGCGTGAGAATCAACAAGTGACTCTTCCATGTACCCGACCTCCCGAGGTCGTGCCGAGATAGCCGGGTGGGGTAGAATATGCAGACAAACTAGTTGGGAGTCTAATGTCTTCGACACGCACTAATGGTATTTACGAATCTAAGGCAAAGAAGGCCCTTCTAACTTGGATAGTGTGATAGATCGATCGGCGAGGATGACCTTTCAAGGCTCCAATCAATATCGAGCTCCGCATGATTCGATCTATGGGTTGTGGGATGCGTGGAAAATGACCCGGGATGGTTTCGTGTATTTCTCCGATAGGGTCATATGGTGAATATAGTCAACTCTATGGACGATTCTCCGCCTAGCCCAAAATTCTCTAGCTTTGTTAGGCTGTTGTGTCTAGTAGGGACAATCGTTGAATGATGATAGGTGGAATCGGAGTAGACCGAAATACTAATGTGCGTAGGCGGTGTCTATATCTAACCGACTTGTGGATTCGTTAGGCTATGGGATTTGTGGATCACAACCATAGACTCTTGGTTGTTCATGTCCTGTTATGGTCATACGTGAGATCAAGTTCTAATCCTAGAGTATCTAGTAGTCGTAAGCTTTCTCACCTCTACGTTTAGAATCAAGTAATTGTGTGATTTTCGAGAATACCTCACGGGTGTTCTAGTAACTTGAATTCTTAAGTAAGGTATCTATATCTACAAGGGTGTCTCCAAATGGTCTCTGGTGTGGAACTAAAGGATCGCACCCGAATATTTGTTCTCTTTCAAATCCTTCTACATCATGCGGATGTTTTCTAGGATAACTGCGTAGTTTGGTTGATTTGACCAAAATGTGTGTGCTTGGTCCTCTTCTACGTTTAAATTTCTCAACTGTGACCTGATCTCGTTGGAAGTCTATTGTTTTTGGAAGACTTGTATCCTAAGGTTTTGGTCAATGTCGCCATTCGCCACTACGATATTGGGTCAGGGGCACAATTGGCTCGAAAATGTATTCCCAGGATCCCTAGGTCCCGTAATTGTCTGCAAAAAGCAAAGAATGAAACAAACTATAATAAAGTAAAATCTAAGTACACTTCTAGCATATATAATTCCTTTTTTTGTATTTTTCGGCAATTTATAAGAAAGCAAATTATCTAAAAGTATTTAGAATTGACAACTAAACTAATAACGTAAAACAAACAAAAAATGGCGAGTGTAGCTATTTGTCTGTGTAATTTTGTATATCTATTCTAAACAACGAAATAACTAATCTATTTGCGAGATTCTCGATCCTACCTTAGAAGTGAGGAATGAATCATAGTTTCTTAGAAACTATCAATCCCCACAACTTCCCTGGCAATATCGAGAATGGAAATAAGCGTAATAAAGTGATTAACTACTTTATCCGATAAGTTCTAACTAAAACTTTGAAAGATGGAACCTAGATTTCGCATAACAGTGGCGAATCCGACGGTGTGTGTGTTCTTGTCCCCTCAGTATGATCTCCTCGTTCTTTGTGCTCACGTGAATCCAGAAAAGTGTGTAATGCTTGCATCAACAGGAATAGATATTTGGATCAATGGACAACCTTCAGAATGCAGACAGAATAGAATGCGGATAGGAGAGGGATAGCGCAAGAGTACGAGCTTGGCCTATGCAGTTCTAGCGGGGTCATTGTGAATCATGCAACGAAATGTGTCCGTAACTCAAACTGCTCTCGTATGAAGAGCAAAACCTGCAACTTTAATGGCTGCCTAAACTATTCTACTCCAAAAGCAATAATACTGTTTGCACAAGTTGGATCTGTGGCTTACCAACAGCTGAGTAAATGCAACTAAGCATGTAAAAGATTTAAACTATCAAACTTAAGCAAACTAGAAGACTGAACTACTGAAAGTGATGAGTTTTTAAACAAGAATGAGGGGCCATTTGCATGTGCACAAACCATGCATTTATAGGAATTCAAACACCCAAAGATCAAAACCAAACTGAACTCCTAAACAATAAACAAAGGAAAAACACTATTCCAGGGGACCAAAAACATTAATGCATGCTCAAGTCGGCAAGAAAAGCTGGTGAAGCATTGAACTTTGCGTGCGTTCCGTCAAAAGAACATTCTGGAAAAACGCGTAAAGGACCGCCGCCCGCTCAGTGGCGGTACACAGGACCGTCACCCTGTTCAGCAAGGCGGTCATGAGACCGCCGCCCGAAGGGCGGCGGTTTCACATCAAGACCAAAAAGCCAAGAAAAGAGGAAAAAATGGAAAACAAAGCACGCGGGGCTAAGCGGGGCATGTGGGATGTTAACGCATATCCGTAAAGCTTCTCTGGATCCCGAACACCTTGCGAAGAGACCTGTATCATCATTGGGGCATTTATTACACCGTTCCGCAGTACAGTACCTTACAATTTTGGGTACGTACATATTGCCCCCTCGGAGAAGCGTTTTAGCCATGAAGAGGCATAAAACGGTGGGTCCGAGTATGGCCGTCCCGAAATGGGAAGTTAGAAGTTATACCTTATACGTCCGTGTGTCGAAATGACGCCATCCGAAATTCCCGCTACCTGCAAAATGAAAGGGGAACTCAAGTGCAGATAGATACAATAACTTGGAAAATAAACGCTAAAATAATAGGGGAAGAGGACGTACCATTAGTGCGAGGATAGAAACTTACCTCCGTTGGCACTCCGAACCTGTGAAAAGGGGATTTAAAACGAATTAGAGCGCTATATATATAAAAGTGGGCCCATTTTACTATTCATTTACACATGAGTCGATTTGATAGATTTTGAGCTGGGCCCCCTTGTAACGGTTTCTCATGCAGTAGAGTCAAAACATCCACAATGAGATAGTGATCATGCCTCCACGTGTGGAACGCCACCCCGCGAGATCACAAAGTTGGTTTTTCTTCAATTTTGAAATGCTAAATTTGTTGTAATGGGGGGGTCATTTTTGAAAATGTTAGGTTTAAAAGGTCCGTCTAGGGGGGGCGCCTACTGGGTAGGCTTTGTTTTTAGCCAAAATGGTCATTTTTGCTAGTTTTTGGCTTTTTGGGGTTAAAAACCCGCGGGTTTTCAGACGCGGCACGCCGCCCGGCCAGGGGCGCGGTTATGATGACCGCCGCCCTGGGTCAGGGGCGGTCACACGAGACCGCCGCCTTCAAGGCGGCGGTTACAAAACCGCCCCCTGCCCAGGGCGGCGGTTTTGCACAGAATGCAAAAGGACCTCTTTTGAAAACTTACACTTGTATTTTTAGCATTTGTGTATGTTTTTATAACTCTCTTGATATCGTTTAGATACTAACTTACTCTGTTTTGTGTGTTTTTGGGTGTATGCAGGCGAAGGAGGAGTATATTAGATGGAGCCGGGAGAGAGAGTGTGACTGGCTGCCTGGTATTGGATGCCCTCTCAGCAGATGAGGAGGACACATTGCAGAGGGCCGGCATATTGCGGATATCGCGTGTGCCTCACGTTGCTCCGTCTAGTCACATACTCTGTGACTTATTCTCCTACTGGGATGCAGATCGGAACACTTTCCGATTGCCAGGGGTCCATGGTGAGTGGACCATTACATTAGAGGACGTCTACCGCATTCTGGGGGTCCCGATCATCGGGAGGCGACTCACATTAGAGACAGCAGGCTCACGGGCACAGATTGCACAGTGGGCGACATATATGGGAGATGCAGCTATTTCCACGGGGCCGAAGAAGGGAGTGAGAGTTAGATCCATTCCTTCTTTGCCCATCCCCGTATTTCGACAGGCCATCATGGGGATCCTTGCCTCGAGACTGATCGGGGACAAGGGAGGTGACACTTTGTTATACTGTTGGGCCCCCATCATTACACAGATAGAGGGGCATGGCCGGATATACGCCTGGGGGGCAGACATTTTGGGGACCACCTATCACGACTTATATAGGGTGGTCCGTTTACAGGGACAGTCATTGAGCCACCCAACTCTAGTCATGAGTTGGGTGTATGAGCATTTTATTCCTTATGGCAGAGGCGTGGAGGTGGCAGATCCTGGGGCTGTGAGGGCGGCCAGATGGTCAGATATGTCGGTGCTTAGAGCACCTCACCAGCCAGTAGCCTCCCTCACTATAGCAGACATGGAGGCCACACCGTACCAGCTTATGGCGACGTATGGGGAGAGGAGGCCATGACATTGGTTTCCTGCTCCATTACAGGGCAGCTTATTGACCGTGTGGGACGGGTGGAGGTACATCCTTTCAGCAGGGTTCCTCAGCAGTTTGGCCTCCCATATGTGGGCATGCTTCCTCCAGTAGCACCAGTTTACAGATCAGTTCGGGAGGCTAGAGGGGGGCCTAGAGGCCGTGGTTGGACAGTGGTTACCCCTGGCATTCCTATTGCAGCCAGGGGGATAGTTCGGGCCAGAGGGAGAGCTGGTGCACCTCGGGCACCTTTACTTGGATTATGCATGGTCCCGCTCATAGTAGCGGTGACCCTATAGATATTGACTCGATTTTGAGGAGTCCACGAGGAGGGTCGGAGGAGCAGACGGACGAGAGTGATCTAAGTGGCATGATACTCGTGGATATCATGCGGTGGAGAGGCGGAGCGAGTGCGAGAGAGAGAGACTCGGTTTCGAGGAGCCACTCTCCGGGGCCATGGTGGAGATGATGAGTCCATTGCGGGGCGTCATGTTGCCCCAACTACAGGAGCAGCTCCTCAGTCGGCGGCGGCATCTGCAGCGGGTGCTGGCCCTAGTGACCCATCTTGGAGGCCCGGTGACCCGAGTAAGTTATCCTTTCTCCCTTTCAGTGTTAGTTTGATTTTTTTTGACTTGTTTTAACTGCTATCCCTCCTTATATTTGTATCTTGTATATTTTAGCCTCTTGCCTAGTTTCTAATTCGTCTTTCTTCTTTGTTTTGCAGAGACTGTTGACGAGTGGCGGGATCTAATCCGTAGGGTATGTACTGATTCTCTGATGATCCCTATGGATAAGACCCGTGCGGAGCTATCCGTAGATGCCGGGGAGCCCTCAGCAGCCGGCAGGCATACCGACGTCTTTGCTCCCATTTGGCATGTGGCCAAGATGGTGTCTACTCTCCGTACAGAGTTGGCAGGCTATAGGACAGCCGAGCGCCTTATGAGGAGCCGTTCTCATGGCGAGACCACGACCGCCCCTCGAGACCCTGAGCCTTCCGTCCATTCAGAGCGCCAGCGTAGTCGTAGTCCTAGGCGAGGGCGCGCACCTTCAGCGGGATCGCGTAGGGGTTGAGAGGCCATTTGGCTCCTATACACTTTTTGTATTATGGATTCTTTTGTGTATTACGGGCTCTTTGAGCGTTTTGACCATGCCTAGTGCATGATGGCATTGTATACAAATATTGACTATTTATATATATGCGCCGATTTTGGATCAAAACTTTGTCACTTGTGTCTTCCCTTTCTGTTTCCAGCTTTTTCGTGTATACTACGATGTATGTTTTATATGCTTTCTAGAATGTATGCAATGGAAAACAGATGATGCAAATGTTTGCTTTCTTTTTGTATTTCATGATGCTGATACATGATATTGTAGATATATATTGTGATCTTGAATCTTAACTTTTGTTTAGCAATTTGGATACCTCATGATTTGTTTTGGCAAAGTGATGAGAACAACCAGTATGATGAACAGATTGACTTGCCCCACCCTTAACTCCACGCAACTAGTAAGATGCGAGAGCTCATCACCAAGAGCCAAGAAGGGCGCAAGTTATGAAATATGGTGAAGTGATAGTGATGAAAGACAGACGAAGCTTTGGTGGAACCAAATTGAAAACTACAAGCTTACTCTACCTGAATGACTTCATAGTTTTGGATGTAACTTACCTTGCGGTTTATCCAGACTTAGACCCGTAGATGGCCACATAGTAGACAAAATCTAGGTTTTTTAGGATTTTTAACTCTTTTTGGAATTTTGAATATCTGATTCATTCGTTTTTGACTCAAAGTTTGAATTGTTTGTTTATGACCTTTTAACATTTACTTTGTCTAGAGGACCCCCTACACTTTGCCCCGTGCTACCTGTAAGAAGCATGGGTTTATCACCGTGGGCAAGGCATAGGCGAGTAAGGGCATTTCCATCCTTTCCCAACCCTACGTCACTAGTAAGAGATGCAAGCTCATCACCGAAGGTTGGTGGGGCAAGGAAATGTGTAAAATAAAATTTTCTGTTTAATCACTTCTTGACTTGTTTGTTTGAGTAAGATGTCAGTATATTCTTATTTCCAAAGAGATGTGCATATGGGATAGATGTGACACCATGAAGCTTCTAGAACAGACCATAGGCAAGACACCTATCCTAAGAAGAAACCAAAGCGAGAACAAACTTGCAGAGCTTGGTATGGTTACCGTTAGACTTCGTCATGTCTAATTTTATTAGATAAAAGATTCTGAATTGATTGATGATATCGAAGACGGAGAAGTATGATTAAAGAACTTCATGCCAGAAACATCACGAGTTTGAAATAAATTGCTTTGAGAATAGATTCCTTGATCACAATTTGTGTAAGAACAAGTGGACAAAATGATCCTAATTTATATGAAAATGCGATGTAGATAGTTATATAGGCGGCGCTTCACGCTTATGCGTAAACGTTTGAGGTGGAGGGAATTGACTGTTTCGCCAAACTCCTCACCTTCTAGCGTGCATAAGAGATAAGCACCATTCCCGTAGTCTTTCATGACTCGGTATGGGCCCAACCATTTGGGCCGGAATTTCCTTCCTTCGCCGGTCTTCTTGTCGATCCGACTGTCTAACCTCAGAACTAGGTCACCTTCGTATATGTCACGTTCATAGACTTTCTTGTTATACTGCCGGCACATTCGGTCGGCATAGACTCTATGTCATTGTTCAAAGATCTAACCTAGCTTCATCCAGGCTTTCTAATTGAGAAAGGCGTGCTTCTCTGTAAGCGTCCTCATCCGTAATCCTTGTAGCGAAATGCGGAGACCGGGGATTTCAACTTCGAGTGGGAGAACCGCTTCCACCCAAATACCAAATGAGAAAGGAGTTACTCCTCTGCCGGAGTTCTTATGAGGTTCGATGGGCCCACAAGGCCGGATATAACTTCAAATTCCAATCCCACTTGTTTTCTTTCAACTGTTTTAAGGAGAATGGCTTTCAAAGTGTTTTGTTCGTTGCAAACCTACCCATTGGCTTGGGGATAGTACAAGGAAGCCGTATGATGGCTGATTTTAAATTTGTTGCAGATAGCTCATGAACTTCTTCATTCTTGAAAGAAGTTCCATTATCTCGAGATAATAATTTGCGGGATACCGTACTGTAAATGATTTGGTTCAAAATGAACTTAGCGATTACAGTAACTGAGTAATTGTAAGAGGCATGGCCTCTACCCATTTAGTGAAATATTTAGTGGCCGTGATTATAAAATTGTGGCCATCTGTGGACGAGGGAGAGAACTTCCCTATCAAGTCCAGGCCCCATGTAGAAAAGGGCCACGGAGTAGAGATCGGTCAGAAAGCTTATGCCTTGGCATGTGGATCTCATGAGAGAACTCCTGACATTTATGACACCTGCGACAAACTCTATTGCGTCATGTTCTAGAGTGGGCCAGAAATAGCCCATTCGATGTATTTTTCGAGTGGTGGCGTGGCCGCCGAAGTGGCCTCCACATATACCGCTGTGAGATTCATGGAGAATCTTCTTGGACTCTTCTGTGTCAACACACCTTAAGAGCATTCCATCGAATGCTTTCCGATAGAGCACTTGCTCTATAATGACGTATTTAGCTACGATAATGCGTAACCGCCTTCTTTGTTGAGGTGTAGCTCCTTCTGGGTATCTATGGTCCATGATATAACTAATGATATCAGCGTACCAAGGGCACTCAGATATAGCAGGTCGGGTTTCGACGTAGTACACGCATTCATCTGGAAAGTCTAAGTCTACTAAGTCGCCTCCGTCTAGCGGGTTATCAGCTAACCAATCTGCGATGATTTTCCCTTTAATGACTTTTGGTTTACAAAGTTAATTGAACTCTCCCATTAAGGTTATAAAGCGTCCCGCCTTTTTGCAGACGGGGACCCTTGTGTGCGGAAGGTTCGTAAGTGGTCAGCTTTTACCATGACCCTTGTCTCTTGATTTAGCATGTAGTGTCTTAGGCGTTTGGTTGCGAAAACTATGGCAAGGCATTCTCGTTGCTCGCTTGTGTATAGCGCGTTTAAGTAGTTGAGCAATGTTCGGCTAATGAAATAAATCGTACACTCTCTCTTGTCATCGTCTTCTTGGGAAAGCATGCAAGCTAACGAAAACTAACGAAACATCGGAGCCCGTGAGTATAGAATTAACAGTGATCTAGCTTAGGTGGCATTAGCGTAGGTGGTGACAGAAGAAGCGTTTAAGCTGCGTTGAAAGCTTCATTGTAGTCTTCACCCAATCAATGCTATAGTCTTTCTTGAGTAAATTATTGATTGGATGAATAGAAAGCTTAAGTCCGGATGAATCTCGGATTGCACCCAACTTCCCGAGAAATGATCTCGATTCCGATTCACTCAAGGTGGGACCATTTCGAGGACAGCCCGAATTTTGGTTGGATCAACGTCGATCCTCGTGACGATATGATGTAACCTAGGAGCTTTCCTCTGTTACACCAAAGACGATTTTTCCGGATTTAGCGTAACTCCGTATTCTATTAAACGTGAAAGAATGACACGGAGTACTTCGGGATGGTCACAACGCTTCGCTTTAGCCAACAAGTCATCTACGAGGATTCCATGATTTTATGAATTAAATCGTGAAATATATAAGTCATAGCCGGTACGTGCACCGTGGCGTTCTTGAGACCGAATGGCATAACAGAATAGCAATAGGTTCCCCAAGGAGTTATAAAGGTGGTTTTAGCTTGATCTTGCTCGGATATTCTGATTTGATTGTATCCCGAGAATCCATCCATGAGAGACAAGAGCTCAAACCCAGCTGTTGCATCAACAATGACATCGATAGATGGCAATGGGAAGTCATCCTTAGGACATGCTTTGTTAATGTCCCGGAAATCTATGCAGATGCGTATCTTTCCATTCTTCTTGAGAATGGGAACGATGTTTGATACCCATTGGGAGTAGTCAACTGGCTTGATGAATCCTACCTGAAGGAGTTTTATTACCTCCTCTTTTACCATAAGGGCTACCTTGGGCTTCATAGGTCTTGATTTTTGCTTAATTGGCTTCGCATCTGATCTAGTGACGAGGTTGTGCACCGTGCAATGTGGAGTGTGAATCCTGTCATCTCTTTGTAATTAAATGCAAATGCCTTTGATGTTCTTTGAGAACCTGAGTATGTATTTCTACTTCTTCTGGGGTTAATGAAGAACCTAGTTTCAATATCCTTGGTTCATTTTTTGTCCCAATGTTGACATCGATTGTTTCTTCGATTAAAGAGGCGTTACCCTCTTCGAACTCAGGTGGTCTGGAGGTAGATCTATATCATCCCCATTTTCTATGCGTATATGCTAGATTCCCTTTGCGAGGGAAGATCCACACGGGACTTCCGAAGTAGGAAGATGAATGCGGGATCAGAGATAAATCTAGTGTGTGATAGGAGTGATGTAATGCTGCATAGGCATTTAAGTAATCCAAAGTAGCTGCATCATTTCCAACATGGTCTAGAAACAGTAGATTCATTTCCGCTTGAAGAGGATTTGTCATTGTTTTTATCAATGGTTAGTTACGAATGGATATCTTCGTGAAGTGAGTATCTTCTAGCTCATTGCTTGGAGTGAAGCGTGATGCCGAAGTTGCTATTGAATCGGCGAGAAGATTTTTCTCTCGTGGGATTGCTTCAATGGATATGAAATTAAACGCTTTGCTTAAATCTAACACAGCGTCTTTGTAGAGTTGTAAATGTTCGGCTTTAGTTTCATATATTTCAGAAACTTGGTTTGTTACTAATTGCGAGTCTCCTAAGACTTTGATGTTATCAATACCAATTCTTTTGGCTAAGGTAAGGCCAAGGAGGAGAGCTTCGTACTCAGCGCCGTTGTTTGTGCATTCAAAGTTCAACTTGAAAGAGAATGGGAGGACCTTTTCCTCGGGCGAGGTAAGAATTATACCTGCCCCCGCTCCATAGCGGCATTTAGCTCCATCGAAATGGAGAGTCCAATATTTAGCCGGGAGCATAGATGTAGGTGTATCTACTGTATTTGCACATTCTACTTCGACCATGCAAAGATCTTCTTCTGGAAGAGAGCCAACCCCTAAGGAATATCCTATACCTACCGAATCAAATGGTAAGAACATTGGTAAATCTTGTTCTATTAATTCAACGATTTTTGCAGTAGTCCCTAATGATACAGTTTCTTTAGTTTTACCGCCAGGAATTGGGGTTGTTTTGGCTACGCTGATGGTTTCAAGATCCGTCGTAGGTACCAACTTTTCTTTTGACTTTGAGTCAATGGGTTTATTAAGTTGGTTTGCTGGAAGTTCGAATTCTGAGTGTACACCTGGTCTCTTCTTTAAATCAGCTAGGTGTACGTCAAACGGCTTTGGATCACCTTTGGCTACAAATACCTTTCCCAGATGCAGGAATCTTACTTCTTGAAATAGCGTGGAAGGGATTGCCTTCATTCGATGTATCCACGGCCGGCCGAGGATCATATTATAGTTAGTTTCCCGATCTATAATATAAAACTTAGTCAGGATTGTTTTAGGTCCCAAATTGACCGGTAGTATTATAGTTCCTATCGATGTGGCTTTAAGGCTATCATAGCCTCTCAAGGTATTTCGAGTAGTGGAACATTTGTTTCACCATATCCCAATTTTGGAGAAAAGAGAAAGGGACTATGTTAACCGCAGCTCCCATCAACCATTGCCCATTTTACATAATTATTATAAACCTGTACTTGCAAGTGTAGGGATGGATCGCCTCGGCGTGCGATCTCGGCATCCGTAGGCATTTTACTTATTTCAAATATGAATTCGACATCCCTATCCGCCTGTCCCGGAGGATAAACATCAAAGTCTATATGATTTACTTATGCTTCTGGTGGTGGAGTGATACTAATTAAATGACCCAAACCTAACGCCTCTAAAAGAGCAGCCCTGTGAGCAGGGGAATTCTTTAGTAAATCAAGGAATGAAATATGCGAGAAGGTTTTTGTTAGATCATTAATTAGATCGTAAGCACCCATAGGTTTTGCTACGGTTTCTTTGGATGTTATCTCTGCTGGCGCAGATGGCTTGGACTTGGTTGAGAGAAATACTCGTGTCCTCGTAATTGCTTCAACAGTAATTCGGAGTCTAACTCCACTAATCCAACTACCTTAGGTCGCGGTCGACTTCCTAGTTGTGGCGTGACTAACGGATTTAAGCAAGTTGAGGCCTCGTGATCATTGTTTCTCGTTATTGCGCCTTTGTTTGTTCCAGTTGGTTTCAACCCATCGTTATCATGATTTGGGAGTGGATCATTAAAGATCTTGAGAGGGGCATTCGAGGGAAACGCCCCTGCGAAGGTACTTCGTTGGTGATGTAGGATCTGCTAAGAACATATCCATAAAAAATTGTTTTTGTTCATTTGGCAAGCGTTGCATGAATTTGTTGTAGTCACGACACGTCTAGTGTCATGACCCGAATTTTATGGAAACCACAATAAGAATTGGGATTATAATTCCGTTTTGTTGGTTTGGTGTGTATTTTTGTGGCCTAAAATTCGATCAAAGCTGTTGCCTATTAGGACCAAAGTTTTGGAATTGTTGTTTTTGGTTTTGACTTTGGTTTTGGTAACCAAATGAGTTTTGGCTTGGCCCTTGCATGGGATTTCGCGTTGTTGTTGTTGTGGATTATTAAAATCCACCGTATTGACCGTCGGGGTAAAATTGTTGTTTCTTTGGTTGTTTGTTTGTGACGGAGTATTAACGACATTTACCCTCTTGGGCTGGTCAGTTACCCCATCTGTTGTTACCCCACGATTTTTGTTAAGGATTTTGGGTCCTTGATTGACATTTGTGGTAGTTGTAGTATTTTGAGTGGAGGTGATTAACCTCCCATTTGCTCCATACGTCTTACGGCCACTATCTATTGCTGCCTGGTCTATTCGTAGAGCGCTCTCAAGTACTTCGTCATAAGTCCTTAGTGGGAACTTCTGGACTTCTTCCTTCACTTCTTTGCTAAGAGAATGAAGGAATAAATCGCATAGCTCCATCTGATCCATGTTTGGAGCGCTTGCCGAGGAATAAAGGACTGTGCGCCACCTTTGGATGAAATGGGCGACAGACTCGTTATGTTCTTGCTTGATGTGCAAGAACTCCCTGATTCCTGTCCTTAATAGTTTGTTCATGTCAAAGCTTTGATGAACTCAGACATGAGTTGTTTGAATGAATGTATGGAAGCCTCGGGTATTCTGTAATACCAATCGAGGGCAATGCCTTCCAGCGTTTTGGGGAATATTTTAGCAACGACCCCATCCCATGGGAGTAATTCTCGAATGGTCATGTAGCGTAAGCTTTGATATGCACATTCGGATCTCCTTCTCCTTTGTATTTGGGCAAATCGGGAAGAGGCCTTGGAAGCATAACGCTTCTTATGGTGAAATCTAAGGGCTCCTTTAAATATTCTGAATAAGTCCCTATTGCATACGTCTCAACCATTGATGGTGCCTGTTGAGGAGGTGGTGGCGGAACGGGTTGTTGATATGGCGTAACGTACGCGTTGGCAGGGGCATAAGGCAATCCCTGCATTTGAGTAAACATGTCGGGGGATGAGTACATATCCCCTTGTGGCGATTTGGAATACATGTTTAAGTACGAAGGGGTACTATCCAGGAATGGATTGCTCTGTACCGGACCAGGAGGAACTGTGCTAGCGATAGTGGGTCTAGTTGGTACTTGTTGTGAATACTGAGGAGTCATACCTAATGTGCCTACTCCTGTGAGGAGATCTACTTGGCTAGGATGGTGCGGAGGATTGGAACTCCCTGTTTGTATGAATTTCGAATTTTGATTCGCTTGGGCAAGTTCTAATCCTCTAACCTTTTCTATTATAGTTGAAATGACTTCATTTGGTGAAGTCACGATATCGTGCCTCGTGGTGTTTGTTGTATATCCTGGTGTTATATAGGCATGTGATAGCCTGTCATGAATCGATTGCTATCTTGCCAAGTTTCTCTGAGAGTATTTTCTATACGTGATGGCATAGAGGTATTTTCTTGAGGAGAGAACTCGGGCTGTATTTGCAAAATTCCTACAGGTGGGTACATGCCTTGAGAGCGTTGTTCATTCCTAGGATAACGTATTGAGTACTCGTCATCTAGAACTGAGTATGGATCTGATTGTCTACTAATATGTGGTCTAAGTAGCACCTGAGGAGATGAAGCAGATTCTCCAGTCAATGTCATATTGTTTGAGCCTGAAGGCTCTGTTTGTGTTTGAGCGAGTTGTTGCTCCAACCCCTCTGCTTGGAAGGACGAACTATATCTAATCCTTGGCGTTTGCGTTGACAACTGATTAGTTGAATAGTTGTCACCCCATATTGAGAGTGAGGGTGATGATTCCCTATTCTGTTGGGCATAGTATGCCTCAAGACCCAGGAGGGGTCTGCCATATGCATCGAATCCCGACATATTTGGGGGGTATATGAATACCCACAGAATAATGGGAAGGAGCGAAGGTGATTTGTGAAGGGAAACGTGATATTTATGACTCCGAACGAGAAGGTAGGAAGTTTTACGTCAGCTTCACTAATTTCATTTGTTTCACGTCGGGTTCACCAATTTTGTACGTCGGAAAAGCAACAGGCGAGCGTGAGAATCAACAAGTGACTCTTCCACGTACCCGACCTCCCGAGGTCGTGCCGAGACAGCCGGTGGGGGTAGAATATGCAGACAAACTAGTTGGGGAGTCTAATGTCTTCGACACGCACTAATGGTATTTGCGAATCTAAGGCAAAGAAGGCCCTTCTAACTTGGACTGGTGTGATAGATCGATCAGCGAGGATGACTGCTCGAAGGCTCCAATCAATATCGAGCTCTGGCGTGATTCGATCTATGGGTTGTGGGATGCGTGGAAAATGACCCGGGATGGTTTCGTGTATTTCTCCTGATAGGGTCATATGGTGAATATAGTCAACTCTATGGACGATTCTCTGGCCTAGTCCAAAATTCTCTAGCTTTGTTAGCTGTTGTGTCTAGTAGGGACAACTGTTGAATGATGATAGGTGGAATCGGAGTAGACTGAAATACTAATGTGCGTAGGCCAGTGTCTATATCTAACTGACTTGTGGATTCGTTAGGCTATGGGATTTGTGGATCACAACCGTAGACTCTTGGTTGTTGCGGTCCTGTTATGGTCATACGTGAGATCAAGTTCTAATCCCTAGTATCTAGTAGTCATAAGCTTTCTCACTCTACGTTTAGAATCGTAATTGTGTGATTTTCTCATAATACCTCACGCAGTGTTCTAGTAACTTGAATTCTTAAGTGGTATCTATATCTACGAGGGTGTCTCCAGTGTCTGGCTGTGGAACTAAAGGATCGCACCCGAATATTTGTTCTCTTTCAAATCCTTCTACAGTCATGCGGATGTTTTCTAGGATAACCTGTAGTTTGGTTGATTTGACCAAAATGTGTGTGCTTGGTCGTCTTCTACGTTTAAATTTCTCAACCGTGACCTGATCTCGTTGGAAGTCCGTTGTTGTTTGGAAGACTTGTATTCTAAGGTTTTGGTCAATGTCGCCATCGCCACTACGATATTGGGCTGGGGCACAATTGGCTCGAAAATGTATTCCCTGGGCTCCCTAGGTCCCGTAATTGTCATGCAAAAGCAGTAATGAAACAAACTATAATAAAGTAAAATCTAAGTACACTTCTAGCATATATAATTCCTTTTTTGTATTTTCTGGCAATTTATAAGAAAGCAGCTATCTAAAAATATTTAGAATTGACAACTAAACTAATAACGTAAAACAAACAAAATAGCCGAGTGTAGCTATTTGTCTGTGCAATTTTGTATATCTATTCTAAACAACGAAATAACTAATCTATTTGCAAGATTCTCGATCCTACCTTAGAAGTGAGGAATGAATCATAGTTTCTCAGAAACTATCAATCCCCACAACTTCCCAGTAATATCAAGAATGGAAATAATCGTAATAAAGTGATTAACTACTTTATCCGATAAGTTCTAACTAAAACTTTGAAAGATGGAACCCGGATTTCGCAACGTTGGCGAATCCGACGGTGTGTGTGTTCTTGTCCCCTCAAGTATGATCTCTTCGTTCTTTGTGCTCATGTGAATCCGAAAAGCATGTAATGCTTGCATCAACATGAGAATAGATATTTGGATCAATGGATAGCCTTTGAGTGCGAGATGTAATAGAATGCGGATAGGAGAGGGATAGCGCAAGAGTACAGTCTGAGCTTGGCCTATGCAATTCCTAGCGGGGTCTACTGCGCGAATCATGCAACGAAATGTGTCCAGTAACTCCAAACTCATCCGTATGAAGAGCAAAACCTGCAACTTTAATGGCTGCCTAAACTATTCTACTCCAAAAGAAATAATCTTGTTTGCACAAGTTGGATCTGGCTTACCAACAATTTGAGTAAATGCAACTAAGCATGTAAAAGATTTAAACTATCAAACTTAAGCAAACTAGAAGACTGAACTACTGAAAGTGATGAGTTTTTAAACAAGAATGAGGGGCCATTTGCATGTGCACAAACCATGCATTTATAGGAATTCAAACACCCAAAGATCAAAATCAAACTGAACTCCTAAACAATAAACAAAGGAAAAACACTATTCCAGGGGACCAAAAACATTAATGCATGCTCAAGTCGGCAAGAAAAGCTGGTGAAGCGTTGAACTTTGCGTGCGTATGCCTGGCCAAAAGAATGTTCGGAAAACACGTAAAGGACCACCGCCCCTGCCGGGGTGGCGATTTACAGACCGCCGCCCTGCTCAGTATGCGGTTTCGCCATCGAAGACCAAAAAGCCAAGAAAAGAGGGAAAAAGGGAAAACAAAGCACGCAGGGGCTAAGTGGGGCATGTGGGATGTTAACGCATATCTGTCAAAAGCTTCTCTCGGATCCCAAACACCTTGCGAAGAGACCTGTATCATCATTGGGGTATTTATTACACCGTTCCGCAATACAGTACCTTACAATTTTGGGTAAATACGAGACCATTGGAATAGCAAAGTCAAGGAGAATGTTTTAAGGGCCTTATGAATATCGACAAAGCATTCCTGGTGAGTGATGATAGGCATTAATTTTATGTCATCAAACCCTACTAGTTTAGGTTTGAGAGGATTGTAAGGATTGATAGGTAGAAGTGATATAACAGATGTCTCTAACAACCAAGAAAGGATGTTAGAGTAGGATCCTGCCAAAGGATCATAATGAGAGGTCAAGGTTGTCTTAGGAAAGGGGTAGGTGACCTTTGTGAGGAGGGTGAGGCAAGAGATTGTGTTGGTGTAACTAATTTTTTGGTAGGTAGTGAAGGTTTGGGTTTAGGTTACACCTTCTTGGGTAAAGGTGGAGGAACAACGTGGTAAGGTGAAGGAGACTCAAAAGGTGTAGGTATCCGAGTAAGCCAAGGTGAAAGTGTGGGTGTTGGCAAGAGTGAGGGTAAAGGTAATGAAGAAGGTGTGGGCTAGAACAAGAGGTGAAGGAAAGGGTATAGGTTATAACTTTTGGATTTCCCTTGGTAAAGGGGTAGGTTAACCAAGGTTGAAGGATGTGGGCCCAATATCGATGGAAAAGGTGAAGGTGAGTGAGAAGGTGTGGGGGATATCAGGGTGCAAGCCCTAAGAGGTTAGGTCTTCATTTTATATTCTAGAGTAGGTTTTATGATTCATGGTGGAGAATTTTACATGTCTAGCTTCACAGGGGGTCAGTAACACTTGGTACCGAGTAAAATCCCTAAGGTGGTAGTACATTTTTAGCTGATGGAGGCTTGAGTGGAGGAGGTGCTAATGAAGAACGTGTTAATACTACTAGTTAAGGAGGTGCTACTAATATCCTTAGTCATTTTGAAAATATTTGGATATATGGTCAAGGTATCAGGGGATGACATCTACATTTGTGTGGAAACAGGATTCTAAGACATCCCCAGAGGGTAGTGTAATCGACGTACTTTAAGTGTTCAACCAAATGAGAGAAGGGTTTTGGAGTAGATGAAGAGGATGATGACTTGGTGTTAAATCCCGTGAAGAGATATGTGGCCCATAAGACAAGAAAGGTCTTAGCCTCTAACTCGGTGGGTAAGAGTGAGGTAAGAAGAGCGATGGGATATTTGAAGACCTTTAGAGAGGTATCACCAATAGGAAGAGTAGATATAATTGACTCCTTTATGGGTAAAGAGGATGATAAGGTGGTATCCTCTATGAGGAAAAGAACAAGTAAGGTGGGTTCCTCTATGGGTAAAGGAACAAGTGAGGTGGGTTCCACTATGGGTACAAGAGCAGGTAAAGTGGGTTCCTTTATCGGTAAAGGAACAGATGAGGTGGGTTCCTCTATGGGTAAAGGAATAGGTGAGGTGGGCTCCTCTATGGATAGAGGAGTTTGTGTAAATATTTCTTCAATACATGCTATAGGAGGAGACTGGATAGAATGATCAAACGTTGTATTAAAGACTCCATGAACCATATGTACATTAATTTATTTTTTATACATCTCACCAGCGTGAGTTGATGAAGGGGCATGGTTAGGAAAAGGTTTTCTAAAAATGTCCAAGTTTTTTTAGCAGGCACGTTAGGGTTGTCAAGGATGAGATCACCACTATCTAACATTCCTTGCACAATGTTTTTAAAGGTTTTGCAATTTACGTCACTATGTCCTCTTACATGGTGGTAATTATAAAATTCATTTTCTTTATACCAAGCCGGTGTGGGGTGAGAAGGATCAAAACCCAAGTATGTGGTTTGATGGGAGGAAGAGTGATGGCTCCAGCCTTCAAAAAAATTTCCAATATGGAAGAATAAGGCTCCCTAATGGGAGTATAATTCTTTTGTTCATACCGATATTGAAATTTTTCACCGGTGAGAGATTGGAAGGAGGTTTAGGTTGATTGGCTGGATGAGAAGGGCCGATTTTAGAACTACCATGTTAATGAGATCCTTTTGGCTTGGGATGGTTGTTGGGTGGTTTGGAAGAAGACTCGTTTGATTTGAAGGTGGAATTTTTGTTTATCTTGTTCGAGAGCATGGATGTCAATATTTCATGCCATAGTAAAATCCTTGACAAATGTATGAATTTTTGAACCTAAATAGTTGGGAAATGTGTTTAGCACATGCCCTCGTAAACAAATATATGAGCTCAAGGTTGCAAGAGAGTGAAGGAAAGTTGATTGATTAGGCTTCGCCACCATGCGACAAAATCAATGATAGACTTGTCGTCATATTGATGAATAGAATATAAATCTGTGATAGAGACATTTTTAGAAATGTTTATCAAAAAGTGATCAAGAAAGGTTTGTGCCAATTGATTAAAGGAAAAGATCGAGTGCTTGGGAAAAGAATTGTACCAATCTAAGGTGGGTCCCAACAGGGACATGGGAAAGGTATAAAGGAGCAAGGCATCATCATGGCCTATTAGGTAACAAGCATGTCTAAATGAACGCAAGTGCTGTTGTGGGTCCTCCTTACTGTTGAAGTGGTTGAATTTAGGTAGCTCCCATTGCATGGGATATGGATGAATAGGTATAGAGGGATGGATGGGTTTGTTACAAATCTCATCATATGTTAAGACATTACGAGACCTAGAAACTAAGGCCTCAAGCATCTACATTTTATCCATCATCATTTTAATGAGATCCATTGTGGGGTTTGATTGAGGGATGCCCCCTGAGGTATAAGGGGCTTGATAAGATGAATGGGTCGTAAAAGGCATACCAGTATGTGGTGGTTCCAGTATGTGAATTGAGACGTAGGTATGTAGGAAGTAGTGGACGAGGAGGGCATATACCTTGAATATGCAATTGAGGTGATGGGTTACGTTTGAGGTAAGGTGGAAGTAGGAGGGTTTGTGGGAAGATCCTCGTGGTAATGGGTGGAATATTTTGGGAATAGAGACCACCAAATTTTGAAATGGAGTGGAAGAGGTCAACACAACTAGTGGTTGTGTAGGAATAGGTACATAAGATACTGATGATGATATAATAGGGGCAATGGATATGGGTATTGCAGATGTTGGTGGGAGAGAAGATGTCAAGGATGTAGAGGTTACGTGAGAAGTAGGTTGTTGTGAAACGGGAGTAGGAAATGCTAGAGTAGTTTGGG
Organism: Taxus wallichiana var. yunnanensis; assembly: GCA_018340775.1. Taxonomy (NCBI): domain Eukaryota; kingdom Viridiplantae; phylum Streptophyta; class Pinopsida; order Cupressales; family Taxaceae; genus Taxus; species Taxus wallichiana. Next base: position 232,920,572 of record CM031240.1, on the reverse strand, counting down.
TGGCCACATTAGCATTCCCGATATGGCAGAGATGGTAGAAATGGTGGGCATGGAAGTGGGCATTCCATAAAGGGGTTGACTTGATGAGTCATGGGTGGAAGAAGTAGCAAGGTAATGTTACAAGGCCTTGGTGTTATGATCAAGGAATCTAGTGAATTCCTCATCACCTATAGGTACGTTCAGTAGGAGAATTAGGATCCATTGGAGACAAAATGGAAGGCGAGAGAAGGGATAGAAGGAAAAGGTATACAACTTGCATGGAAAGAAAGATCTCATGCCTATTGGTGATTCCAAACCATATGGAAGGATGGAAAACAGGTACTCTGGGCTCTGTAAAAATGACAGAAACTCATAAACAGACTTTTGGAAAATGTATGGAAGGTGAAATTAACTCTCTATTTTGATAGAAAATCAAAAACACAGAGACCGATGTTGGTTGTTGAACCAATGTTAGTAGGGAAGATTAGATCTAAACTTAAGAAATTTGAAATTTCTAAGCAAGATTTTGGTCAAAAGAAGCTAAGAACTAGGCTATGTATATCAATTCTAATCTAACACACTCAGAGAACCAAAATTAATTGATTTTGATGGCGAGTGCAAACCATAAATAAAAGTGATGAAATATAATATCAAACCTCAAATAGAAGAAGACAAGAAAGAAATTCACAAATCCAACAAGAAAAATATAACACACATGTTATCTTAGGAATAAGATTTTTAGTGTTTTGATAACTTAAGCCTTAGAACCGACTGCGAATATGTAGAGAGGAGTGGATGTGAAGTACCTAGAAGCCAACTATGGATGGTTTTGGGAATGTTTTTATGGGTGGAGTCCTCAATATACCTTTCGGTACGTGAGGTCCAAGCTTTGATATGACAATCCGGCCAAAACACCGGTCAAGGCCCACTATCAATGGGTGTTTAAATCCTTGATAGCTTCTTCCTAGGATTTGGGGAATGTTTAAGAAATGTGTTGTTTGTTTGAGTGATTTGGAAAAGTGTGTGCAAAATTGGACTACGCTTAATTACCCAATCATCAACCAGTCATGACCTCCATTATATTTGATTGCTAATTAGACTATGTGAGCTAAATGCAAGAATACACAGGATGCAATGCAACAATTTTAAACCCAAATCGAAAGATTGAGATTGGATGAAAGAAATAATGAATAGGAATAGAGTATGACTTTCACTAATGCAAGCAAGAAAGAAGAAAGAATGATTCATTTTAATTTACACCAAATGAAATGTGAATTTTAGAGAAAATAGAAGAAAGAATGTTACCAAGGAGATATTTAGTGAAGATTTTAGAAAGGAAACAACCAAAAATGCAATCCTAAATGAATATAAGGAACCCAAAAATGATGAGGGTCCCATCGAGTGTGCCAAAATGTTTCACCACATAGGATTACCATATGAAAAAATGATTTAAAAGGTAAAGGTAAGGTACATGAGGAATACCTTGAGTTTGTCAAGAGTTTTCCCATCATTGTTGAAGACAGAGCTGATTGTAGGGCACTCCTTTTATCCTGGGAAGGACTACCTGAGAAGTAAAGAAAGACCACAAAATATATTTAATAACATCGGTTGGTGGATTTCCTAGTGAAAGTTAGATCCAGGAAGTGGGGTGTTTCCTCAAAGGTTGTCAATCCACATTTTTTTAAAACAAATTAAAGCTGATAAATAACATGAAAGAGATAGTTCTATTGTAGTTGTATAATTTGCAAATATCTTACAATCATAATAATTCAAATCTAATCTAAATAGTGAATACAAGATTAAATTTAAAGAGGGTGGTGGATATCAAGTTCTACAGGTGAGGCAGGGGGTAATAGGTTGGTCACTGGTGAAGTTATGGGAGGTTTTGAGGAGTTTTGGGTGGGTGAATGAGCTTGCTAGTCTAGGGGGAAAATATCAGACACAAAGAATGATGTCAATTGGGAAACCAATGTCAATCATCTTAGTTTTAGCAGGATCGGTTGGCTAACCGATCATGGTATGGGAAATTAGGTTCCAAGGCATGAAAGGAGATTGTTTTGGGCTCTTTTTGATTGAAAAGGGAAATTGGAGGTCTTGGATAGGGTATAGGGATTTAGGTGAAGTTACAATAGGGGTAAAAGGGGTGGTGGAGGAACAAAGAGGTTCAGGTTGGTAGGGTATTGGGTAGATGGGTGACGGATGGTATTTAGGTGAGAAAGGATATGTACAATAGAAGAAAATAAGAGATCTAAGACCAAAGTTAAGATCTAACAACCCTGATTAAGATACTTATCTGAAGATTTGGAGATAGGTAGATGATGATGGTTGGTGAGTTCTCGTAGGAGAGATGGGTTGAGATCTAGTGTCATGGAAACAAATCCTCGATTGCTTCTCCTTGCAATTGGTTCACGGTGAAGGATGTAAATACTTTAGTGCTTTGCATTGATCATCGGAATGCCAATCGAATGCCCAAGATGTGAATGAATAATTCAAATAAGAAGAATGCCCACCAAAAGAAGAACCTAGGAAAATAGTTGAAAATTTTTATTTGAAGGAACTGATGGTGGTTCCTTGACCAACATAGGCCGAGGAATAACCAACATCGGTTGGGGAGAAATAGTCTTATTTGTTAAAAATAACCTTTTCTCTCCCTTTTTGGCATGCTTCAAGAGTGTTTATGGGTTAGGAGTCTTGATTCTCATTAAATCACATGGGAAATTAGTGGGAGAGGTAATTGGTAATTAATATTAGGTTTAGAAGAAGTCTCAGTTGGTTAGGGGGAGTGATGACTCAATCTTAGTTATTAAATGGGTTTGGAATGGGTCCAAGGTGAGGTAGAGAGGTGAGGTGGAGGGGTGAGGTAATAATTAATCTAATATAGGTAATTAGATTAATAACAATATGTGAAAGGGGTCATGTTAAGGGGGTATGTAATGAAAGGGGCATAGAGGGTGTCATCCCAATTTTGGGTGTCTACAGGACCAAATAAATTTTAAGTGGGAACTAGGAATTCATGCAACGTTATCGTAATGCATAGGTAACATGTGTGGAATGGGATGATCAATGGACCAATCAAACATGGTTCCAAACTCATGTAATAGCTTAGTAAAATGGAATTATATAGCTTCATTAATGAATACGTGTGAGTTATCCGGTATAAATGAGTGACTAAGGACCATGTAGATATGAATAACCAGCTCTTTCCATATAGATTAGAAAATCATATAAGTAAAATATTTTGTTAGATTTTCAATGTCATCATCAAGCTTGGTATATCCTAATCCATATTTTTCAGAATCCATTTTGTAACATGGATGAATAGGAGTGGAAATTACTTATTCAAACTTTCCCAAACTGTAACCTTTCCATCCTTGGTCAAGTAAGAAATATATAGCAAAATGTGGGTTTGAAAGGTATGAAATTTCATATGTGAACCAATATTTTACAATAGATATGTTGTTGATTAGTGGAGAAGTTATGGTATCATATCCTCCACACACAAAATAGGTGTTTTAGGAGGAATACCAAATGACACTAGAGACCCTTTGAAACATTTTCCGAATATGGTACACCCATTTCTTTAATAGTTGGAATATTCGGTAGGGATACGATTGCATAAGGTATTTTATATTCTCCAACACCAATAGATTTTGCATCATTTGTTATTGGATCCTTACTACGATCTTGAGGTATATTGTTAAATGTGGGTTTTCTACTAGAAGGAATAGAACTCAAATCCAATGATGGCAAAGATGAAAAGGACGATGGAGAGAGTATGATTACCTTTTGAAGTGATCTTGATCTTTGATCGTGAGATGATGATGAAGAAGGGGATGGATCATGTGATTTTGGTATATTAGAATATTGTGTTGAATGTGATGAATCAATCATAGAAGGTATATGAGTGCATGTATGGTTATGTAAATCAATTTTCAGAAATTAATATGTTTTTGCATTGAATCACATTCATTTAATTATCAAACCAAGGGATGTAAACCTGAAATACTTCCTATGTTGTATGCACACGATTCTGATGGTTTAAGATCTTAGAAATAAAATAACTTGTCACTAAACAATGTTGGAAGTAAAACAAAAATAAGACTTAGAAATAAACGACCGCTAAATGCTTATAACTGAAACAAAGTTATAGATTTAGAAAGAAAATGGTTCCTAAGTATGCATAAAACAAAACAATGGAGGGGATTTAGCAGACCTCAAGTGGTCCCTGGCTTGGGTGTTAATCTATTTCTAACTTTGTGACTAGGAACTGAATACAAAAACTCATATTCTTTAATTGATTTTTAGAAAACATTACTGTTTCACCAATAATTTTTATGTTTTCTAGGATGAAATAGATAGAGGGTAAATGATTAAGGAGGAATACCTATGAAGTGAAGGTGGAAGGTAGAAGGCGCATGTTGTTGACGTTGTCCAAGTAGATTATAGAGAGATAATTTTTGTCTAGTAAGGACTACTGTAAATGCAAAGCAAGACCACCAAAAGAGTATTAAATAGCATAGGACATTGGATTTCCTAGTGTATGCAAGATCCAGGAAGCATGGTGCTTCCTAAAAAGATCATCAATCTCTTGTTTAATAATAATTTAATGTAAATATGAAATTAAAATAAATATCTACTTTTGCAATGTAGTGATTTAGGTTTCTCATACACATAATAAAATTATATTCAATGTTATATATCGAATATAACACTAAATCTAATTAGAACCGAGGTTATTTTAGGTCAAGCAAGTCTGTCAGGGGTCTGGTAAGAGTCTGAAGTTGGTTGGTTGAGGTCTGGGCTGAATTTGGGTGAGTGGGAGGCTATTTGGTCTAACAATATTATTAGCCACAGAGACCAATATCATTTAGGTGACCAATGCCATTATAGGGAAAGAATCGACGACAATCAGGTAACCAATGTCGATAGGGGAAATATGTGATAAACTATTTAAAATGGGTTTTTAGCCTCTCTGTGATATCACAGAGAGTGAGGGTGGTGTGGATAGGGTCGTAATATGGCTAAGAAGACTCAAGAATGCTTTGACAAAGAGGTTAAGAAGGGTGAAAAGGATTGGGATGGTTGAAAATTGGGTTGGTGGGAAGAAGGTTATATGGGGGTAAAGGAATAAATGAAATATAGAAAGAAGTAAGAGATCTACACTTGAATAAGCACAAATTATGAATATATTAATACTTGGTATTTTATAAATCCTATGAATGGAAATGGTTGGTGGTTGATCAAAGAAGATATGGCTAAGTCAAGTGTCATGGCATTGTAACCTATGTGCTCTCGTGAGTATTCTAATGCTCAAGAAGGAGAATCGTCTGCTTGTCTTGCATTGTGTTTGTCTGTGTTTGTTGTCTAGATATAAGAGGACTTGAAGATTTGAGCTTCAATGCAATAAGGCTCCAATAATTGAATGACCAACCCATGTGAAGAGTTATGAAAGTGTATATAAAGTTCTTGATGGTGGTTAGGTAAACCAGAGTCGGTTAGAGTGAAATAGTCCTTTTTACCAACAATAGGTAGATATTCCCATATTTTGTGTGTTTTCCAAGTTGAATCCACTTAGGAGAGTGTATTTATCATTAAAAATGTAGAAATATCATAAAATAAGTTTAGTTAGGCTTAGGAAGAAGTTTCGGTTAGTTAGATTAAGTGGCGACTCAGCATGGGGAGTGATGAATCGATGTTAGAAGTGATGACTTGGTCATTGTGAGGTAAATGCCCTTGGAATGGGTCCAGGGTGAGGTGGATGTTTGAGGATTAAATTAAATTATTAATTAAATTAATTAATAACGTGAGGATAAATATTAATTCAATTGTAAGTGATTAAATTAATATCAATGTGGGGTAAAGGGGTCATGGCTAGGTGTATGTGTTACATTGATTAATTAAAAGGGGACCAAGGAGAGTGTGACCCAAATTTGGTGTCTACATTTTCCCCTTTTTTCACATAGCTTGTATTGATAAGAGAAAGCGTCCAAAAATAGAAGTTCGTTGCTCGGGTATGAGTGCAAGTTAGGCGCCCCAAGTATAGGTGGAGGTGATCCCCTCAAAACAGAACTCGATGAAGTGATAAGCGACTCAATGGGTGGTTTGATATAGGAATAAGTGATGAAAAATGAGGTATAGGTGGGGTATAGGTAATGGTGATATCGGTTTGGGTAATAGGTAGTGGCATTCGAATGCACGCACATGTATAAAATGTGACAAGGTACTAGGTTGAAGAGTGCACAAAATCTACATCATCAAAGGTCGATAAGTTTATCCAAATAAGGTTGATGTGGTTTAGGTATCCAAGGTATAGGATATGGTCCTAAAACACAACTAGGCTAGGTGCAGGAATGGGCATTAGGTGTGTTCCAAAACACCAAAAGGTTTGGTTGAGATAAACGGCATGACATTAGGCAAGGCAAGGTCAATAAGCTAAACAACATGAGTAGTGTCATCGAAAGGTATAGCAAGTAAACAAATTTGAGTGTCAAATAGGCGTAGGTAGGTTGGGTAAGAGGTAAGGCCATAGGAAAGGCCCTGGTAGAGGCAACATCATGCCCCAAATGACCAGGCGGTTGGGTGATAGGTAATTAGACAATTAGGTTGAGTGATAAGGCTAGGTGTAGACTTGGGTAAGACAAAAAGGGTTTCAGGAAATCAATTGTGGTGATAAGTAGTGTAGGAGGCTCAAACAGGATAACCGATACTGATCAATGGAAACTGATTTTGTTCAAGATAAACTAGCCATGGTACACTAGGGCACGTGACCGATATCGGTTAAGAGAAACCGATGTCGGTCAAGTCATATTTTGGGTAAAAAAGGTAAAATCCTCCTTTTACGGATTCATTTGTTCATTTCTACTTTGGGAAAATGACAGAGAGGGTCTTTTGGCTTGTTGGACTTGGTGAAAATGATAGAGGTACTATCTAGGCTAAGTTGGAGAGAGGTGAGTGGTGATTGGATTGCTATTGGGGATTCAGGATCAATTAGAGCGATTCGATTGGGCTGGAGGATTGAGAGTTGGATTCGAGCATGGCTAAAGTAGGACAAGGTGCTGAAGTACCACCGGTTCAAAGACAAAAGGTTCTATCGAGGAGGTAGCTCCATGTTGAGGTAGGATTCAATTCATTCTAGTTGTTTGTTGACTTAATTTTAAGGTTAAAATGCAGAAATGGGGTGGGAAATTAAAATTTTGAAATGTGGTAAAAATGGATGAGTTTGGATAGAGGGTGGAGTGCAGGTTAAATAGGTAGGAAAATAAATGGGGGTAGGGATGGGTTTAGGTGGGTTTATAGGGTGTCTATAACACCCGTTAAAAAAACCCACTTGAGACCCAAGAAACAACCTAGGATTAGTTAGGAAAAATTATGGAATAATTTTTTTGTTTAAAAGAGTCTACAAACTGGTTACAAGGCAACAACTATCACTAGTAAGTTCCAAAACGATTCTAATTTACTAGAACATAATTTTCTTTTATTAACAATTATCAAAGCTCACAAGGTCCAAAATTAAGGGCTAGAAGGTTCAATAAGGTTCAGAGGGTAGTTCCTCACCATACCCACTCTCTAACAAGATTAAAGCTTTAACTTGATTTTTCTCACACTTAATGCATTTAAAATTTCCCTAAATCATTCCCATTGGATAGGAAATTTCCTCACCTTTCCAATTATATAAATAATTCCTCCTAACTCCTCATAAAACTCAATTTATGGGCCGGCGGACCTTGGGAGGAAAATTTTCCCAAGGGCAAGCCTGCGGGCCTAGGGAGAAAATTTTCACTTGCGTGGGGCGGTGGAGCGGGGAAGGGTTTTAGCGCTTTTTCCCCCTTCGGTGCAAAAGTGCAATTTTGCCTCCATGCATCATCGCAAGCCTGTGGAGGACATGTGTTATGTTCTGAATGACATGGGGAAATCTGGACTTGTGGGGAAACATACAAATTTTAGACTTTTGCTTCAAAAAGTGTAAGGGTTAAATTTTTGCGCACCTTCGCCAATCCCAGATGATGCCACGTGTCATGATTTCATTGACCGTAGGTCGACAGACCGTCGGAGCACTTTTAGGATTTAAGATCTTTAAGTTTAAAAAGTTCAAAGTATCAAAAAGTTACATCTCCACCAATGCCTAAGGCTGCCATGTGTCAACCTTTCATTAGCTATGCAGGCTAGTGGGTCGGTGGAGAGATTTAAGAAAATTTTCCAAAAATTTAAAAAAATGCCAAGGAAGAAAATGGTGCCATTGCCTCGTGAGGCCACATGGTAGCCTCTAATTGGCTATGGGCGGTAGGGTCGTAGGAAAATTTTTAAAAATTCACAAAAAAATCCTAAGTTTTTTTAAGGAAAAAAATTCGTGGGTCGTAAGGAAAATTTTCCCAAAATTTTCCGCCAAGGAAGGAAAACTTCATAAGGCCATAAATTTTGGTAGAGAGCTCAGTTTTGGGAAAACAAGGACTTTCTGGAAAGATCTCAATGCCCTCTTTACATAGGAGTCATAAATTTTAGATTTTGATAAATTTTAAGGGGTCAATTTCATGAAAACGTTCTACAGGATTTTTAAAAGAAAACTAGTAAATTTTAACGTATAAATTTGTTTCAAATTTGATCTTGTCCTTTACTTAACATGCCAAACAGACATGGAGGATTATTCTAAGAAGGATTTAGGATGCATTGGAAGGTAATTTTTCTTGATTGATTTCAAATTTGAATTTTTACAACTTCAATGGCTAAAAGACTGTGAAAAGGTTTGGGCCCGATTTTACAATGTTTTAAAATATTTCCTTAAGTGATTTTTTTGTCGAATTGAACTCATTTATACCCTGGCATGTTCAATTTTAATGTTTCATTGTTATTTCTTGCTTGTAGGTTTGAACTGTTCATTTTAGATAAATTATTTGCCAGTTTTAAAATTTAAAATAGAGATCAATTTCTAAAGGGATTTATTTATCATTTTTCACCTTCCAAGTATGGAAATTCATTTCTATTCTAGTCTAATACAATTAGTTGTTTCAAAAAACCATTTAATGGCTAAAATGCAAAGTATGATTTCCAATTTTGTCATATTTTCAAAAGAACAAAGTGATACAATTCCTTCATACGTATTCCTTTCTTTCAAACAGAGATTTCAATAACATTTAAAGATCATATTTCAATGCAACAATGCAAATGAAGAAAGGTATTGCAATCCTTTATTGATTTCAAATACAACTTTACATCTCTCAATTCCTTGAATGCATATAATAGATTTCAATTTCTTTCTTTCAAATGCACAAAACAGAGTATATATATCTTTCACATTTCAAATTTACAACTTTCATAGCTCAATACAAATATCTTTCCATTTCAAAACATTTACAAATTCATCCACTTCAAGTGGAAAAGGTTACAATGGATTTCATTTCACATGGACTATCAAAATATCTTTCTCCTCTCCTCTAGAACAGAAACATGAATTCTTCTCATTCTTCCAATTTGATCACAGAAAGGTAAGGGAAAGGCAATGCTCTCCACCTAACCAAGACATCAGACATCCAATGAAAGGAGAAGCCATCCTTCATCATTGGCCCCTGAGCCCCAACCACAATGCAATAAGAAATGTATTTCAACTCATGGCAACAAAGAGGCTTCCACATCACAAAGAAATCTTTCAACATGCACATTCAAATTAAAAACACAGTCAAAAAAACAACAGTTTACAACTGCATTGAAACATTAAGACAAAACTCAGGCTTCATCATGTAAGCCAAAGGAGAAAGAACTATGGGGGAAGCTATTTATGCCTCCCAATGGGAATTGGGTATCCACCTGTAACAAACCACCAATATAAATCATCACACATATCCTTATGCCCCCACAATCCCTCCTTATGCCCCCCACAAAGTAAGAAATGCAAGCTATTTCTTTTCCATGGTGGATCCCAATCCCAAACTCCCTCCACAATAATTTTGATGCCATTGGCATTCCCTTATGCCCCCCACATGGATTCCCCATAGCCTTCTCCTACACCATTCCTAGGAAGTCTACCCAACTAGCCAACAAACACACAAAACATTCACCATTCACACAAACATAAAAAGAAATAAAATCATATATGAAGAGCTAAGCTCCTACCTCTCCATGGTAGATTTTGTTCCAAAACCACAAGCTTTCAATGCCAAAATATAGTCCCAAAATCAGTAATGCCCAAGTATGAAATGCTCTCCAATCTCCTCCAAAATTAACAAGAGCTCCAAACATCCAAGGAAAATTTTCCCCAAGGAAGCATTCCAAAAGTTCAACAACCCAAAAAAAAAGCAAGGAGTTTCAATTTTATAGAAGAGGGAAGAGAAGAGGATGAGGTGGATCCATGTAGGATGCCACATCACATGTCCTCAACTCCAACACAAAAGTCAAATTCATTCTCCAAAGCACAATAAATATTTGGGTGAATAATATGACAAATAAGCTTACACATTCCAAAAGCCCACACCCCAAAGGACTGAATTTAATAAAATGTAAGAAGAGTGTAATTAAAACATGCAACTTGACTTATAAAATGCATTAAAAACATCTAAAATCAACCCTCCAACCATAGGTATGGTTGGTAAATAAAATTTGAATTTCCAGACAAAGACAGGACAAATTCAAATTTCCAAGGAGGTGGAGTGTTTCATACTCCAAAATCTAACTTACACAACTCTTAAACATACTTACACATCACTTACCACATTTAATACAAGAGCCAACAACTTCTATAATTACTTTCTTATATCCCAAATTTGATTGATTTATTTATTTTAACAATATGATTACTCACATTAATTATCCACAATTAAAATAATAATGAAAGGGGTAAATGCATCACAAAATGAACACATGCAAACAATAATAAAAGAAACCACATTAATATATACATAAAGCCCCTTGGTTACATTCAAAGTTAATCCCCCATGGGAAACCTTAACAAAACAACAACACACACACACACACACACACATGGTGACATGTTGCCATGAATGACCTTGTTGAATTGGTTATAGAATTCCAATGTGGTTAGTCTCCAATGCCCCGATGTTTGTTGTGATAGTTTAACCTACAAAACACAAATACCTCCTTCGTCCTCGTGGCCATATCGAATATCCAACATGATATAAATATAATCACAAAATCATCTATACTATGAATCACAACAACATCAAGGCAATCAAAAATATCACTTACAATTTATATCAACAACTATATCATCATCAAATATTTTCCATTTTCTATATCTAATCACAATATCCAAAAATCACATGTCCGAACAAAATTCATAATATATCCATGTCAAATAGTATACCATCATCCACATATGAAGTGTCTCTAATAATAATCATGCATCATAACTAAATCAAGATCAACAATAATCCATGGTCAACATCTAACATCATACTAAATCAAAACTATAATAATGTCCATAATGAAATTAACAATATCAAGATCGTATCAAAAGGTGTTAAAGGGAAGTGGGCACTACAATGTGTTTTTAAATTTTTAAAATTTGGGGAATGGGGGTTTGGGCCGTGGGGCCGAACTAGAGACCAACATCGGTCGGGCATCGACCTATGTTGGTTGGCATGTTGGCATCAGCAAGCAAAGTAGGTGATGGTACCAATCATGGTGACCACTTCCCATCACTTTGTAAAAGTGACTACGCCCTAAAAGGATGGGTTACGAGGAAAAATGGATTTCTAGGATAGATAGGTAGGTAAAAATAGATAGATGAGAGGTAAAATAATATATAAGTAGGTGGGTGTAAGGTACCTATAGGTAGGAATATGTGGGGTTAGGTAGAGGTTAGGTCGAATAATGAAGGAGAGAAAGTGATGAAATAGAATAGGGGGACATGTTTAGGTGAGATAAAATGAATGATTGGGTAGTGAAATAGTTAGGAAATGGATAGGTAAGTAGAGAAATGTGGGTGTGGGATGGGAATATGTAGAGGCGAAGAAATGAGTAAAATAGGTAAGTACTTTATTGTGTTGAGTGGCATGGATGTAGGCACGACATCATTTAATGATGCATGGCAGGTCCCACCATTATTGGGGTCAATTTGACCCAGCATCATGAAGGATGAGTGGACTCATATGTGAGACATTAGACTAGTCGGCATTAGGCGATATAGATGTATCAGAATGGATCACGTCTTATGGTCACTCTCATCGATAGATGGGACATAGTTACCAATACCTTCCATTTACCCACTGGTGAGATGACTATCATGCTAGAGGATGTATACATGATTTTTTGGCTACGATCGTGGGGAGTTTATTTACTTTGTTTCATCATATGAGGCATTTGATTCGATGATTACGTTTTTGGGGATTTGACGAGTGACTTGACTAAGCACAGTGCTAGCCTTGTGTATGGAGCTATGTATGTTGTGCATCTACAAGAGACTCAGTTAGTAGTACTGATGATGGTAGCGGTGGGATGTTATGCACTCCCAGACTTAGAGGGTGGCTGATTTCCCTAGGGATTGATTGGGGTTGTATGGGATATGAAAGAGGATCGGGTATGTTTTGCAAGGGTGCCTACATACGTTGTGCAACTATACATGGAGCTTTGGGCCTATCATAAGATGTGGTGATATGGAATCTATTGTACATACCTATTTCATTACTAGTTATATGAGCACATAGTGATTGTGCACCCACAAGGACTACGATAGCAGATTGGCATCATGGGGGATTGAGAGCAGGATATAGGAGATGGGTAGTAGTAGGAGGAAATGCATGAGTGGAGGAGGCAGCACATGACATAGACTATTACAGAGGACAACTGGAGGTTCTATATGTGATGGATATATTTTGGAGACCCTATGTTTGTTTTGTTTCCTATATAGGGATGGCAGAGGAGCTACATGGCCTACAATTACTTAGGTGGCAATAGGGAAGGTGTGTCGGCGAGCACGAGATTATTTCAATGGATAGAGTATGATGCTAGTTCGGACTACGGTAGGATGTGCCTTCACCATTCCCTTAGTACAACAAAGATGATGTTGAGAGACCATATCTCAGTTGATCCTACTGAGCAAAGCAAGTGGTAGACAAAAGGATAGATGACATTGGTGTGATAGATGGTTACGAGAGGTTGGTGGAAAGTCATATAGGAATTACCCTCGTAGTCAAATCATCCATAATGATTATAGTGAAAAGGGATGCATTACATGGGGGATAGGTACTATTTTAGGGGTGTAGTTGATAGCAACACGAGGCAAAGGTAGCCACCACGATAGGATAGGTGATAGTCACAAGTTTACGGGATCACTGGCAGCAGTGTAGGCACATGTTGTGACATTACGAGCATAAATAGCTGCACTGAGACACCGTATAGGCATTGAGATAAGGTCTCTTATACATACAAGAGGATAGAGGCCACTAGTATAGGAGCGAGAGACCACTACCATTAGGGTAGGGTTCATGAGTTAGATCTAGGAAATGGTGCCACCCCAGATAATATCCATGGCTAGAATCCAGGATGCGCTAAATGAGGCCTGATATTATCAGGATCATTTGACTATAGCTGCTATTGAGATTTTTTTATATTCTCGAGCATAGGGCCCGGTAGAGAAGCCAGTCAAAGGACCTATAACACTAGCACTATAGGTAGTCATTAGTCTCATAGACATGACGAGAGGGAGGTGACGAGTGCACGAGCATCGAGACTAGATGAGAGTGTAGGGGAGATGATGGTTGGGTGGAGGACAAGGAAAGAGGAGGATACATGTGAGAGTGGAGGTGAGGGCCCTATATGGGGGTGATGTAGGATGATATGTGATACTACATTTTGATTTTTGATATATATATTGGCCTACGTGCCAAAGATGTGAGATTATACATGAGATTTTTTGAGATACTGATATTATTTATATCTGTGTATATATGTATTGATACACAAACATTCCCTTGATATATTTGATGATGATATTGGACTGATGATGTACTTGGTTTCAATGTTATTATTATTATTGAAACTAGGTGAGTTAGGCATGGTTGAGTCAGGTATAGGCATGATGGAGTCTTGGTTGAATGTAGAAGGTTTAGGCATGATAGAGTCTAGGTCAATGAGGCATGGTTGAGTCTTGGTTGATTAGGTATGATGGGGTCTGAAATGTCGAAGTGTTATGTATTTAAGGAATTTTGGTTATTTTAGGAATGGTTAAGTCATTGTTCAGCATGGATTGTCATTATAGTGGTGTCATGGAAGTTAGTTGGTTTTTAGGCATGGTTGTGGAAATTATGTGTTATAAGTATGGTTTGGTTAATTTTAGATGACTTAGGTATAATGAAATAATGTATGTTTTGTGATATGTTAATTTCAAGTTATTGTGTAGATGGAAACTAACTAGGTTATGATGTGTGTTTAAAAAGGGAGGAATGGTTAGGGAAAGAGTGCCGAGGAGCTAACATCCAAGGGCCCCATGCCCTTGGAGTGCTTCCTACATAGCCCTAAAAAAAGGGGCCTTAGGATGATGTATTTCTCCCATAAGATATGGAATAATATGATGAGGTAGATGAATGGATCGGTCAGTTGTAGGAATGATTGAGTCTATGTCATTTAGGTATGGTGGGGTTTGTTGGTGAAAATTCTGAGTCTACACACTTTGCCCTAATTTCCATGTTCAGTTTTGCTCAGAAAATGTTTCATTTGCTTGGGTTGGTGACCTGCAATTCATTTTATCCAGTTGAATGCCTTCAAGATGCTCATGATGTGGTTATTTTTCCCTAATTTGAAACAATTTCCAAGTTCCCCTCTTGTTGTGCCTTAATTTCTTCTTGTTTTCGGGCTGTGTCATTTTTTCCTTGCCCAAATCATGAAAAAACTCAAAATGGATCGAATCCGAGTTATTTGAGGTTAAAATCCTACTCCCCAGGTCGAAAACAATGTAAAATCATGTTTCACTTGATTTAAAACCAAGAAATCTACATTCCTTGTGAAAAAATTTCATTTCTAGGGCATCCTCTGTATTTTTACGTTTTGATGGGCATACGGGTGTCATTTTCCCATCAAATTCATCTTCGCATGTTATTGCTAACATGGCAGGTTCCTATTGGCCGAGGATGTGCGGGGAAATGTCTTAACTTGTCACTTTTTGACTTTTGGCAAAAGGAAATTTTTGTCTATGGCCCCGCATTGCTACAGTAATGTGCCTACGTGGCACAATTTGATTGGCTGGAGGATTGGTGGGTGGTGGGTTGCACTTAGGAATTTTTCTTTCATTTTGGAAAAATTCTAAAAATTAATTTTTGCCCGAAGGCCTGGAACGAACGGGAGGCGGACACGTGGTAAGAAAGGCATGCGGATGGCGGAAGGACTTGGAAAATTTTTATTTTTTTTGCCTCGGATGCTAAGGTAAAAATTTGGCCCAAAAGCCCTCACCCAATGGTAGGTGGACACATGTCCAGGAGGTGAGATGGAAGAAGGGGCCGAAGGAAAATTTTATGAATTTTTGCCTTTATGGTTGCAAGGTAAAAAATGAAAAATGGTCCCGCGACCAATGGGGAGCCAACACGTGTCCAAAAGAAAGATAGGGGGAAGCAGGTTGATGGAAATGTTTTGGATTTTTTGCCTTTGGAGGTAAAAACTTAAGATCAAAAATTTGGTCCGCTTTGCCACATATGAAGGAAAATTATATGAAGGGGCGGAGGTTCGGAGCTCGGGGAAAATATTGAAAATTTTACAAATTTTGGCAAAGACAAAAAGTTGTCTGCAACCCCGACAGGGAAAAATTGGACGTGTGCCCCCACAAAGCCAAATCAGGGGGCAACACGTGGCATTTTGAAGGGTCAAAAAGAGGAGCATGGGCCCACAAAGGTTTTAGTGCTCGCGGAGGTTTGAAGGCAAAAAATTGGAGGGTAGGCTCCGCAGCGAATGGGAGACCGCCACGTGGCAAGGGAGTGAGTGGGTGTTTGGGCCACGGGAATTTTGAGAAAATTTTCCTTTTCTAAAAAAAGTGGAAAAATTCATCAAATTGGCCCACGGTTTTGGTGGGGCCCACATGTGGACATGTGGCGGGTCCAGGGGCAAGCGGGGAAAATTTTCAAAATTTTCCAAAGGCATAAAAAGGTTACAAATGCAAATTTTAAAGGGAAGGGGCCCATGCCAATGGTTTTTGGACACGTGTCCACCTTATCCAAAGGAAAAAATGGGATATTTAAGGATCTAATCAGCCATGTGGAGGGTGGAAATTTCAAGGTTGACTAAAATCAACGGTTACTATGCAATTTCGTTTTGGGACACCATGGGAGCTCCAAGGAGCTTGGAAATCACGTTTCTTCATCAAAATGCATGAAATTTTATATGATTTCACATCCCCTCGGCCTTCTGAGTGCAATGGAATCATTTTTAGGAGCTAATTTGATGGCCTATGATGTTTTTGATGAAATTTTTTCCCTAAGCCCGTGAAAGAATGTAAAAGTGAAAAATTAAAGTTGTAGAGGTAAAAAATGATGAGGTAGAAAGGTGAAAATGATTGCAAAAGCATGCTAGCATGTCTGAATGCCAAAAACGTGACCTTGGGATGGATAAGGATCCAAATTCATGTAATATTTTAAATATTTGTGCATCCCTAGCAATATGCGAGCTGTTTTACAATTTGATGTCATTTTCATGAAATGGATAAGAGTTTTGTAACAAATTTGATCCCTTGAGCATATTCTTTGCTTGGGATGCAAGGATCCAAGCTGGCATGAGGTATAAAATGTATTTTTCAAGCATTTGTAAAGGTTTGGGAGAAAAAAGAGAGGAGAGACTTAAATTTTCATGAGGAAAAATAGGAAGAAGTCCATTCTTTTTGGAAAACTGCCTGAGAGCCATTTTGAATTCCACATTGTATCAAATTTCATCATGTTGAGTTGGTTTCAGCTATAAATCCATCAACAAGCTCTGAGATTGTTCTAAATAACATTCCCCTGCTAATATATATTTGATCAATTTTTGGACTATCTGATTTCATCTCTTGGCAAAATTTGTACATGCTTATATTTTCAGAATGTTTTCAGTTTGTGTTTCTTGCTCATGTTGTAATATTGTGTTTAGAATTTCTTTGATCATACAGGGTCTCAT
The DNA here is from genome assembly GCA_018340775.1 of Taxus wallichiana var. yunnanensis. Classification (NCBI taxonomy): domain Eukaryota; kingdom Viridiplantae; phylum Streptophyta; class Pinopsida; order Cupressales; family Taxaceae; genus Taxus; species Taxus wallichiana. The sequence continues at coordinate 232,903,514 of CM031240.1, read as the reverse complement.
TTCTTGTTGATGGTTTAATGGCATTTGCAATCTTATATTCAGAAGAGCTTTCATCTGATAGAAGATAAATAGATTTAAAATCATTTTACTTGTCCTTGAATAATGAGACTGTTTGTAAACCTTTGGGTGCACCTTAGGTCATGATTAAATAGGGATTCCTGGATACTTTGTTGGTATTTTGCTTCAAGATTTTGTGGCTAGGTTATCAAAGGTTGTGTGGAAGAGTGCAGATCTGGGCCTCCATTTGTGGCACACATCCTAGTTGAAGGAGTATTTCAAACCCATTAGAACATCTCTGTTGTTTAAGTGTTGCAAATCTTTTGCAAAGGTTCCCAAAGAAGTTGGTGATTCCTAGCTACTCTTGTCCTAACATCTCCCATAGAATATCATTTAAACTAACTCATCCTACCTATACTACCCTTGCATTTGCATTGTGTGTCCACAAAAGAACTCAATCCTTTCACAAAAATGCACAAAGCATATCAGGGTTTTATCATGTCTTTAGTAGCCCTAGCTTTGTTTTGAGAACATTTCCATCATTTAGTAGTGAAAATCCTTTGAGTTTGGATAATGGATGCTTGATCATGTTTTCACAAGGCCTCTTCCATACCATATGCAAAACACAAGGATATCTCCATCTCCTTTACCATATAAGGGTTGTAATATAGGTTCTCTTACCTTGGTTGATAGGCACAACCTAAAACAGTGAGGGTTAGATCAAAACCCTTTTAAAGGTGTTATCCACTCCCTCAAATCTTAAATGCAAACAAGCAGATAGGTGTGCTCCCCAACTACAAATGACATACAAACCATCTATCTATCCTTGAGTGTCTTGTGCAAGTTCATGATGTTGTTCAAATTCGAAGGAGATTAAATCTAGATACCAACACCCAAGTGGTGTGTTGCCAAGGAGTTCTTGGAATTTCTTGGTGGTTTTGAAGTGTTTGAAAGGTTTGAGCATTTGTGTGATCAAGTATTTGAGTTGTTACATTCTTGAGATATCATTTTATACTTTAGGTCTGCATGTTTTGGGTAAAAGTTTCAAAGCTCAGCCTGCTCTTCTCATTTACCAGTAGTTTATATAATTTGGATGCATTGTTTTTGGTTGAATTAAGAAGAAGAAGATCTGATTTGTAAACCCTTGCAAATTTTTCAGTCATAGCATACATTTGACAGAATATTTTAGTGCTTTCTTACACAACTAAGGTGGAATTCCTTAGTGGTGACTCCATGTTGTTTGGATCTTGAAATACCAGTTGTCTTATACATCTCTTTCATTTGTAACTTGTTTAAATCATCAAGTGAGAGGAAGGAGATCGCTCTTCATTAAGGACTCTTCTAATAAGTTACTCACCAAATCAAGAAGCTCAGAACTAGAAGGAAGAAGAGTGTGGAAAGTGGTTGGTGATTTGGTTGCAAGAAAAGAGATCCCCATAGTTGAATTTAAGGAGAGCACACTGTTATTGAAGATTATAATTCTTCTTCAAGTAGATCGATTCAAGCAACCTTCTAGCTGATTTACATTCTCCATCAAGTGAGGGAACTTCTTGTGTATTTGAAAAACTTGCTCCTAAATCTGCTACTCTTTGTGGTTTCTAAGTTTTCTAAAGTTTATCAAGAGAGAGAGCCTTTGGGGGGTTGTCATTTTAAAGATCACTCATCTATTCCAATCAGACCCATTACTACTCCTCACCAGCTTGTTTCACCTCTAAGATCACCCCCACCAAAAAATATGGCTTAGCCTAGACCTCCATTTTTTGTTAACACCTTTGGTCCTATAAATTTTGGAGGAATGGATGGTTATCCAAATGTTGTCCCACAAGATGTGAGAAATAGGTTACCAAAATTCCAAGGTAACAATGCCATTACCGGTGATCAGCATCTCAAACTGTTTGATAATATGATGGAATATTTTGAGATAGAATTTGAGGATGTGTATATCAAGTTGTTTATCCATACACTTGAAGAAGATGCTAGGGATTGGTACAAGGCTCTACCTGATAACTCTATTGATTCATGGACTAAGATGAAAAATGCATTTAGGTTGCAATATGGTGATAGGACTGATCCTAGATTTCTTTTGTCTGAATTTGAAAATATCAAGAAGAACCCGAATGAGATAGTCCATGACTTCAATACAATATTTAATAAAACATTGAGAAGGTTTCCTGTCATTTTGAGGCCTTGTGATGAATCTTGCTTGATCAAATATGTAGATGTGTTTGATAAAAAGGTAGCCTATTACTTGAGAGACAAAAATCCTACAAACTTGAGGCAAGCTTTCACCATGGCACTTCAAATTGAAAATAATATTAAAGCTATTGGTAAACCACTTAAGAGGGATGGTGTGAAGCTGATAAACCCTGAGAAGCCTCAAGCTAGCAAGGGTGCTGATTTAGAAGATGTTGTCAAGACTTTGGCAAGGGTTGTCAAAGAAATTTCTTACAAATTAGCCCGGGCTGAGAAAGGAATTGGGAAAAGTTCACAAGGACAGCAAAGAACTCAAAACCATGATAGATTTGGCAATCATCCTAGGGGTGATCAAAGAAAAGATGATAGAGGTAAAGGGCCTATTGGATCTGCAAACAGACAACCCCAAGCATGTGAAAATAGAGTGGTGCTTGACCCTCTAACTGCAAGGGTTGTTGTTGTTCAAGAAATTTCTGATATGGATTGGTGTGATAGATGTTTTCTTCCTCATCCTCCATGTGAAATGGACCAGCAAGTTATTGAAGATGATAATGAAGATGAAATGGATGATGACATTTGTATGATGGGTAGCTCTTGAGCTCACAACAAGCAAAGAAGGTCAACAGATGTGATAAGTGTAAGGACTGCTGCAACCTTTTGGGATTGCATAAAGAGGGTACCATTTTTTCTCTTCCTCAATATCATGATGTAGATGTAGTTCAAGCCTTGGAAATTCCTAATAATGACTTTGAATATCTAAGGTCTTTAATGATAAAGAAGTATGATGGTGGTATTCCTTCGGAGGAAGATAGACAATTGTTAATGAATGATGTGGTTGGTCAAGAGAAAGAGTACAATACTAGAAGTAAAGTTGTTAGAGGAGCTGGTCCTCAAGCCAAGCCACACATTCTCACAAGCATTCCCAAAGACAATCCTAGAAAAGAAACAATTGCAAGAACCATGTTGTCCCATGCAAAAATATTAGTCCTCTTCATGCCCAGGCTGCCAAGAATACTTCTCCATCTGATGAACCTTCTTGTTTCCCTTCCAATGTTGTTTTACCAAAGAGTGTTCCATATGATATTGCCCAAGTATTGAGCCAAATTAAAGTGAGTGTTCCCATCATTGAGTTGCTTAGAATACCTGAGCATAAGAAGAGAGCATTCAAGTACTTGGGATTGAAAGAAGAAAAGATTACCCCAAGCAGAAATGTAAATGTTGTTGAGACTCCTCTTCAAAACATTGTTGGCCTTGAAACACCACCACCAATGGAAGATCTTGGAGAGGCACCTAAAGTATATTTGGGGACATCCTTGGTTGATTCCCAATTGAATGTTGATCCATTTTTCACAACTTTCTCATAAAAGATAGGTTGCTTCACAATTGCATGTTTGATTCCGGTGCATCATGTAATGTCATGCCTCTAGAAGTCATGAATGAGTTGGATATCAAAGTGATAGTAGCATATGGGAAATGTACAACCATGGATTCAAGGGAAGTGCTAGTTGTTGGTTGTGTGAAGGGTTTAGTAGTGTAACTTGCAGCCTATCCGGGTAAGAATTTAAAACTTGATGTTGTAATTATTGACTACCCTACCAAATGGGGTATGCTTTTGTCAAGAAAGTGGGCTGCAAGTGTTGGTGGTAGTGTTCAAATGGACATGTCCTTTGCCACCATTCCCATTGAAGGCAGCCTTGTCAAACTCTATGGTGAGAAGAAGATGTTGCACTTGATTGAAGATCCCAACAATGCTTCTTATGAAGTGTTGTTTGTTGATGTAGATGTTGACAACTTCATTGGTTTTGCTGATGGAAAAGAGAATAAGATGGACAAATTAGGGTGCCTTGGTATGGTAGGTTCTCCATGGACATTACTATTTGATGGAGCTTGCTCCAAATTTGGCAATGGTGCTGGTATAGTGTTGGTTTCTCCTAGTTTGGAAGAGTTTCCTTTCTCCTTCAAGCTTAATTTTGAATGCACTAACAACATTGCTGAGTATGAGGCATTATTGTTGGGGTTAAGGATTGCATGGAAATATGGAGTGAAGGATATGGTTGCCAAGGGAGATTTAGAGCTGGTTGTCAAGCAAGTAAGGAAGTTGTATGCCACAAAAAATCAGCGTATGAAACAATATAAGCATGTTGTCTGGGACTTGATTGAAATGTTTGATTCCTTTAACATTGTTTACCATGATAGAAGTCTTAATGCTGCTGCTAATAAGTTGGCTGTACTTGGCTCTAGATTTGAAAATTGCACCATTTCACCCTTTTGTGAATATAACATTGAAGTGCTAACAAGGCCAGCTATCCCAGATAATGTGAAACATTGGCAGATTTTTGATAATGATGCCCAAGTATTGAGATTCTTACAATGCCAAGGTGAGTTTGCTGGTCAGAACATTGATTGGGAGCCAATGGTATGCATGAATGAAGGGAGAGAAACTTTATTTGACAAGGATATTATCCAATTGAAAACAAATACCATTCCTAAAGGTCTTATTGCACTTGAGGCAAATTTTAACAATGTTGATTGCATCATAAATAGAAAGATGTCTACTTCAAGGGATGTGGAAGAGCACAACTTGGGAACCAAGGATAAACCAAGGAAGATTTGGCTGGGTAGCAATTTAAGCAAAGAAGAAAAATAGTCCTATGCCCAACTTTTAAAGAAATATCAAGACTGCCTTGCTTGGTCTTATTCAAAGCTGAAGGCATATAGAGAAGACTTGTTCCAACATGAGATTCCTCTTGAGGCCAAAACCAAGCCATTTAGACAAAAACAAAGGCCTATTAACCCACTTCTTTCCATGAAAATGCAAGAAGAGTTGAAGAAATTGAGAGATGGTGGTATCATTCAGCCTACTAGATACTCATCTTGGGTGGCAAACCTTGTGCCAGTTAGAAAGAAGAATGGTGATATCAGACTTTGTGTGGATTTTAGGAATCTAAACAAAGCATCTATGAAGGACAACTACCCTTTTCCAAACATGGAGAATATGTTGCAGCTTGTAACAGGGTCAAAGATGCTTTCTACTTTGGATGGTTTCTCGGATACAATCAAGTAGTTGTCAAAGAATCAGAAAGACTTAAGATAGCCTTCACTAATCCTTGGGGACTTATGTTTTTGTAAGGATGCCTTTTGGATTGATGAATGTTGGTGCTACTTTTCAAAGGGCAATGGATGTTGCCTTTTCTGGTTATATCAATGACTTTATTACAGTTTACCAAGATGATGTGACTATTTTTTCAAGGCAGCGAGGAGACCATTTGCAACACCTAGAGAAGATGCTAATCAGATGTAGAGAGTATGGAATTTCCCTTAATCCAAAGAAGTGTCATTTTGGTGTGCAAAAGGCCAAGTTTCTGGGACATATTGTGTCCAAAGAAGGTGTTATGATAGACCCTGAGAGAGTAGAAGCAATCAGCAAGGTGCCTATTCCAAGAACCAAGAAAGGTATCCAATCTTTCTTTGGCCAAATCAATTTCATTAGAAGGTTTGTTTCTAATTTTTCTGAGCTAACTCTTCCAATCACAAGCATGCTAAGAAAGGATCAAGTTATCAAGTGGGAGGAGGCTGCCATTCAAGCTTTTGAAGGAATAAAGGATGCACTTAAGCATGCACCTGTTTTAGCAGCCCCAAACTACAAGAGGCCTTTCCAAATATTTTCTTTTGCCTCTGAATTTACTATTGCTTCAGTCTTGTTGCAAAAGGATGAGAATGGAGCTGAGAGGCCTATTTCTTTCTTTAGCAAGGCTTTACAAGCAGCTGAGTTGAAGTATACAATCATGGAGAAACAAGCATTTGCATTAGTGAAAGCAACAAAGATTTTTAGGCCTTACATTTTGAGTTCAAAGGTTGTTGCTTATGTTCCCCACACCATGGTTAAAGAAATCTTATCAGACATGGAGATATCAAGCAAGAGATGTAGATGGGTCAAAAAATTACAAGAATATGATATGGATATCCAAACAACAAAGCTAGTAAGAGGTTTGGGTCTTGCCAAGCTCATGGCTGAGAGCAATTTACAAAATGTAGAAGTGAATCAGCTAGAGGAAGAAAGGGCAGATCTTCTTGACAAGTTGGTAAATTCTGAGTGGTACAAAGATGTGATTTTCTACCTCAAACACCTATGTTGTCCTAGTCACTTGAATAAAAATTAGAAAAGGGCCCTCAAGCTGGCTTCTCAAAAATATATCATAACAGACCTTGGGCTAGCTTGGAAGAACCCTGAAGGTATCCTCTTGAAATGCATAACTGAAGATGAAGCTCCCAAGTTGATTGTTGATTTCCATGGGGGAGTTTGTGGAGGAAATTTTGCTGGGAAAGTGACAAAGCACATAAGATTTTAAGAGTTGGTTATTGGTGGCCTACTCTTTTTAAAGATGCAACCCAGTTGGTTAGAAAGTGTGATAGTTGCCAACGTTTCTCTAGAAGACTGAAAGCTTCAGGCTCCCTTCCTTTGCAACTTGTATCAATTGAAGCTCCTTTCAAACAATGGGGAATGGATTTCATTGGTGAGATTTCAGATCCTTCTAGTGCTAGTCATAAATGGATCCTTGTAGCAACTGATTATTTTACAAAATGGGTTGAGGTAATTCCATCTAGAAAGGCAACACACCAAGTGGTAATGGATTTCTTATTGAATCATATCATATGTAGATTTGGAGTTCCAGTTAAGATTGTATCTGATAATGCCATGTGTTTTAGAGCCAAGCCTTTGATGGCAATGTGCAATGAATATGGAATCAATCTAACTTATGCTTCAAACTACAATCCACAAGGCAATGGACAAGCTAAGTCCAGTAACAAGAACTTGCTCAAGATCATTAGAAGGACCTTGGAAATCAACAAGAAGAAGTGGGGAGAGAAATTGAAATTTATAGTTTGGGCTGATAGAATAACTCCTAAAAGAGCAACTGGTAAGAGCCCATTTGAATTGGTGTATGGAACTCAGGCTTTGCTGCCCTTACACCTACAATTATCCACTTTTCAGTTTGCCCAACAGTTGGAAGATCAAGAACATGGCCCGTATGAATCAAGAATCAATCAGATCATTGAGTTGGATGAAGAGAGAAGAGCTTCTCATCAAAGGCATATCAGATTTAGAGAGAAATTGAAGAGGTTGTTTGATAAGAAGGTCACTCCTAGAGCCTTCAATGTTGGAGATCTGGTTTTGTTATGGGATAGTAGGCATGAAGACAAGGGAAAGCATGGAAATTTTGATGCTCTATGGATGGGCCCTTATGCCATTGATATCAGGATTGGAGAAAATACATTTTTCTCAAGGATCTAGATGGGGATTTGCTAGAGTTACTGTTAATGGTAGACATTTAAAACACTTCTTGGATTAAATCCCCATATGAGGTATGCACAAGTTGTACATTTTGTATAGCCTCTTGTTTTTCTTTGTTTTTGTTTTTGTTGGCTTGTGGTTTGCCCTTTTGTCCTTGGAAACCATTTTTGTCTGGTTTTCTCGACCTATTTTTGGTGAAAATTCTAGTTTTTGGGTTGCTCTACATTTTTGACTCCTTACCCAATGGATTTTTGGCACTTGGTCTACATTGTGATCTTGTGGCACTCACTGGGAGTGCCCATCCCCAAGAAGGAGCCAATGTTGGTGCAAATTTTGAGTTTGCACACTTTTCCCTAATTTCCATGTTTAGTTTTTCTCAGAAAACATTTCATTTACTCGAGTTGGTGACCTGCAATTCATTTTATCCAGTTGAATGCCTTCAAGATGCTCATGATGTGGTTATTTTTCCCTAATTTGAAACAATTTCCAAGTTCCCCTCTTTTTGTGCCTTAATTTCTTCTTGTTTTCAGGTTGTGTTGTTTTTTCCCTACCCAAATCATGAAAAAACTTGAAATGGATCGAATCCAAGTTATTTGAGGTTAAAATCCTACTCCCTAGGTCAAAAACAATGTAAAATCATGTTTCACTTGATTTAAAACCGAGAAATCTACATTCCTTGTGAAAAATTTCATTTCTAGGGCATCCTCTGGTATTTTTACGTTTTGACGGGCATACGGGCGTCATTTACCCATCAAATTCATCTTCACATGTTATTGCTAACGTGGCAGGTTCCTATTGGCCGAGGATGTGTGGGGAAATGTCTTAACTTGTCACTTTTTGACTTTTGGCAAAAGGAAATTTTTGTCCATGGCCCCGCATTGCTACAGTAATGTGCCTACGTGGCACAATTTGATTGGCTGGAGGATCGGCGGGTGGTGGGTTGCACTTAGGAATTTTTCTTTCATTGCAGAAAAATTCTCAAAATTAATTTTTTTCCCAAAGGCCCGGAATGAATGGGAGGCGGACACATGGCAGGAAAGGCATGCAGATGGCGGAAGGACTTGGAAAATTTTATTTTTTGCCTCAAATGCTAAGGTAAAAATTTGTCCTGAAAGCCCTCACCCAATGGCAGGTGGACACGTGTCCAGGAGGTGAGATGGAAGAAGGGGCGAAGGAAAATTTTATGAATTTTTGCCTTTATGGTTGCAAGGTAAAAAATGAAAAATGGTCCCGCGACCAATGGGGAGCCAGCACGTGTCCAAAAGAAAGATAGGGGGAAGCATGTTGATGGAAATGTTTTGGATTTTTTTCCTTTGGAGGTAAAAAACTTAACACAGCACAACACAACATAGAGACAAGATTTAACGTGGTTCACCCAATTTGGGCTACGTCCACCAAGAATCACTTGCTCATATTTTATTACAAGCCTCCACTCTCTCAATACAATACCCAGATCCGTTTGGAGCTATGCTCAACAAACTCTACATAATTCACACCCGAATTCAAAGCACATCTGCAATACATTTGCTTGTCTATCTATCATATGCATAAGACCATATAAATAGACAATTGCTTAAGTAGTTTGATACAAAACCGTGGGTATCAAAACCATGGGTATCAAAACAATGGGTACCGAAAAAACCATGGGCCCAAAAACAGCCCATAATGGTTACCCATTACCCATGGGTTAATAAACCACCCATGAAAATTTGCTTGGGCTTCACCCCCAAACCCCTTGACCCGCTCACCGGCTAGCGAGACTAGTGTAAAAATACTCGAGTGTAACACATAGAAGGTGTACCACACTCTAGCATGAAAATAGGCTCCACAAACATAACAATCTCCCACTTGGAGAATGATTTCCACTAAGAAAGCTTCTCAACCCTTCACTATCATCTGCGAAGGCCAACCAAAGCTGAACATAGCTTTAGTTTATCCCTTGTGACCACCTTGGTCATCATGTCTGCAGGATTCTGACTGGTATGAATCTTCTCCAACTTCAACTTATCTTCTTCCAAAGTTGTCTTGATGAAGTGATATCTCAACTGTATATGCTTCATCCTGGAGTGGAAAGTAGAGTTCTTAGCTAGGTGTATAGCACTATGACTATCACTATGCAGCTTACATTCCTTCTGCTTATGCCCCAACTCCTCAAGTAATTGTTGTAACCAAATCATCTCTTTTCTTGCCTCTGTGGCAGCAACATACTCAACCTCTCGTGGTTGATAAAGCCACCAAATTCTGTAGTCATGAAATCTAGCTCACTGTTGTCCCACCTATAGTGTAAATATAACCTGTCGTGCTCCTCCTACTATCAACATCTCCAGCCATGTCTGAATCTACATAACCACAAAAAGTGGTGTCTGATCCACTGTAGCACAAAATTGTCCCCATGGTCCCTCTCAAATACCGAAGGATCCACTTTCTTGCTTCCAATGCTCTTTACCTGGATCACTCATAAATCTACTCATAGATCCCACTACATGGGAAATATTAGGCCTAGTGCACACCATAGCATACATCAAACTACCAACCGTTGATGAGTAAGGTACCTTAGACATCTGGTTTCTTTCCTGCTCTATCTTGGGACACTGCTCCTTTGATAACTTAAAATGGTCTTCCCAAAGGAGTCCCAACCAGTTTAGCATCCTGCGTATGTTGAACCTATCAATACCTTCTTAATGTACTCTTCCGAGATAAAGTTAGCTTTTGTTCCTTCCTATCCGAGTTATCCTCATACCAAGGATTTGTGGCTACCTCCAAATCCTTCATATCAAAGGATTCACTTAGTTGTTTCTAAGTACTTTTATTTCCTGCGTGTTTTTACCTGCAACCAACATGTCATCAACATACAAACACAGGATAATATAACTTCCATCCTCAAATTTCTTTGTATACATGCAATGGTCAGAATGACATCTAATATAACCTTGCTCCATCATGAAGCTATCAAACTTTTTATACCATTGACGTGGAGCTTGTTTCGGGCCATACAAGCTCTTCTTCGATTTTCACACCATCTCCTCTTTACCTTTGACTTCATATCCTTTTGGCTACTACATATATAGCTCCTCCTCCAAATCACCATGGAGAAATGCAGTCTTTACATCTAACTGTTCTAAGTGCAAGTCTTCTCTACCACTATTCCAAAAGCAGTTCGATAGAAGTCATTTTTACTACTGGGAGAAAAAATCTCATCAAAATCTATACCTTGTTTTGTGTAAACCACTTGACCACTAATCGGGCCTTATATCTTTTCTTTCCTCCTTCTTCATCTTTAACTCTATACACCCACTTGTTCTCGAAATGCTCTTTTGCCTTAGGTAGCTTCACCAAATCCCAAGTCTCGGGTTCTCCATGAGAGACTTATGCTCCTCATCCATGGCTTTGCTCCCACTTCTTACTGGAATCTACCGCATTGCTTCATCAAAGCTCTATGTCTCTCCACTATCAATGAGTAATAAATAATAAAGATAAGGAGAAAAATGTTCAGGTTATTTTATTACCTAGAAGACCTCCTCACTTGTAGGAGTTTGGGGTTCTGAACCTGATTCATGGGTCACCTTGTCCCATCTAGAAGATCCTCTACCATTGCATATTCTTTCTTGTATTCTTCCCTATTTTCCTATAACTTTTTTTTTTATACATGACTTTCTCATTAAAGACCACATCCCTAGACCGAATGATTTTCTTGTCCTTAATACTCCAACATTTAAATCCAAAGTCATCACCACCATAACTAATAAAAGTGCATTTTTCTGATTTAGCCTCTAGCTTGGTCCTATCATCCTTATCAATATGAACAAACACCTCACATCCAAAGACTCTAAGAAATGAGTAATCGAATTTCTAACCGTACCAATCCTCCTTAGGTATGCCTCCATCTAAGGCACTTGAGGGTCCTCTATTTATCAAGTACATAGCTATGCTCACCGCTTCTGCCCAAAAATAAAGAGGCAGTCCTGCATGTATCCTCATGCTCCTAGCACATTCCATTATTGTTATGTTCATCCTTTCTAACACCCCATTCTACTGCGGGGTTCTTGGAACCATCTTTTGCCTACGGATTCCATTCTTAGAACAATAATCATCAAATTCATTGCTGCAATACTCCCCTCCATTATCTGATCTGAGACATTTTAACTTAAGACTGTTTCATTCTCTACCAAGGCTTTCCATTTAACAAAAGTATCAAATACATCAGATTTGTTTCTAATACAATAAACCCAAACTTTCCTTGTTGCATCATCAATAAAAGTAACATAATAACTTGAGCCCCCAAGAGATGATACCTAAGCCGGCCCCCACACATCAGAATGTACCAGCTCTAACTTACTCTCTTTCTTCGTAGGTCCAACCTTGAGAAACCTTACTCACTTCTATTTCCCATATATGCAGTTCTCACATAAATCTAAACATGTTTCTATATATCTAGGCAAATTCTTCTTTATGATGTTCATGCCCTTATGGCTCATATGACCAAGCCTATAGTGCCATAATGTTGTATCTGCATCTGAAGCCACAAGATTACAATCATTAGTACTATCAATGGTTAAATACAAGGTTCCAACCTTCTTACCTCTTGCCACCACAAGAGCACCCTTGGTAACCTTCCAAGAGTCAGTTGTAAATATCACAGTATAACCATCACTTCCCAATTGCCCTGCCAATATCAAATTTCTCCTTAATGTAGGCACATGTCTAACATCCTTCAATAGCCATGTATTCCCATTCTGCATCTTAACTTGAACAGAACCTTTTCCAACTATACTACAAGGCTCATCATCACCAAGAAAAACATGCCCAAAATCCCCTTGAACATAATCAACAAAATAATGCCTATGTGGAGTAGCATGAAAAGAAGCCCCTGAATCTAAAACCCAAGATTCAGTAATATTATGCAAAGAAAAAATCAAAGCATCTTGACATACATTACCCGATGCCACATTTGCCTCCTTGTTTTCTTCCTGTTGTTTCTTCTTGTCCCGAAGCTCCCAATAGTCCTTCTTTGTATGCCCAGACTTTCCATAGTGCCAAGCATACTATCTTGCTTTTGGATTTTGACCTTTCCCGATCCTTTGATTTTCCACAGTTTCCTCTATTCTTCTGTCTCCCTCTAGTTTCCACTGTCAAAGCATTCCCTGAAGTAGAAGATTCACCAGAGCTTTTTCTTCGCATTTCCTCACTTAGAATCACCCCTACAACATCCTCAAACTTCAACTTTGAGTTAGCAGGAACCGAGTTGCTTACCGCCATTACCAGGCTATTCCAACTCTCAGGTAAAGAGCACATAACTAATAAAGCCCTAACTTCTTCATCAAATTCTATTGTAACCAAAGCTAGCATATTTACAACCATATTAAAATCATTTAGATGATCTACTACTGAACCATTCTCAGACATCTTCATATTAAACAACTTTTTCATTAAAAATATCTTATTAGAGGCAGAGGGTTTTTCATACAACTTCCCTAATGCATCCATTAGTTATTTTGTAGTCTTTTCCTTTGAAACATTAAATAATACCAAAGATGCAAGACACAGCCGGATCATTCCAAGTGCCTTCCGATCCAACAAATCCCATTCCACATCTATCATACTTAAGGGTTTGTTCACCTTCTCAAACAACGGAGTATAAAGATCCTTCTGATAAAGGTAATCTTCCATCTGCATCTTCCAAAGACTGAAATTTTGCCCATTGAATTTATCAACCCTAGATCTTCCATCATCTACCATAGCTCCCACTCAAGCTAAAAACTTTCCCTATGATTCAACACTTTAGCAAACCAAACTAGGCTCTGATACCAATTGTTAGGAAATAAGAGATAAAATATGTGGAATAATCCCTTACAAAATCGCAACAGTAGAAACTAATATGCATAAAATATTACAGATCTCAAATAAAAGTGTAGAATAAATAACACAACATAGAGACAAGATTTAACGTGGTTCACCCAATTTGGGCTATTTCCACTAAGAATCACTTGCTCAAATTTTATTACAAGCCTCCACTCTCTTAATACAATACCCAGATCCATTTGGAGCTATGCTCAACAAACTCTATAGAATTCACACCCGAATTCAAAGCACATCTGCAATACATTTGCTTGTCTATCTATCATATACATAAGACCATATAAATAGACAATTTCTTAATCCATTTGATACAAAACCGTGGGTATCAAAACCATGGGCAAAAAACCGTGGGTATTAAAACAATGGGCAAAAACATAATGGATATCAAAACAATGGGTACCAAAACCATGGGGTTAAAAATACCCATAACGGTTACCCATTACCCATGGGTTAATAAACCACCCATGAAAATTTGAGGGGCTTCACCCCCGAACCCTCTTGACCCGCTCACCGGTGAGTGGGACCGCCATAAAAATACCCGAGTGTAACACATAGAAGTTGTACCACACTCTAACATGAAAACAGGCTCAACAAACATAACACCACATTTGGTTTTGGACATGTTTCCACCTTATCCAAAGGCAAAAGGGGGATATTTAAGGGTCTAATTGGCCACATGGAGGGCGGAAATTTAAAGGTTGACTAAAATCAACTGCTTACTGTGCAATTTCGTTTTTGGGACGCCATGGGAGCTCCAAGGAGCTTGGAAATCACATTTCTTCATCAAAATGCATGAAATTTTATATGATTTCACATCCCCTCGGCCTTCTGAGTGTAATGGAATCATTTTTAGGAGCTAATTTGATGGCCTATGTTTTTTTGATGAAATTTTCCCTAAGCCCATGAAAGAACGTAAAAGTGAAAAATCAAAGTTGTAGAGGTAAAAAATGATGAGATAGAAAGGTGAAAATGATTGCAAAAGCATGTTGGCATGTCTGAATGCCAAAAACATGACCCTGGGATGGATAAGGATCTGAATTCATGCAATATTTTAAAATATTTGTGCATCCCTAGCAATATGTGAGTTGTTTTACAATTTAATGTCATTTTCATGAAATGGATAAGAGTTTCTTGTAACAAATTTGATCCTTAAGCATATTCTTTTCTTGGGATGCAAGGATCCAAGCTAGCATGAGGTATAAAATGTATTTTTCAAGCATTTGTAAAGGTATAGGAGAAAAAAGAGAGGAGAGACTTAGAATTTTCACAAGGAAAAACAGAAGAAGTCCATTCTTTTTTTGGAAAACCACCTGAGATTCATTTTGAATTCCATATTGTATCAAATTTCATCATGTTGAGTTGGTTTCAGATGTAAAGCCATCAACAAGCTCTAATATTGTTCTAAATAAAATTCACCTACTGATATATATTTGATCAATTTTTGAACTGTCTGATTTCATCTCTTGGCAAAATTTGTACATGCTTATGTTTCAGAATGTTTTCAGTTTATGTTTCTTGCTCATGTTGCAATCTTGTGTTTAGAATCTCTTTGATCATACAAGGTCTCATTTCTTGTTGATGGTTTAATGGCATTTTCAATCTTATATTTAGAAGAGCTTTCATCTGATAGAAGATAAATAGATTTAAAATCATTTTATTGTCCCTGAATAATGAGACTGTTTGTAAACCTTTGGGTGCACCTTAGGTCATGATTAAATAGGGATTCTTGGATACTTTGTTGGTATTTTTCTTCAAGATTTTGTGGCATGTTATCAAAGGTTGTGTGGAAGAGTGCAGATCTGGGCCTCCATTTGTGGCACACATCCTAGTTGAAGGAGTATTTCAAACCCATTGGAACATCTTTGTTGTTTAAGTGTTGCAAATCTTTTGCAAAGGTTCCCAAAGAAGTTGGTGATTCCTAGCTACTCTTGTCCTAACATCTCCCATATAATATCATTTAAACTAACTCATCCTACCTATACTACCCCTAAATTTACATTGTATGTCCACAAAAGAACTCAATCCTTTCACAAAAATACACAAAGCATATCAGGGTTTTATCATGTCTTTAGCAGCCCTAGCTTTGTTTTGAGAAAATTTCCATCATTTAGTAGTGACAACTCCTTTGAGTTTGGATAATGGATGCTTGATCATGTTTTCATAAGGCCTCTTCCATACCATATGCAAAACACAAGGATATCTCCATCTCCTTTACCATATAAGGGTTGCAATATAGGTTCTCTTGCCTTGGTTGATAGGCACAACCTAAAACAGTGAGGGTTAGATCAAAACCATTTTGAAGGTGATATCCACTCCCTCAAATCTTGAATGCAAACAAGCAGATAGGTGTGCTCCCCGGCTACAAATGACATACAAACCATCTATCTATCCTTGAGTGTCTTGTGCAAGTTCATGATGTTGTTCAAGTTTGAAGGAGATTAAATCTAGATACCAACAAAGGTGTAGGTAATTTTGGCATGGTGGAGTCTAGGTTGTGTAGGAAATGTGGAATGTTTAAAATGATTTTTTGAAAATAGATGCGGAATATTGAGGTAGGTGAAAGGAGAATAAATCCCATAATGTAAGTGTCGAAGGTCTAGTCCTGTATAGCATAATCAATAAGTAAGACAAGAGGTGAATGGTGAAAGAGTAAAAATGTTACTGAGTTAGAAAGGACCATAATGAGCATACCGAGGGTGGGTTTATTAAATTAAACTTATAAAGGCAGTGTATGAGTGACTGTTTTAAGGGTGAAATAAGTTCCATGATCATGAAATGTTACATTTATGGAACGTCCCTTGAGTAGGTAGAAGAAGAGAAATGAAGGAAGGTGAAGTAGAGTGGTTTAATTAGCGTAACCTTGTTGTGAGAGAGCATGCCTCTTCTATAAGATACCCAAAACCAAAATAGGCAAGTCCATGATGAAAAAGTTGTATTTTTCTTGATTTTTTTCTTTTTCTTTTTGCTTTTACTTTTCTATAACTAACTGATGTGGGAAGTCTATGTGGGATGAATAGAATGACTCTTTTAGGTCTTTGTGAAGTTGATCAATGTGGGAAGCTTCAAAATATTTTATTTTTATTTTTCATAAATAGTCTTCTTTTTTGATAGACTATGTACAATAGGGCTAGCTTTTTATAGTTGTCCTTCGAGGAGAAGACTATTTATAGCAGTAAATAGATATATGTCATTTTTGAGGGAATCATATAATTTTAAGAAGTTTGACTCAAAGAGTTGAATTTGAATATCCCATATATTTCTTTTAATTTTTTTGGACTTTTAGGTCATGGACAAGACTATAAAGGAGTATAGGCTTCTTTTATGAACACAAAGCTATAGCACACGAAAGGTTAACTATTAAAGAGAGGTTTTTAATTGGAAAAAAACCATGGGATTCCATTATGAAATGAATTGTTGAGCCCCTAAAATGACCAAGTACCCTAGGCACAAATGGTTGTGGCATACAGAACGGCGTGGAGGTATGCATGGAAGTAACCTTTGGAGATGTGTGAAGGCTCGCGCCTAGGTAGAAAAGGTTTGGTACTTAGTAAATTTTGAGCCTTGATCAAAGTTACATTGGAGAGCACGTGGAAAGGAAACTAGATTCATTCTGGATAAGGTTAAGCTATGAAGCCCTTACAACTAAAGGAAGGAATATTTCAAGGTATCATTATGGTTATCCTAAGAGGATCAGGGGTTGGAAAGGTGGAGTTAGTTATAGATAGCTAGCACTTGCATGCTGAGGATACTCGATTAGGGAAACACATGATGACATTTGGCATGTTCTTGGGTAGTGGTTAGACCATTGACAATCATGAAATATTCCTTTAGGCCTTTTCTTATAATGATGAATGATAAGAGGAGATTCAATTCCTATTCTTCCTTTTGTATGGTTTTTACATATATTCGATAGGGAAGAGGGTAAAAAGAGAGATGGAGTGTGAGTGTGAGACGTGATTGTAAGCTCTATAATGAAGCTATCATCAAGAGTATTTTGAGATATTGTTGTATTATCTCCATCCATGGAATCCTTAATGTATTTGACTATCCGTAATGATGAATTAATACGTGATGTGTAAGCTCTATGTAATGAAGAATTCAAACCTTTGTGTTCTTGATATTGTTTAGGGTTTATCTATGATATTTTTATAATGTGATCATGTTTACTTCCATATGTGGTGTGCCCGAACCTAGATCTAGTTCTTGATCTAAATTATAAGAATGAATGTAACTAGTTTCTATCTATGCAAACACCTTTTCATTAATGGAGAACATTCTCATGAAGCTCATATAAAGGAGGGCTCGCACCTACATGTGCCTCGAGTGAGCTCTCATCAGGTTGGGTGATATGTCGACGTGCTTAGGGTTTGAAGAGAAGTTAGGGGTAAACGAGACTACATTTTGGTTCCATTTTGGGACCTCTTTTGAATTTTTATGAGAATGATGTGTGATGATAGAGCATCTGACCTTGGACAGTGTCGAGACCTAGCTTAAAATCATGAAGGATGATTTTTCTCAGAGGTTCAGTATTGGATCTGAGTTTGATGCATGAAAATGGGTGGAGGAGAACCTATATCATGAACTCTATGAGACATTCTTCTGTTGTTTCCCAGTAGAGTTGTATGAATGGCTCTCAACATATGCATCAAGGAAAAGTTGGTACTATAGACCTCATGTTTGGACCCAGGAGGAATATCAGTGGTTGTAGGATGTTGATCGACCTGGACTCATGTTGTTGATCACTAGTGGAGAGGTGTGTTGACTAGTTATACGTTGGAATATGTAATCTCAACTTATTCTTGTCCAGAGGTTGTTGAGTTTGAGTTCTTGTGAGAACCTAGAGGATATTTCTTGTGTGTTTTCCATTAGCCATCAAGATCTTGATTATTACTTTGAGTTTGGAAGCCTTCCCCATGGCTGGCTAAACTCTTGCTAGGTGTGGGGTGTGGAAGCTGGCATGGTAGAGGATGGTGGACCTTGGTAGAAATGGAGAGAGAGGAGAGGTGGCTCAAGTATAATGAAGCTTAGGAGAGGGAGTTGGAAAGATAGTGTAAAGCTACAAGAGTGATGGATTTATGGAGGTAAACATGTTACGGGAAGGATTTGAGGTTCACGCAGAGGATGTGAAACTGAGTAGTCTGAGCTACCCCATCTTGGCAAGTGGAAGAGAAACCCCTTGGCTTTAGAGAGAGCTCATCATATGAAGAAAGGAGGAGATCCATAGGTGTGCATCTTAACCCACATGGTGACCAAACCCTTGCACTTAGTTTTCTAGTTCTGAGATAAGTTTTGATAATCTAGTTGGTATCGGTATTAGTAGTCGAGTGACACCTAAGAGGTATAATTTTTCATTTGGTACATCTATGGCTACACAGTCATTTCTTGTATTTAGAGGTATCCTATCTAGTACGACATTTGGGCAAGGTGTGGGTTCACAAGGTTTGAGTATCATATCTAGAAGTGGCATGGGAAACACATTTGGGAGTGGTTCGGTATCACATTTGTTGGCATGTAGTTTAGTGTGATGGTGGGTTCATAGGGTGTAACTTCTTCAGGCCCTTTCCTACTATGGGAGGAGGATCAGGTGGATCCGAAGGGATAGGAGCTATGGATCTAGTGGGTTTGGTGGTGGAGGCAACACCGAGAGGGAATCAAGGTCTTGGATCTAGTGGACAAGGTCCACAACACCATCAACAAGTGTTTTATGAGATGTCACTCCACTTACCTGATTATAAGGGCATTGAGGATGTCACAGAACATGTACACAAGTGTGAGTTTCTATGGTGTGTGAAGGGAATCACTTACCCTAAAGTGGAAATCAAGTCATTTTTAACCAAGTTGTAAGGGCACACACATAGTTGGTACCATGAAATATGATCCACACTAGATGGTGGTGGATTATACTATGTTGCATAATGCCTTTTTGGTAGAGTTCCACATACCTGAGTTTGAACAAAAAAGCATCAACACGCATTGAAGGAGATTCAACAAGGAATGGAGAGAAAGTGTGTGGAGAGTATGATGCACATTTCAAGACTCTCTATCCAAGTTGTCTTATGACATTCACCCTTCACAGCATGCTCAGTGGTTTGTCGGAGGACTGATCACACATTCGGGAGAGGACACTTTCAAAAGACTTTCATAGATCGTGTGAGGCCTTGGAGGCTACCTTGTGTGCTGAGGTAGTAGGAAGCATTGATACAGGAGTTATTCCATTCCTAGAAGCCCAAATTTCTGCAATGGAAAAAAGTAGTTGGAGAAATTTTCTGAACTGGCTCATGAGACTCATAGTGGGTTATGGTGTATGGATTGTGAAGTAGAGGGTCATATAAAGGATAATTTCCCATGAAGGTCAGTTCATGCCATATGGTGGACTGTGAGATTTTCCATGGAGATCATGATGCAAGTAGATGCCATTCTACAACATGCATGATCCATAAGAATGTGTCCTATTATTTAAAATTTTCACCTCTACTACTCATGACACCAAGGATTATAGATTGATAGACTAGATACATGATGTCATTGATATATTGGTGTGTGCTAGACCAGCATTTTAGTAGTTCCAAGGATGATGGTCATCATTATGAAGGGCACATGCAGATGGAGGAGGTTGTGGAAGAGGCTTTGGGGTGGATTTTGAGGCCATGGCAATCATGGAGGAGGAAGAAGTGAATTTCCTCATGGAACCTATTATAATTGTGGATCTACAGAACATTACAAGTGCGAGTGTCTTGATTTTTGTAGTGCTCTTGGTGTGGAAAAAGCACAAGTATGAAGAGTGCCTAGAAGTTATATGAGCATATGACAGAAGAATCAAAGAAGGATAAGGGGCTATGGGATGGTGAGTGTAAAGTGTGTTGATCAATAATGGATGTCAAGGGTGGTGCGTGAGTCAGAGTTAGAACTATATGAAGTGATGATGTGAATTTGAGGGATATGCACTAGGGAGATACCAAAGTAGAGACCACTTGGTTACAAGAGAAGAAGTGGTGCATGGGAAGTATGGACCCTACACATCAAAAGGAATTTTATCAAGAAACCATGGATGTTATTCGAATCCTACAAGGAGAGATCCAGTGCTGAAGGAGAAATCATGGAAGTTAGAGTAGAAGAAGAGTGTTAAGGCTCCACAGAAGGATATGGATGAAGTCAAGGAGGTATGCAAGATGTTGAGACAAGAGAATATCATCCCTCTGTTAAGAGAATGGCTGAGAGGAAAAGTACCAAGCACCGGAGGAGAGTGCATGAGAGGTAGGTTTTGCATGCTAATCTTCCTCCTCATAGTCTTGACTATGATAAGGAGATTACCTTGAATGTAGTTGTTGATGGATGGCTCCTAAGTAATATTTTGATTGACATGGGTGTAGAAGTTAATGTTCTCACCTTGGATGCATGGAATCAAATGGGAAGGCCCCCATTACAGCCATCTTCAAATGTGTTGTATATGGCTAACAAGACAAAGGTAATGCCCATTGGTGTTTTAAAGGATGTTGTTATAACTATCAAGGGGTGAAATTCACTAGAGACTTTGAAGTCTTGGTGCTTGTTGAGGTGGAAAATTTCCAAGCATTACTTGGGTGCCCCTAGTGCTATAAGAACAATGTTGACTTACGTTTCAATAAGGGGTATATAAGTTTTGAGAACAAGGAGGAATGTGTCATCATTCCTCTAATGGATGGAAAGTCAATGCCCTATACTGAGCCCTTGGGAGAAGAATACTAGAAAATATATGTGTGCACTATAGGGACCCGAGGTTGTGCAACCAACAAAAGAAGGTGTTATTCAGTGGGAATATGCTCAATCTATAAGTGATACAACTAGTGTGGCATGTGATAATTGGGCACATGGGACATATGAGTTATTTGAAGGTAGTTAAGAGGCTCTTGTGATGAGAGTAAAAAAGGCATGCTCAGTCAAGCACCTTGGGAGGAAAATAGTTTCCGAGTTACACTAGGGAGGAAACCATGATGTTTTCCTATGAGCAATGGAGACCCTAGTGGAGATGTGAGATCGAAAGGAGAAGTATGCTTAGCTATAACTTTTCTTGGGACACAACATGTTGGTGGGTGACCCATCGAGATAACCTTCTAGAAGGCGTGAGGTGAGAATCATGTTCTCTATTAGGTTTCTCCAAAGCAATGCACCTACTACTATACAAGACTATCATGGGAAGGAACCCACCTCATTTCATGTCTAGGCATGTGAGAAGGCCTAGATGGAAGGCATGGAAGCCTTTCCTCCATCACTATGGGTGCATAATATTTACTCCACCTTACAAGGTTGCATACACATGTGGTACATTCATTCAGATTTGCACATCAAATAAGAAAACTGGAAGGAGTTGACAGTTGATCTTATTCAAAATTTTGAGTATCGGAGTACTAATCCATTGGTGAATGAGGTGTTTAGGTTGTTAAGTGCCTAACTATGGGAGATAGTGCCATGGTGGAGGATAAAGAGTATTGAGAGTTGTTGGGTGAACCTAGTTTGGAGGCACGCTTTGATGAGGAAGAATCAAAGGAGGTATAACTTGAGTGCACCTGCATGGAAAAGGAGAAAGGAAAGTTGGTCTATGATAGATGGTGAAGAGGTGGAAAACTTGGATGTTAACCATATATGGGTATGTGAGGTTATGGATAGTGTTGATGAGAAAGTGTGTGCTTACCATGAACCCTTGAAAACTAAGAAGGTTAACATTGGCTCGGAGGTGGAACCCAAAGAAGATACTATTGGAGATTATTAGTTGGAAAGGGAGGTTTCAAATATTATTGATCTATTGCATGAATTCTAGGATTTATTCCCATGTGGGTACCATGAACTCAAGGGAGTTCACCACTCTTTAGGAGAGATGTGGATCAAACTAAAGGAGGGTGCTTGCCAATTCGGAAGAGACCTTATCGAATGAATGAATCTACGTGTCAAAGTCAAGGAGGAGATTGACAAGAGATGATGCAGGCATCATTGAGGTTGTTGAGGAATCAGAGTGGATAAGTTTGATGGTCATCAACATTAAGAAGGATGGGAGGATAAGGATTTGCATTGATTATAGGGATTTGAATGTGGTGTGTGTCATTGATCCTTTTCCAACCCCATTCACTGAGGAGATCCTAGAAGGAGTAGTCAGAGTGAAGATCTATTCTTTCACAGATGGATTCTCAGGATATCATTAGGTTAGAATTGCAAAGGAGGACCAAGAAAAGATAAACTTTTTCACATTGAATGGGGAATTTTTCCTATATGTCATGCCCTTTGGACTGAAGAACGCTGCTATATTTTCATGCATTGTGGTTTAGGCATTTCAGGACTTCATCCACAAGTTTTTACAAGTCTACCTAGATGATTGGACGGTGTATGGATTAGTGAAGGACCATTGTGACAATCTGAGGTTGATGTTTGAGAGATGTAGGTAGTTAAGTATATCCCTCAACATTAAGAAATGTGTCTTCACTACTCCATTTGCACCTTGTTGGGACATATCATATGTAAAGAAGGCTTTTTTGGTGGATCTGCCAAATTTGTCCATTATTGTGGGATTGGGGAACCTACCACCAGAGTGGTGTGTGGATTCCTTGGACATATAGGGTATTACAAGAAGTTCATCAAGGGCTATGCCAAGATTTCCATGTCATTGGAGGAGTTTCTAAAACACAAGAGTATGTTCCATTGGGAGAGGTAACAGATGGCTTTGACACACTAAAGAATAGACTCATTATTGTGCCCATATTACACTTTCCCTCTTGGGATAAACCTTTTCACGTGCATGTTGATGCATCGGGATGGTGATTGGAGTAGTCTTAGCACAACCTAGAGAGGGAATTGTTGACCATCCCTTGTGTTTTTCTAGTAGGAAGCTAACCCCAAAGCAAAACAAAATTATACTACCACGGAGCATAAGGCATTATCGATGATCTACGTGCTGCACAAATTCAAGAAATATTTTGCTAGTGACACCTTTTATCTTTTATATGGACCACATGGCATTAAAGTACTTGGTGAACAAGCCCATCTTGCAAGGGCACATATGAGTGGGTCTATTATTTTAGGAGTTTGAGTTTATGGTTGTTGTAAAACCGGGTAAGAGTAATTTGGGCCTAACCATTTATCAAGGATTGACTTCAGGAGAGAGGAAACATGTGTAGAGCATTGAGGATATAATGCCATATGCATAACTATTTAGATTTAGCATGCACCCTTGACTTGGAATATATTGTTGTGTTTTGTAAGAATGGGTGTGGCACTAGAGGGGATGAAGGCCTTGGAGAGGAAATAGTTAGTTGTATGCGCCACGCCCTACATGTTAATCAGTGGAGACCTATACAAGTTAGGGGATGAGGTCTTGCATCGGTGTGTACTAGAACATGAGCACACTAAAATCATGGAGGAAGCACATGGTGGAATTGCAGGAGGGCACTATGTAGGAAATGCCACCGCACGGAAGATTTTATTGGTAGGTCTTTGGTGGGAAACCCTTTACTAGGATTGTATTGAGTATTACAAGGCTTGTGATCATTTTCAATGCCTTGGTAAGCTAGGAAAAAGGGATGAAATGCCATTAAGACCAATAGCTAGTGTTGAACCATTCAAGAAATGGGAAATTGACTTTATAGGCCCTATTTCACCTTGTCACGTGAAGGAAAAGTTCATGGTACATCATTACTTACACTAATTATCTAACATGGTGGGTAGAGGCAACACCTACAAGGGATTACATGGTGGCCATAACAGCAAGATTCCTATGGGAAAATATAATCAATAGGTATGGGTGCCCTCTAAGTTTTTACTAGTGATCGGGGTACTCATTTTTTGAATGAGACCATCAGGATTTTTTTGGTAGAGTTCATGGTGGCTCATCACAAGACTACTCCTTATCACCCTCAAGCTAATGGGGGACTCATAGGCATTTAACAATATATTGAGTCACATGTTGACCAAGATTTGTGATGTTGGGAGAAGACTGGGATGAAAAAGTCTCGGTCGTGTTATGGGCATATAGAACAACTTATAAAAGATTGAACAAAGCCACACCATTTCAATTGGTGTTTGGCATAGAAGTAGTTTTTTAGTAGATTTCATGCTACCCTCTTTGCATATTGTGCATGTAAGAGGATTGGCCAATGAATAGGCATTGCAAGAGTGCATTGATAAGTTAATGCAGTTGGATGAAATATGATCCCTTGCTAGATGGATTCGAGAGGACCTGAGAAGGACGTGAAAAAGGCATGGAAAAATTTCACATTAAGAATAAGCAATTTGAGGTTGGGTAGATGGTTTTAATTTATGATTCTAAGTTTTACACCATCTTGGGAAGCTCAAAGTCCATTGGTTGGGGCTGTATATTATATCCTTCATACTAGATTCAAGACACAGCATGTGTCAATTACAAGTGCTAGATGGGACATAGTTGCTAATTTATTTCAATGGGAGTAGGTTGAAGCCCTACTATAAATAAGGCTTTTGTGTGTTTGTAAATAAGGTAGTATTGCTAGTTAGATTAGGTTTCCCTTAACGCATTTCCCTTTTGTGTGTTTCCTTTTGTCATCATTTTGCTTTGTCTTCTTTGTTCGGTGTTTATGTTGTGTTGGTGTACTAATAGCTAATTACATTATAAGTGATTCCATGCACAGAGGACCATGCATACATTTAGTGTGGGGTGGATGGATTGGTAGATATGTTTGGGTATGGTTGACAAATTCTTTGAGAAGATGGAATGTTAGCGTAAAGGTAGAAGAATGAGTAGTACGGTGTATAAGGTGTTTGAATTCATTGGTTATAAAGGTGTGTTAAGAAAAGTTTAAAGACACACAAAAGAGAAACAATGATCACGCAATATAACAAGAGGAAGGTGGCACCATGGGGAACTACTTGGTGAACAATTATGTACGGCACTGGGCAAGAAGGATATTTGTGGCAATGAAGTAGTATTGGAGTGCCAGAAGGTTATAAATATGACACATGAAGGGGAGTCACAAAAATTGATTCAAGTGAAATAATTTTTATTAAAAAGAGATGATAAGACACGTGGTTGAAGGAACTTTAAGGTGTTAAAAATTATAAATAGAGGGTAAAGTAGTCATTTGGTACTTTTCCTTAGCCAAGGTTCCAAATTTAATCTAATGAGGGTTTTGAAGAAGAGTGAGGTACTTTTATGAGGTTCATCGATCCTCTTCATTAATAATGTCAATCCAAGGCTGGTGTCTGATGGTTGTATGCATTAAGAGAAAATATCTTTGGAAAATAGCTCCTTTAAACACAATCCAAACTTGCATAAAATAAATCACACATGCGGAAATGTAAAGGCACACTTGCAGAAATAAAATTTGCATGAAAGAAACACACTTTCATAAATGAAATTTTTCAAAAACGAAAGATAAATAAGAACTTGCGAGTTCACAATAGAAATTGTACGGAAGAGAAGGATCACATAACATGAAAGAAGTTCACAATAAAACGAAAGATAAATAAGACACGTTCACAATAGAAATTGTACGGAAAGAAGGATCACATAACATGAAATCAGAAGTTCACAACAAAAGGAAAACAGAATAAAGAAAGGAACATAAAACATTGATCCATCTTCCTTGGAATGAGTGGCCAGCTCATTCCTTGGAAGAGGACTTAATTCATACTTTCAAACTTAATTCAAAACTGCAGAACAATTTCACTCAGAAGATTGAGAAAGAACGGATATCTTATTCTTGGTAGGGAAAAATTACATATAAGAGTGTGGAAGGTTGCATTTATATTTTATGCATCCAACCAACTTTTTTTGTAAATACAATCTAATCTTATCTTTATTCCAATCCTAACAACTAAGATATTCATCTCCACAAAATATGGAGAGAGATATATTATTGGATTCAAAGTCTTATCTTTCTTATTTTAGGAATATTTGCTCCCAAATCTTCTCCTTTCTTTTTGGTAACAAGAATCACAATGATTTTATTCTCCTACTTTATTGGAAGGAGATTTTTCCTCAAAATATTACGTTGACAAAATACCTCTCCCAAATTTTCCATTTGACTTTGTTGTTTCTGATTGTGGAACTTTTGGTGCTCATCTAATACACTTTTTCCTTGGACTGTAACTCACTAAAAGTTAGATTTCTCTTTATTAGTAAAACTTGTAGCAAATATGAATGAGGTTTTTGTTAAACATATTTCTATGAACAAAATCCTCTCTTAGATTTTCTATTTGAATTTTTGTTTTTGTTTGTGGAAATTTTGGTGCTTGTCTGATACACTTTTTCCTTAGACTACAGCTCACTAAAAGTTAGATTTCTCTTTATTGGTAAAACTCTGTAGCAAATCTGAATGAGGTTTTTGTTAAACATATTGCTATGAACAAAAAAATCTCAGATTTCCCATTAGATTCTCTGATTATTCACAATTCCTAATTTTATGAAAGTTCTGAAACTAAAATTGTTGTTCTATTAATGCAAGTTATGGAACTAAAGTTGTCATTCTCAGCATTCGAAACTAAACCGCAAGTTCCGAAACTTCGTCATTCTTTAGCTAACTCCAATTATTCTAGAGCTAACTAAAAACAACTATAACTTTTGCACCCAATCTCAAATTGAGATGATTCTTTTTTGAACTTGCATAATTTTCTAAGAGGAATCTGAATATGAAATCATATTTGAGTTTAGATATACTATTCATGATCAATTCCACTTTTCCCAAAACTAGCATTATCTTTCCTTTATGGCCTACATACACAAGACTTTGCATCTTTCCCAAATAATCAATAGGATTAGTCAACAAAATAGATAACAAAAGACTTCTAAATAATGAACAAGATATATATCATATATTCTATCTTAAGAAAACTATAATTTCCAAGATTACATTTAAATCCACTTTCAAAGGTAACTTAGAAGGACAAAATAATGGTAATTTATGGTCAATTTATGGCCTCATCATACTTGTCACAAACTAGTAAGATTGTGTGAGGTGTGGCATGATCTTGCAAAGTATATCAAGTAGGAAGAAGAAAGTAGAGAAAGAGGGGGTTGCATGAGAAAGAATAAGTGTGGAGGTCATCAAGTTAGGGAAAACAAAGGAAAATTTGAAGCACCTATGGCACGAAAGAGTGACAGAGAAAGGAAATGGCACCCAAGAAATCTCATACAAAGAGACCAGTGGTGCAAAAAGAAGAACCCTTGGAAGTCTATTCAGAAATGTAGTATCCCCCATGGGTTATTAAGGTAGGGAAGTGGAGCTGAAGTTATACAGATACAAAATTAGTGAATTCAACCACATAACCACCAACTATGATGAGTTAATGTGGGTGGATCTCTACAAGGAGCTACCAGGGTTGGATGAATAAGGAAACCCTAGGGTAGATGATTTAGTGAAGAGGGAGTTGCAAAAAATTGGGGTCTTATAGCTTTGGGAGCTGTCTTTTTTGCTAAACCTACATCGCTATTCAAATGGTTGATGTCACGAGTGCATAAATACTTTTTCTACTTTGCGGGAGAAATATGAGACTCACATGTAACTTAATCCATAGGGTAACAGGGTAGAAAAACAAAGGTGAAGACATGGCCCTTGATTTAAGTTCCAATTGCAAAGGTAGAAGAGCTTTTTGGTGCTCAATTTGATCTCGCCCGTTTGTCCTTGAAATTATTCAATTTGTGGGATCTTTCGTATTTTCTATCTCTCCGTGTTGATGCGTGAAATCTCTATCCTTCATTTGGTTTCCATGATCAGTCCTTTCCTTTGGTCGAGGATCACTTTAAATCCATAATTTGTTTTTGTTCCTCTTTCCATGTGAAATAATTTGTAACTTGGGCATATACACGGGTTTTTTCCCTTCCTTCCATTTTTCCACAGTCACGTTTTGTTTTCCCTATCAATTTTGTCCCAATATTTGTGGAAACATGGTCCTTTCTAATTGGATGCAACTCGGTGGATCACATTTGGGCCTTATATCATTTCTAAATTATTTGTCCTTAAAGAAAGATTCATTTCCATATGCAAATGGTGATTTCCTGCATTTTATGGTTTGATAGGTGTGTTTTCCCGTCGAAAATGTATCTCGAAGTTGTGGAAACATGGCCCTTTCTAATTGGATGCGGCTCGATGGGGCATTTTAAAACTCTAAGGCCCACTTTAACTCAAAGCTTGTCCATGTGGAGGGCCTAGCACTCATCTGAAAATTCACTTTTGGTTTAACCTTGGAGTTGTGTCAGGGAGACACATGGAGGTTTCCACTAGCCCTACCCAAACTTAGACATTTTTTCATGTTTTCGGTGCAGCTTTATCGGACCATGGACACCTAGAGGGATGGCGCTCATTTGAGGATCTTCCTCAGGGTACCACCTTAGCAGTTGCGCCAAGGGGACACGTGGTGAGCCCACGCTTGTTTAGGATCTCCACTTTTGGGCACCATCTCAAAATTGCACCAGGGAGACACATGGAGGCTTCCACCGGCTCCTTTCTATACTTAAAATTTTCAAGAAAATTTCTAAAGTCCTGGGACATGTGGAGGGACCGCACCTGTTTGGGAATCTACCCCTAAATTTTATTTTGAAGAAGTAGTAGGAGGACACTTGGAGGTTTCTGCTCACTCTGCCCTTGATTTGACTTTTCAATGGTCGATGAAACTTTCTCGGACCCTAGACACATGGCACCTTCCCCTGGTCCTTCAACATTTTCAACAACTCTACTAGACTGAGACATGTGGTGAGCCCACGCTTGTTTGGGGTCTCCACTTTTGGGGACCATACCAAAGGTGCACCAAAGAGACATGTGGAGGCTTCCTTTGGCTCCTTTTATACGATATTTTCAAAGGCCCAAAGGCATTTTTCTTGGGCCTTGGACACGTGGAAGGCCTATGCTTGTTTGAAAACCTACCTCTGTACTTCTCCTTTACAGTTGCACTAAGGAAACATGTGGACGACTCTAATATAAAGTTGAGAAGGGGTAGAATCAACGGTTGGTGTGCATTACATCATTTTTTCCACCATTTTTACTCCAAGACTCTGTGAAATGTAAATATGCATTACTTTTCATCATTTTTTAATTAAATTCCTTGTCATTTTTGTCTGCAAAGTGCAATTGAATAGATTAAGATCTTAATTTGTGATTCCAAATATTGTTAAGGTTGATATTTTGAAGTTGGAATTGCTTGAGCACTTACAAAAATGTGAATTACCAAAGAATCTAAATGCGGGGTAGAGTTGCAAAGGAAAGAATGGGAAAATGATAAAATGATGGAGGTTTCAGGTGCAAAGGATGAAAAAGGTGTTGCCTCGAGGGTGAAAAGGATTGTCTGTCAGATCCATCTATACAGGGCCACTAGAAAATGATTAAAATGGTGATTTCTCGCATGATAGAATAATAATGATTAAAAGGACTATCAAAATGTTGTGGCATGGCATCCTAGTCATTAGTCGAGGGTCTGAGAAATGTGATTAGTTCATAATTTGTCCACCTGCCACTTTTCAGGAATGAATTTGTTAAACGTCACTTTCTAAGCCAAATTGGTAGCAAGTAAAGGTCCCTTGAATATTCTTATTTTTGGGGAAATTTGGGATGAGTGAGTGAGTGAAATGTATAAATGCAATGAGAATACTCTTGCAAAGGGTCGAGGTTGAATTCTTAAGAGAAAATTTGAGAGAACCCATCTTCCGTGAGTCCAATCTAAGGAACTTGTTAATTTCTGTGTTTTAGATTTCAATCACGTCAATTTGGTTGCAAGTGTACTGAGTCATTGATAAGCTCGAGAATGTTCAAAGAAACTTTCCCGTGCTAATGAATCTAATCAATTTTGAATTAATCGGTGTCAATCTTGGACCAATTTGTGTCTGCTTTATTTCAGAATGTCTACAAGTAGTTTTTCTTATTCCTATTGCAATCTTGTGTTAAAGTCCCTCTAAATCACATAGGATCTCATCCCTGTGACAGTTTAGTGGCATTTTTAATTTCATTTCAAGAAAATATTTCATCCTGTAATGAGACAAACAATTTAAAATCACTTCACTATCATTTGTTGATAAAGATTGTCTGTAAGCCTTCGAGTGTATCTTAGGTGTGAGGAACCAGGGGTCTTTGATGTTTTATTGAGTCTTTAGCTCGAGCCTTCATGTTAAATTCTTGGAGATTTATGAAAGCCTAAAAATCTGGGCCTCCATTGATGCACACCTTGTGGTTGAAGGAATATTTTAAGCTGCATTCAAGATTTCTGTCATTTAGGATTCCAATTTTTGTGAAGGTTCTCAAAGATCTATCATAATTAATTTTATCCTACTTAATCTCCCACCAAAATTATTCAAAAATAATGAATCCCACTTGAACTACCCATGTTTTCCCTATGTGTCCACAAAAGAATAGAATCTACTGCTAAAATATGTAGAAGCAATCAGGATTCCATAATGTCTCTAGTAACCTTAGCCTTGTTTAGAAAATATCACCATTCTTTAGAAGTGACAACTCGTGAGAGTTAAATTGTGGTGCATTGATCATATTTTCTTAGGGTCTCCTTTCAAATTTGTGCAAAGAAGGATATCTTCATTCTCCTTCACCGATAGAGGTTACAAAATGGGTCCTCTCACCCTGGTCGAAAGGCACGGCCTAAAGTAGTGAGGATAGATCAAATCCTTAATGAAGGTGCTATCTATTTCTCTGATGCCCAAGTGATAAAGAGTCAAAAAAATCCCCTTCCTAGCTACAAAATGACCCATAATATGATCTTTCTATCTCTCAGTGTCCTACTAAATATTTTATGTTACTCGGTTTCAAAGGGAGAATCAATTTGGATACCAATAGAGCTAACCAAGCAATTAAATTATGAGAAGGGGAAGGGAAAAGTTATTACAAATCTACCGGACCTAGCATTGAGAGTCTCTTCCCAAATAATTAGTTACAATTTGGGCACATCGAGAGGTGGATGGACATGGGCACACCCTTCTCCTACAATACTGCTTAAAACAAGTCACTTGTGATGGGAGTATATCTAATGTGTACAAGGTGCAGATGAACAAATGGCACGAGAGACTATGCTCAAATTTTGAAAATAAATGGCACATCCCATACGAACTTCCAAAGATCTTTGGGGACCAATTTGCAGTTTGTAGTCATACAACATTTTATTTTGGCATATTTTGTGATGGCCAAACGAGAGAAAGGGTTGTGGTGCAAAATCCCATTTTCATTCACCACTAAGTACCTGAAGTGTGTCATCAACCGGTTGAAGGATGCATAGTTGTTGACCTTCGATGTAGATAAGGTGGATATTGATGTTCACACCCTATGCGCAACCTACATATACAACTTGAGACTAACATATTTGGAGACCCTAGAGCTAGAGTTCTTATATCTGCACCTATAGATCAATATTACCATTAAGGGATACATCCACATGGTGTTCATGTAGCTACACCCCAAGATGCAGGGAGGAGTTCAGATTGACGTTAGAGACACCCCCTTCCCAAATCCATGAGAAGTGTCGGTTCCACCTATGAAATTGGTTGAGGAAGATAAGGATGTAGTAGTGGGAGAATAAGAAAGTGAGGAGAAGTTAGACACCTCCCAGAAGTAGAAATATTATACGTGTCGAGGTAGCGGGAGGGTGTAATTTCTTCACATTCGGGTAGCACGAGGACACCGAAGCGGGGTGTAAGGGAGGAGAGTTACTTGAAGGATAGGATCCAAAATGGAAGAAACACAAGGAGAATGAGGTTTCCAATTCAGCAATGGAAACAATTTAGTAGAAGATAACATGACCTTGAGGAGGAACTCAAGGATGAGCTTGAATCAAGAGAAGAGAATAGTTAAGGCGAGATACCAAAGTGCTAGTTAATGTGGATGCCAAGAAGAAGGATCATTATGTGGAAAAAATAACAAGAGCCTAGTGTGAGAGTCTTCTCCTACACGGCCCACCAATCTAGAGGAATAAAGTAAGGGAGACTCATTTGTCATAAAGGAGGATAAGGGGTTCACTCCTGGATCAAAGAAGCAATGTTCAAAGTGCAAGGTGATAAGGAAAAAGTGGACACCCATGTCCCCCCATATGGACTTTTTGGATGACCCCACGAAGGTATTGCACGCAAGGTTTTAGGCCACCCTTCCCCAAAGAAACTACATGTATGGGATATCTTGGATCAAGAAGGGGGCATGCCCAAAATGAGGAAGATGATAAGTTAGAACCTGCACTTCCATGCAGAAGAGCTAGAATTTAAGGTCAAGTGATCATGTGATTGAGACCATTCACCTGAAGAAGAAGGGAGGAGATACATATCAAGTGGTGGATCCTATCCACCTCACATATGAGAAAGGTTACAATGCTCTACAGAAGATTTCCTTGGAGGTGGTGCAACACATTTTGGATGTAGGTGACACCGCTTGAACCTTGGTCGCTACAAAGATGGAAAAAGAAAATGAGATAGAGAGACTGCACCAAGGACTAAAGGGAAAGAAATCATGAACCAAGGAGGCCTATGATCGAGATGGAACCCTCATTAAAGGAATTTTGGGGCAATTTTTGGTCTTTGGTGAGCTAGACCATGATGATTATGGGATGAGATGGAGTATCTTGAGGACCTTATAGGGATGTTACTTGCAAATATCAAGTATGGAAAGGGGCTAATAGTCGTAGACCTCACCAAAGAGAAGGAAGAGAACAAATTCATTGTTGAAGCCCGAATCACCGAGTTGGAGGATTTACTTACTCAACTCAAGGAAGAGAACATATTGGTGGATATGGGCTTCAACAGTTGCAAGAAGTGTGAGCCCATCATTGACACATGATTAATTGTAGTCATTTATTTTACCCTTAATACTTATTTCTAACCCCAAATGTGTGGGCGTATCACCCAACAGATGTTGGGTGCTCACCGAGCCACACGCAAGTTTCAAGCCCCTCTTTATGTGATATTTATGAGAAGGTTTCATCATTAATGGAGAATTAGTTACTGTAAAGCAGAAGTACATTCACGTATTTAAAAAGTAGAAGATGTAATTAACAGATCTACACATTAATGTATCACATAAGCTATATGACATTAT
Organism: Taxus wallichiana var. yunnanensis; assembly: GCA_018340775.1. Lineage (NCBI taxonomy): Eukaryota > Viridiplantae > Streptophyta > Pinopsida > Cupressales > Taxaceae > Taxus > Taxus wallichiana. The sequence goes on along the minus strand of CM031240.1, from coordinate 232,870,166 downwards.
AAGAGGTATATTAAACTAGATCTAAGCTATAACATGATAATTATCATAAGGGTTTGCACCCATAAACAAGATATACGTAACAAAACAACACACCATATATATATATATATATTGATTTAAAAGAGTTTTGGTAGCCACTTTAAAATCAAATGGGTCATCTCAAACCATATATAGTAGGTGATAGAGGTCCATGATATACAACGAGCTCTCAATGGAGCTCTTAGTTATGCCCTCCTTACTATAACCCATTTGAGACCCTAACATCAATGTCAATACTTAATAGCATTCTATATAGCTCTCTAGTACCCTAAATCCTAAATGCTAGTGTAGCCTAACATTTTTGTAGTAGTTCGTTGTTCGGTCTTCACACATAAATCTACCTCTCTCTCATCTATGATTGTGTCCCATGTATTTCTATATATTTGTTCCTAGCACGAGCATTGCTTTATATATGATCATTGGCCACCACCATGCCTTTTCTCCTAAGTAGATTGTGTTCCAAGTGTCTATGTGGTCCTCCATAGGTGAATGTTTATCCTTTGCAAACCCTCCACTCTCTGTAATGATGTCTCTAGGAATATTCCCTACATAGGATATCCTTTTCTTGGTATCTAAGGCTCCAATTTGGCACCTTATCCACTCATCATGCCTAGTCGGGTCTTCACACTTTTCCTTAAGTGACTCCATGATATCGATTATGGATAAGTCTTGTAAACCATTGTTCTACCTCCTATGTGTGTCATGGTTTCACTAAAACCCTTCTTAAACCCCTTTGTCCTGTGTGTTTTCCCCTGAGCGCCCTTCTTCTCACTAGTTCTGTGCACATGTGTCGCTTGGTACTTAGCCAATATTTTAGGGTCCAACATCACCCCACACTACATGTGTTCTTTGTCCTTGGAAAAATCTTTATTTTTCAAAGAATAAATAATAGTAGAATTGGGACAATCTAAATAAAGAACGATAGAATAGAAGAATCTATTACTATTGTAGGAGTGGGATTTCCTTCTTCACTATTGCGTCAATATTATTCCAAGCATCTACCTCACTTTGTGCCTCTGCTTTGAATTAGGTCACCTACTAGAGCGCTTACTTCATCAAAACTCAATTCACTACTCTTAGCACTTATTGTATCTACAATTCCTTCTAGTTTCTTGCTAAGATCGCCCAGAACGTCCATTCTATGAGTGACCTAGGGATATAACTCCTTAAGTTGATTCTTAATCAAATCCCACAAGGTTTTGATTGCTTCCAAATTTTCTCAACCTCATCTAGGATCTTATCATGCTCGCCCTGTTTCCTTTGTTATTTTCTTGAAATTCCTTTAGATCTGCCTCATGTGTAGCAACCAATATGCTCACTACCATGTCTCTATGAGCACAATTTTCATATATAGCCTCGGACATTTGCGTGCTCATCTTTACAATGGAAAGGAGCTCAGAATACCGAGTAACTATCTCATAATCTTAATTTTTCTTCCTCCTTTTGGCATGCCATCGCTTCTTCCAATGACTGATGTGAAGTGACACCTTTCCATGGTGAGGATGTAGGTCAAGTCTTCCAAGCATTGCATGGTTGACTCATATTTCTTCTCATGCGGGGCCAGGTCTAGGTGCTTCAAGATTATGGCATCTAAAATGATCTCTATCTTCTTATGGATCTCACACACATTTGCATTTACATCCCTCAGTTCAAACCTTAACTATGCACTAATCAATTCCTTTTGTTTTATCTCCTTATCATGCTCAATGATCTCCTCATTCTTCTTCTCAAGCTCCTCCTCCAAAACCCTTATTCTTTCATTCATGCCAAAGACTCTTGTTTCTACCTCCATCGATACTTTGTTGAGCACGTTGAAAACTTTCTCATCAGACAATTGTTGGGCATTCACCAAAGGGTTTACTCCCTTAGCATCTGGTATCTTCATCAATGCATCTTGGTTGACCTTGAATTCAGGTTCATCAACATGGGACTCAAAATCCCAAGATAACATTTTCCTCGTGTGTGGGTACGCACCCTCTTCATCAAAAGAAGACCAAGCAAGGAGCTTTTTCAAAGGCATGGTACTTTGGAAATGTGTGCACAATACCTTGTTTTCATCGGAAATTGATGTAAGTCATTTCTTGTTCCTACACCACTACTATGCCCTTTCCATATGCACGCTACCTTTGGGAAGATTCTGCTAATATGGGTCTTTGCCCATACTTCCATACTCCTTTCCCACACTTTCACTTTCCTCTGTTTCCTTTAGTACTTCCTCGGCGCTACATTATACCTCTTGATCCACTAAGTCATTTATAATTCTTTTTACCTCCTTCTCTATGGCATCCTCTATCTTCTCCTTAGTCAAGCTTAGAGTCTTTTGACCCTTCATGTTTAATCCTTCACTTCCTCCACGGTTATGAGCACCTTCCTCATCTTTATCCTTCTCTTCATTTCCCTCTTCATCATCGACTCATGTGCATCATACATAGGGTGATTCTAAGCCTCACCATGCTCTTCATCATCCTCTTCACCATTTTTGACCTCCATGATCTCTATTTCTTCTAATTCTACCTTTATGTTATTATTTGCTTCTTCCTAATCAATGATTCAAATATAGGAGACTTTTCTTTTTCTTCTTCCCTAGGAGACTCCTTTCTTGCAGTGATTCTTCTTTTGCAAGGGAATTCTCTTGCTCGGTGCCTCTTCCTCATGTTTCTTCTCATTTTATTCTATGGGGGAATTATTCTTCCATGCATATGTGTTTGGTCTTGTGCCCGACCTGTGCACCTACATACTACGTTGTATGTGTGCTTGGGGCATTTTCTCAAGAGCCTCCTCTCTCTCCCTTTTTATTGGAATGGTCTTATTCCTTCTTGTGGGGTCTTCGAGATAGAGATATCATTTTCAATGTAATTTCCTTTCTCATACTTGGGCCTTATGTGCAAGTAAACCCTTCTGTGGTCCTCCCAAGAACAAGCAATATCACTTTGGTTTCAACATATGTATGTCATGGGAGACATACTTCTCCACATAGATGTACTTATTTGGATATATCAATTTTCTACATAGCTCATGGTAATCTTGGTCTACCATACGAGGTCAAACCTTAGGTTCTTTCCCTTTTGAATCGATTAACCCACGGCTTGGAAGTATTCTGTTGTGAAGGAGAATGACTATTTGCACTAAGGACCCTTGGTGCCATCTGTCAAAGTAAACTTGCTGATAAAAAATTTTGGTATATGATGAATTCAGCCTCATCTTGCATTAAAGTAGGTAACTACTCAGATATTATCCATTCAGCATTGAATGCGTAATGCATCTGCTTATACCATTTTTCTACGCACGCCTTGTGGGAAGTCGTCATGGTGTCACAAGTGTATTGCTCAAATATTTTGGCGAGGGAAGGGTTCTCATCTAGGTAATCCCAAACAAATTTATCTAGCCCATCGGGCACTCCAATCTTTGAAAAGACAATGGTAAGGAGGAAATTACTAAACATGATCTTCTCTCCATCGCACGTGGTGTTGATGATTTCTTCTACTATGAAATTTGATAGATTATAGATGGTCCCCTCCTATATTTTATGGAAAATGTTCAACCAAGCCTTGTTTATCTATTTCCATCTCTCCTGCCCATTCATCTTTGTGACCAAGCACATGGCCATCCTCATTATAGGGTTGGAAATTACAGAAATGTCAAAGTAGCATGAACCCTTCTTATAGTCATAAGCTTCAACAGTCTTCTTAATGGCATCTTTATCATGCAAGTCATCGATAATGATTCTCCTTCATAGATAAGACCGGTAAACTTAGAAATCAGTTGGGGAGTTATTCTCATCCTTTGTCATATGAAGTAGAAATGGTCTTCATGTACGTGTGACACTAACCATTGGTATATTCACTCAGGTTTTCCAAAATAGGGAAACTCATAGAGTTTCAATAACCTAGCCTTCTCCATTTTCACCTTTACCTCATCATCGTAGATAGGAATTCCATCTAGTGTCCTCTTGTGTGTATGGAACACTAGTTTCCAATTTCATCTCATTCTCTGTGGTGCTCATTTGATGGTTGTAGTCACTCACGGCCACCTTTCTAACATGTGATACCCATTCCTCACCAAGTAATACATTGTCTCGGATATTCCATCTCTACGTACCATTCTCCGCATTGAAACTAGTAGAGATAACTTATTTCCCATTTCACTTTCCTTTCTTTGGTGAAACATTTGCTTCTTTCCTTGGTGTCATTTCTTGTCAAGTCCTTAAAATTTCTTCCTTTCTCTGATCTGGCTCTTCTCAACTTTGCAGCTCCACTCTTTAGCATAAATTCCTTCAAACCCCGTGCCCTAGCTTCATAACCCTAACTGGAAAACCCTTTTTCCACAAGGCACGACGTAATCACCCGTGGGATTCTTTCACACAACCTTCTCTACTCATGCCCATGTACTCTAGTTCGCTAATCAAACTAGTTATGCACACAAATCTTCACAACCATTTTTTCACAACTTTTCTTTAAGGATGCCCTAGTTCGTAAGAGCCCTTCAATAACACAAATACAAGGTAAACAATAATGAACCATGTCCTTCTACTTATATCTTTTTTTTTCTCTGCAATAAATTTCATGCCACCTACCAACATACTTTTGCATTAAAGGAAAATTTTCCTAATTCCAACATTTAGTTCTTTTACCCATGCACCCAATATTTCATGAAAAATTCTACAACCTTCTAGTGCGTAAAAACCCTTACTAACCAGAAGATCATTACGCACATGCTTTCAGCACTAAAGGCACTTCTTCTATCCTTATCTTGATTTTTGACATCACCTACCTCATGTTGTTCCTACACTTCTCACCCTTGTATGTGGTTTTTGTAAAGCCTTTCTGACACCAAACTCCTCATGTTCACCTTTTCCAAAATATGTGCTTTTGATCCTTCAACCTTAGCCATCAAAACACAGCTTCAATACCAGATTCCAATACTTGTCGCATCACTTCACCCCACACAAAAATAGATGCGTTGTCCTTTGTGCATAGAAATATTTTGAAATAGTAAGTGTTTACCGGTGCAGAATGCACACATAACAAAAAAAAGGGAACAAGCAACGAGAAAGGGAAACACAGAGAAAGGAAATGCATTAAGGGAAATCCTAGGCTAACTAGAAATACTACCTTATTTACAAACACAAAGAAGACTTATTTATAGTAGGGCTTTAGCCTACTCCCATTAAAATGGCCTGGTAGCCATGTTCCATCCAGTGCTTGTATAATTGGAAAGCATCTGAATCAAGTATATAGGATATAATGTATGGTCCCATCCAATGGAATTTGAATTTCCTAGGATGGCGTAGAAACTTGGAATCATACAATAGAACCATCTTCCTAACCTCAAACTATTTTTTCTTGATGTGTCTATCATGTCATGCCTTCTGCTTGGATTTTTCTATTTTTTGACTCCAACAAGCAATAGCCCACCTCTCATCTAACTACATTAACTTATCAATCCTTTCCTCAAGTGCTTGTTCATCATCTAATCCTCATGCATGCGTTATACGTAGTGATGGTAACATGAATTCAATAGGTAACACTTTGCTTCTATGCCAAACACCAATTGAAATGGCATCACCTTTTATAAGTAGTTTGTATGATTTCCATTTTTATCTTATAACAAGTTTACAAGGTTCCAATTTGGAGGTTACAAGTTTTTCTACCAAACACCGCTACAAGGTTCGTGGAGAAATTTATCCCCAGGCCTGCTCTCTATCAACAAAGCCCTAAACTTCAACTAGATTTTTCACACACTTAGATTTATCAAAACTTTCCTAAACTAGGCTCATTGGATAGGAAATTTCCTCACCTTTCCAACCATATAAAGAAGTCCTCCTAACTCCTTGTAAAACTCAAGTTATGGCCGGGCGGAGTTTTAGGGGAAAATTTTCCCTTGGAGGTCCGCGGGGTTAGGGAGAAAATTGGGAAAATTTTCCCAAATGCCACGTGTCATCACGTGATTGGTCGGGATGGTGGGTCATGGGGAAAAACATGAAATTTTTCCCAAAACCAAGTTTTCAATTTTCCGAAGGAAAATTTTCCTCCGTGCCTCGCACTTGCCCAAATGGCCACGTGGCGCTTTGTGATTGGTGGGGGCGAGAGAGAAATTTGGATTTTTCACCCAAGGGGTTAAAAGGTTAAAGAATTGCATGGACCCCATGCACCCATGGGGACATGTGTCAACACCCTATTGGCTGCGGGGATGCGGGTCGGTGGAGGAAAAAGTGAAATTTTTCCAAAAGTGCAAAATGTTAAGTTTTCAATTCTAAATCCATCGGGCCCTCCCTGCCACGTGTCAGCACGTGATTGGTGTGGGGTGGGGTTATGGGGAGAAAAGTGAAAATTTTCCAAAGGAAAAAATGGTTAAGTTTTCCATTTTGATCCGTGCACCCCCCCTGCCACGTGTCAGCACGTGATTGGTTGGGGGGCAGCGGGGTTGGGGGAAAATTGGGAAAATTTTCCCAAGGCAAAATTTTCAAAATGTTAAGTTTTATTAAGGGTCCACCCCTCCAAGGTGCCACGTGGTGACTTTATGATAGGATGAGAGGGTGGCGGGGCCGTGGAAATTTTGAGAAATTTTCTAAAGTTCAAAATTTAAATTTTTCTAAGGTCGAATTATTTCATTTTTGGTTTGGGATGGCCATTTTGAAGTAAAACTTCAAATGGCCATAACTTTTGATAGGAAGCTCCATTTTAGGAAAACGAGGACTTTCCGGAAATCTCTCGGAGTCCTCTTTGCACAAAAATCATCAATTTTAGAATTTGGTGAAGTTTTGAGGGTCAATTTTAAGAAATCGATCTGCAGGGTTTATAATTTTAAAACTGGCAATTTTCAACTTATAAGATTTGATTCAATTTTGATATTTCTTCTTCTGAGCATGTAAATTGAGCATTGGGAAATGGTCTTGGGTAAGTTTAAGTATATTTTCAAGGTCCAATTTGGATATTGGGTTGCATTTGGTAAATTTTACATTTTTTTTTGTAAGTTGGATTGTGAAGTTAAAATTGGATTTGATAGAGTTTTTGAGATATTTTCTTAAATATGAAGTTCAATGTGGGTTCAATAGGACCTAATACATCTAAAATACTTTGTTTCCTTTCTCAATTTTAACTAAAAATCTGAACTATACATTTTTATGAAATTCATTTGCCAGAATTAAAGAAAGAAACAGAGATCATTTCACTAACAAGTTTATTAACCAATTTGCATCTTCCAAATATGGGGAGGCATTTCAAATCTTATCTAAGACATTCAATTGATTTGAACAATTAATTGACAGTTCATATGCAAAGTTTAAACTCTAGTTTTGATTTCAAACATAGTACATTTATTGGCAATGCTATTTCTTAATCTCTTTCAAAACAGAGTTTTCATTTCACAACAACAACTCGGATCTAATACAACAATGAAATTTTGAGAAAGGAATGTAATTCTTTATTTGATTTCCAACAATAATTCAACAGTTTATCTCTTTCTTTGAATTTCAAGTTACAATGCACAATACATATTTCTTTCTTTCACATTCTTCTCAAACACAGTATGGAATAATAATTCTTTACAATTCACTTATCACTTTCAACCTTTTAATTTCAATACAAGATGTCTTCTCATTACAATTAACAATACAAATCATCCACTTCAAAGTGGGAAGGTTACAATGAACTTGCTCAAAAGGAAATGACTGTCAAACTGATTTCTCCAAGCTCCAAACAACAACAGGCTGATTTCTTCATCTTTTATCTTTTAATCACAACAAGGAAGGGGGAAAGGCAACACTCTCCACCCAACCAAGATACCCAATGGGAAAATAGAAGCCATCTTTCCCCATTGGCCCCCGAGCCCCAACCATATTGAAATGGAGCATGATAATTCAACTCATGGCAACATGGACTTCTTTCACATGCAAGCAACACTCATATATCACAAAAATCAATGAAGACACAAATCAAAACAAGGCAAAAAGTAGTTCTCAACTGCATTTGAAAATAGTCATACAATCACAAAGGCTTGAGCAAGCAAGCCAAACAAGAGCAAGAACTATGGAGGTCTCCTTATGCCTCCCATGTTGAAATTGGACATCCACCTACAACAACCACCAAGAACATAACCATCCCATAAACCTTATCCCTCCTCAACCCCTCCTTATCCCTCCTCCAAATTTATCCCTTATACCTCCCCCAAAGTAAGAAATGCATGCATATTCTTTTCCTAGGTGGATTCCAAACCAACACTCCCTCCTCAAGACAAGTGCCAATGGAAAATCCCTTATCCCTCCTCTGATTAACCTCATAGTCTTCTCTCCACACCATGCCCTAAGCATTCTACCCATCCCTCTAAGAATTTAAAACACAAACACATTCAAAAATTCATGCTAAAAAAAGGAAAAACAACAATTTTAAAAGAGTGAGAGCCTACCTCTCCATAATGGAGACTTGTTTCCAAAACAACAGTTCTTTTGATGCTCAAAACACAGTCCCAAAACAGCAATGTACAAGCATGTGAATCAATCCAAGCTCTTCCACAAAGCAAGCTCCAAAGGCAAGAGAAAAATTTGACCCAAGAGTGCAATAACAAAGTTTCAACAACCCCAAAATGAGGAGGAATTTGAATTTTTAAAGGAGAAGGTGGAAGAGGATGATGTGGATTCCAAGTGGGATGCCACATCATTTTTCTTCATTCCCCAAGAGTGCAATCCACATCAACAACAAATCACCATTAAAGAAAAATGACAAAATTACTTTACACACAAAATAGCCCATACCCCAAAAGGAATGCATTTAAAATTTGTAAGACAAGTGCAATCAATACTTGCCCAAATTTATGTCAAAATACAATAAAATAGATTGATTTTGACTCCAAATCAATAATCATGGTTGGTGGAGGATTTTGAGAGGTGTGGGACAAGTTTAACTTGTCCCACAAGCCTCCAATTTAGGCTCCCAAGACCAAATCCGAGTTTCAAAGAGGATGGAGTGTTCTACACTCCAAAATCTACCTTACACAATCTATCATTTCACTTACACAACTCTTACATCCTCTTACAATTTCTTACACATGCATTTATATTTATGACATTTATTTATTACAATCTTTTATAAAGATTTATTTATTTACCACATGGTTATAATATATATAAGTCAATTTTCATTTTCAACCAAGACAATAACATTTAATTTATATTCCACATCCCAATTAATTTAATTGAAATTTAACTATAAGACTCTCACATTATACTATCACATTAAAATAATTAAAATAAAGAGCACATTACAAATAAAATACATACAACAATAATTAAAAAGGGAACACAATAAATAAAAACACACATATGCCCCCATGGTCACAATAATGGAAATCCCCCATGGGAAATCCTAACAAAACACAACATACAACTCAAACACAGTTGCCATGGTGACCTTGTTGATTTCACATTGAATTCCAATATGGTTAGTCTCCAGTCCCCCGACATTGTTGTGATTTTTAACTGCAAAATGCAATATACCCCTTCGGCCTCGTGGCCATATCAGAACATCCAAATGATATAAGCAACATACAATTATTAAATCCAAATCACAACATTATCAAGAATTTAACATTTATCATTTAAATTCAATTTGCAACTATATCATCATCAATAGATTTCTATACTAGAGCTATTCATAATATCAATGTCACATGTCTAAAATCAACATCAATAACTGTCCATGTCCATGTCAACTAGTATATCATCATCCACATAATAATAATAATGTCTCAATGATCCTCAAGCATAATAACTGAATCCAGATCAATATTAATCCATAGTCTAACATCTAACCATCATACTAATCAAAACATAATAATGTCCATAGGAATCCATGATCTAGCATATATACATCATACTACATCAAAACATAATAATGTCCAAAATATGATCAATAGTGTCAGGATCAGTATCTAAACAGTGTCAAAGGAAAGTGGGCACTACATCCCCCTCCCCTTAGACTTGACTTCCTCCTGGAAGTCACTGGAACAAATGTGGAAACTACACTCGTAAAATAGTAGCATCCTCCCAAGTGGCTGTAGTCTCATCATCATATCTGTCCCCCTTTGCACCCGTGCACTTTGATCAATCTCTGCCTCGAAGGCCCAGGGTCCTGCGATCGATGATATGGATGGGCTCCACCATCACCTACCCCTGATCCTGCACCTACAATGATGTCCAATCCAAGCACATGAGAAGGATCTATGATGTATCTCCTAAGAACAAAAACATGAAACACATCATGTACATGAGACAAGCTGGGTGGCAATGCTAGACGGTAAGCCAATGGGCGATACGCTCAGGATCTCAAAAGGTCAATGAACGAAGAGAAACTTAGAACCTTTTCCATAATGGATCGGGCTCTTATGTGGCCTAACACGAAGGAATACCTTCATGCCCACATCAAAATTACGCTCGGTCCTATGTTGATCAGCGTACTTCTTCTACCTATCTGTGCCTCCTACAATCTCTACCTGATCAACACTACCTGCTGCTCCATGTCTGCAAAAGAGCTGGTCCTAGAGGATACTCTATCCTCCAATCTATCCCAGCTAAGGGGTGTCCTGCACTCCCTACCATACAAGGCCTGAAAAGGAGCCATGCCTATAGAACTCTGGAAACTATTATTGTAGGAAAACTCCACAATATCAGATACTCCTCCCATCTGACCTGGTGATCCATCACATACATCCTGAGCATATCCTCCAAAATCTGATTCACCCTCTCGGTCTATCCATCTATCTCTGGGTGATAAGTTGTGCTGAAGTTAATCTTCGTCCCGAGGACATACTGCATGGTAGTCCAGAAATGTGAAGTGTACAAAGGATCACGGTCACAAATGATCTTCCACGGAATCCGTGCAACCTGACGATCTCATCCAAGTAGACACGTGCCACTACACTAGCTTTATAGGTGGTCTTTACCGGAGAAAAGTGAGCTACTTTTGTCAATTTATCAACCGTGACCATGATGGCGTCGTGGTGATATCTCGACATCGGTAATCCAACAATGAAATCCATGGAAATGGTGTCCCATTTCCACTCCGGTATAGCATGAGGATAGAGAAGGCCAGTTGGATGTTGATGCTCGGCCTTCACTTTTTGGCACTCTAAACAGTGTGACACAAAATGAGCCATGTCCTGAAAGTCCTCTCCAGTGATATAACTGTCTCAAGGTGGCGTGCATCTTCTTCACCCCAGGATGGGCTGAATAGGGTGCACGATGTGCCTCTGTCAAGATGTCCTGCCTCAAGCCTCCATCTCTAGGAACATAAATCTGACCTCTGTGCCTAAGAAGACCATCTACCTCTAGTGAGAAACCATCAAATTTCCCCTCAAGGGGTCTCTGGGACTCAATCTCTCTGCTGAGCTGCAATGTAAAAACTATCAAGAGGAAGCTGCTGAAGAATCCTACTCCGTAAATCTATGCTCACTAAAGTAGCCATGCTCAAATGCCTCCGTCTACTGAGAGGGCATGTCTACAACCACATTCTCCTTCCCTTCACATGCTCTATCTCCATGTCATACTCACAAAGAAACTCCATCCAACGCCTCTGACGAGCGTTTAGATTGGGCTGCGTGAAGAGGTGGTGAAGACTCAAATGGTCTATCCTGAGTGTGAATCTCCATCCAAGAAGAAAATGTCTCCATCTAACCAAAGCATGCACAACACCATGCAAGCTCAAGATCATGGGTAGGATAATTAAGCTCATGATCCTTGAGTTTGTGAGACTCAAAAGCTACAACCCTACCATCCTGCATCAACACACCTCCAAGCCCTGCTAAAGAAGCATCTGTGCAAACAAAGAACTCACCCCTGTGGATCCGAGCACTGCAAGAATGGGTGTTGTAGTGAGATATTCCTTCAGTGTCTAAAGGCCTACTCACACTGTATCGACCAAACAAACTTCTTCCCTTTTCCGCTGAAGGGAAGTGATGGGGTGTGCTATCCGAGAGAAGTCCTGAACAAATCTCCTGTAGTAACCTACTAACCCCATGAAGCTGCGCACCTCATCCTTATGTAGTGGGTCTTTGGCAATCCAATCCAATGGCTCTAATCTTGGAAGGATCAACTATGATACCTTCACCTGAGATGATATGACCCAAGTATTGAATCTCTGACTGAAAGAAAGCACACTTCTCCAAGTTCCCGTAAAGTTGCTGCTCACGAAGACACTGAAGAACCTGATGAAGGTGCCCCTCGTGCTCCTCATGCGTATGTGAGTAAATCAGAATGTCATCAAGAAAGATGAGCATGAAGTGATCTAAAAGGTCTGAATACCCCATTCATCAAACTCATAAACACTGTGGGGCATTCGTCAAACCAAAAGGCACCACTGTGAACTCATAGTGCCCATACCTCATACGAAAAGTAGTCTTATGAATGTCTACCTCCGTAATCCTCAACTGATGGTACCCTGACTTGAGATCAATCTTAGAGAACACCATGGCCCCCTTCATTTGATCAAACAAGTCATCAATGTGAGGCAGGGGATAACGATTCTTGATCGTTACCTTATTCAAGTTGGTGGTAGTCTATGCATAACCGTAAGGATCCATCCTTCTTCTTAACAAATATAACGGTGCACCCCAAGGGGATACACTAGGATGGATAAGGCCTTTCTCTAGAAGGCCCTCCAGCTGCAACTTGAGCTCACAGAGCTCTGGGGTGGTCATCCGATAAGGAGCTCGTGAGATAGGCTCTGCTCCTGGAACCAGATCAATATGGAAATCAATCTCACGTGGGGGTGGCATCCCGGTAGCTCCCCAGGAAAACATCTGCATACTCTCTCAAAATGGGATGGTCATCTAGTGATGGCCCACTAGACCCATCCTCTGTCTGGTCACTGACTATGACTGCATACATCTGACAACCCCATCACACACACCGCTTGAGCTGCATAGTGGAGATAGTGTGAATAGAAACAAGTCTCCTGACCCCGAAATCACCGACTCAACTCCAAGATCATCTACACAAGATATAGTCTTATGATAGCAATCCATCCTGGCCCTATGTGTAGATAACCAATCCATGCCTAAAATGACTCCATATGAGCCCAAAGGAAGTATGCGGAGATCTGAAGTGGTGGTGAAAGGTCCCAAGTTAACAACACACTCCTTTACTAAGGAGTCTATAGAGACCTTGGCTCCCGAAGCCATCTCGACATCCCAACTATGACCCTATCTAACAGCCACCAGCCTGCATCTCTACTAAGGATGGTGCAATAAATGAATCAGAAGAACCGGAGTCAAACAATATGGAGGTAGGAACACCTCGATACTACCTGGGGTCTCAATGACCATGCTCTGGTGCTCGGCCTGGTGGTTCTCAACTGCTGCATAGATCCTGTGACTCCATCCCATGTCTCGACTGTAGGCTCTGAGATGGGTGCCTTACCCTTATTAGGGTTCTGGGGGAAATCTCTCCAAAAGTGTCCCACTACTCCACACCCGAAGCAACCACCTGAAGTCCTCCAAACTGCAGCACCACCAGAAGGTGCCCTAGAGGTAGGTGTTGTGGACCCTGATGATCTAGCCATAGTCTATTGTGGCCTCTGTGGTCGAGCTCCTACTGACTGAGCTCTAGCTCCACCCTGTGTCCTGGTGGGACCCCTAGGAGGCCCCATGCTCGACCTCTCTGTGCATCAACTCTCTGAGGAGGCCTAAAGGTGGGCGGGACTCTGCTTTTTTGCTCTGCTGCTTGTGGCCTGAAAGATGACTGTGAAGAATGCTGACCACCATGAGGAGGAGGAGAGCTGACCCCCTCGATCTCTCTATCCTGCAACTGCTGAATACGGCTCCTGACCGGTCTCTAGCCTGTTGGGTTTTACCCAAGTCTCTCTCAATGTAGGCCTTCTCAATGGCCTCTGCTAATGTCTGTGGGTAGTGGATCCGTACTACACCTCCAATGTCCAAATTAAGGCCCCGGATGAACCTGTGGATCACACCTGCTCATCCTGCATGTAATCAATATACTGAAGTAGGTCCAGGAACCTACTCTCATACTCGGCCACTGTAAGGGAAGCCTGTCGAAGGTCGTGGAACTCATCGATCCTCTATTGTATGAATCTCTGTGGCAAGTATCTACTCCTGAATCTCTCCTCAAATAGCTCCCAAGTGACTATCTCTGAATCTATATGGAGCTTCTGCTCCTCTGTCCTCCACCATACTCCAGCTCCATCCTTCTAGTAGATGGATCACAACATGAGCTTTTGTGTTGCTAGAACAAGGACAAAGCTTGAAAGCAACCGCTCAAGCTAACCAGCCAAGCCTCTACCTAGAATCCCCCTGTGTCACCTGAATAATGTGAGGGCCTAAGCTTTAGGATCTCCTGATGTGATCTGCAGCTATGGTCTGATGGCCTCTGGGCCTCTCACCTAAGCTCATCCCCAAGCCTAGGGCTCAGAGACCTCTCTCTATGCCTAAAATACGGTCACCATGTCCCCTAGGTGGAGAATCTCTCTAGCCTGACTCTGCATGAAAATTCTCTCCTCCATCCTCCTCACTGAGTGGAGGGGGTGCATGTCCCTCTATGGAAATATCTCTGTCATGTCTGCTGAGTGCCCTCCTACTGATCCTCCACGTAGGGCAGCATTAACATCTGGAGGTCTGCAAAATCTGTGGTAGGATAGCTGCTAAACCCTGATCTGGTGGTGGTGGTGGTGGTGGTGGAGGTGGTGGTGGTGGTGACTCTGAGTCTCTGTGAATGTTCCTCCTACTCCATCTGAGCTCCCTGCATAGACCAGAGTGGGAGTTAGTTCATTACCTTGAGTTTCCTTCAGTTTTCTAAGTTTACTAACATGTTCAATTTTCAAACGGTTTTGTTTTCTAGATTATCAATTTGCTAGTTTTAGGTTTCAAGTCTCAATGTTTCTAGTGTGCCCAATGGTCCAAGATTTTGAACCACTACTCTGATACCAAGTGTAATGCCCGCTTCAACTACCACTTGAGACCAAGAAACAAACTAGGAAAATTATGGAATAATTTTTTTTTTGATAAGAAGGGTCTACAAACAAGTAGCAAGACACTAGTTTGAAACTAAATAGGTTTAGAACAAATTCTGATTAACCAAACACAATATTTCCATTTTTATCTTATAACAAGTTTACAAGGTTCCAATTTGGAGGTTACAAGTTTTACTAAGGTTCAGGGAGAAATTTATCCCCAGGCCTGCTCTCTATCAAGCCCTGAACTTCAACTAGATTTTTCACACACTTAGAGTTATCAAAACTTTCCTAAACTAGGCTCATTGGATAGGAAATTTCCTCACCTTTCCAACCATATAAAGAAGTCCTCCTAACTCCTTGTAAAACTCAAGTTATGGCCGGGCGGAGTTTTAGGGGAAAATTTTCCCTTGAGAGGTCCGCGGGGTTAGGGAGAAAATTGGGAAAACGCCCCAAATGCCATGTGTCATCACGTGATTGGTTCAGGGCTGGTGGGTCATGGGGAAAAAACATGAAAATTTTCCCAAAACCAAGTTTTCAATTTTCGAAGGAAAATTTTCCTCCGTGCCTCCGCGCTTGCCCAAATGGCCACGTGGCGCTTTGTGATTGGCCGCGGGCTGGCAGCGGAGAGAAATTTGGATTTTTCACCCAAGGGGTTAAAAGGTTAAAAGAATTGCATGGACCCATGCACCCATGGGGACACGTGTCAACACCCTATTGGCTGTGGGGATGCGGGTCGGTGGAGGAAAAAGTGAAATTTTTCCAAAAGTGCAAAATGTTAAGTTTTCAATTCTAAATCATGGGCCCTCCCTGCCACGTGTCAAGCACGTGATTGGTGTGGGGCCATGGGGTTGCAGGGAGAAAAGTGAAAATTTTCCAAAGGAAAAAATGGTTAAGTTTTCCATTTTGATCCCATGCACCCCCCCTGCCACGTGTCAGCACGTGATTGGTTGGGGGCCGCGGGGTTGCGGGGAAAATTGGGAAAATTTTCCCAAGGCAAAATTTTCAAAATGTTAAGTTTTATTAAGGGTCCGCCCCTCCAAGGTGCCACGTGGTGAATTATGATAGGATGAGAGGGTGGTGGGGCCATGGAAATTTTTGAGAAATTTTTCTAAAGTTCAAAATTTAAATTTTTCTAAGGTCGAATTATTTCATTTTTGGTTTGGGATGGCCATTTTGAAGTAAAACTTCAAATGGCCATAACTTTTGATAGGAAGCTCCATTTTAGGAAAACGAGGACTTTCGGAAATCTCTCTAGAGTCCTCTTTGCACAAAAATCATCAATTTTAGAATTTGGTGAAGTTTCAGAGGGTCAATTTTAAGAAATCGATCTGCAGGGTTTATAATTTTAAAACTGGCAATTTTCAACTTATAAGATTTGATTCAATTTTGATATTTCTTCTCTTCAACATGTAAATTGAGCATTGGGAAATGGTCTTGGGTAAGTTTAAGTATATTTTCAAGGTCCAATTTGGATATTGGGTTGCATTTGGTAAATTTTACATTTTTTTGACAGTAAGTTGGATTGTGAAGTTAAAATTGGATTTGATAGAGTTTTTGAGATATTTTCTTAAATATGAAGTTCAATGTGGGTTCAATAGGACCTAATACATCTAAAATACTTTGTTTCCTTTCTCAATTTTAACTAAAAATCTGAACTGTACATTTTTTGATGAAATTCATTGCCAGAATTAAAGAAAGAAACAGAGATCATTCACTAACAAGTTTATTAACCAATTTGCATCTTCCAAATATGGGGAGGCATTTCAAATCTTATCTAAGACATTCAATTGATTTCAAACAATTAATTGATAGTTCATATGCAAAGTTTAAACTCTAGTTTTGATTTCAAACACAGTACATTTACTGGCAATGCTATTTCTTAATCTCTTTCAAAACAGAGTTTTCATTTCACAACAGCAACTCGGATCTAATACAACAATGAAATTTTGAGAAAGGAATGTAATTCTTTATTTGATTTCCAACAATAATTCAATAGTTTATCTCTTTCTTTGAATTTCAAGTTACAATGCACAATACATATTTCTTTCTTTCACATTCTTCTCAAAACACAGTATGGAATAATAATTCTTTACAATTCACTTATCACTTTCAACCTTTTAATTTCAATACAAGATGTCTTCTCATTACAATTAACAATACAAATCATCCACTTCAAAGTGGGAAGGTTACAATGAACTTGCTCAAAAAGGAAATGACTGTCAAACTGATTTCTCCAAGCTCCAAACAGCAACATGCTGATTTCTTCATCTTTTATCTTTTAATCACAACAAGGAAGGGGGAAAGGCAACACTCTCCACCCAACCAAGATACCCAATGGGAAAAGAGAAGCCATCTTTCCCCATTGGCCCCCGAGCCCCAACCATATTGAAATGGAGCATGATAATTCAACTCATGGCAACATGGACTTCTTTCACATGCAAGAAACACTCATATATCACAAAAATCAATGAAGGCACAAATCAAAAAAGGCAAGTAGTTCTCAACTGCATTTGAAAATAGTCATACAACACAAAGGCTTGAGCAAGCAAGCCAAACAAGAGCAAGAACTATGGAGGTCTCCTTATGCCTCCCATGTTGAAATTGGGCATCCACCTAAAACAAACCACCAAGAAACATAACCATCCCATAAACCTTATCCCTCCTCAACCCCTCCTTATCCCTCCTCCAAATTTATCCCTTATACCTCCCCCAAAGTAAGAAATGCATGCATATTCTTTTCCTAGGTGGATTCAAACCAACACTCCCTCCTCAAGACAAGTGCCAATGGAAAATCCCTTATCCCTCCTCTGATTAACCTCATAGTCTTCTCTCCACACCATGCCCTAAGCATTCTACCCATCCCTCTAAGAATTGCAAACACAAACACATTCAAAAATTCATGCTAAAAGAGGGAAAAACAACAATTTTAAAAGAGTGAGAGCCTACCTCTCCATAATGGAGACTTGTTTCCAAAACAATAGTTCTTTTGATGCTCAAAACATAGTCCCAAAACAACAATGTACAAGCATGTGAATCAATCCAAGCTCTTCCACAAAGCAAGCTCCAAAGGCAAGAGAAAAATTTGACCCAAGAGTGTAATAACAAAGTTTCAACAACCCCAAAATGAGGAGGAATTCAAATTTTAAAGGAGAGGGTGGAAGAGGATGATGTGGATTCCAAGTGGGATGCCACATCATTTTTCTTCATTCCCCAAGAGTGCAATCCACATCAACAACAAATCACCATAAATGAAAAATGACAAAATTACTTATACACACACAATATAGCCCATACCCCAAAAGGAATGCATTTAAAATTTGTAAGACAAGTGCAATCAATACTTACCCAAATTTATGTCAAAATACAATAAAATAGATTGATTTTGACTCCAAAAATAATAATCATGGTTGGTGGAGGTTTTGAGAGGTGTGGGACAAGTTTAACTTGTCCCACAAGCCTCCAATTTAGGCTCCCAAGACCAAATCCGAGTTTCAAAGAGGATGGAGTGTTCTACACTCCAAAATCTGTCTTACACAATCTATCATTTCACTTACACAACTCTTACATCCTCTTACAATTTCTTACACATGCATTTATATTTATGACATTTATTTATTACAATCTTTTATAAAGATTTATTTATTTACCACATGGTTATAATATATATAAGTCAATTTTCATTTTCAACCAAGACAATAACATTAATTTATATTCCACATCCTAATTAATTTAATTAAATTTTAACTATAAGACTCTCACATTATACTATCACATTAAAAATAATTAAAATAAAGACACATTACAAATAAAAATACACACAACAATATTAAAAAGGGAACATACAAATAAAACACACATATGCCCCCATGGTCACAATAATGGAAATCCCCCATGGGAAATCCTAACAAAACACAACATACAACTCAAACACAGTTGCCATGGTGACCTTGTTGATTTCACACTGAATTCCAATATGGTTAGTCTCCAGTCCCCCGACATTGTTGTGATTTTTAACCTACAAAATGCAATATACCCCTTCGGCCTCGTGGCCATATCAGAACATCCAAATGATATAAGCAACATACAATTATTAAATCCAAATCACAACATTATCAAGAATTTAACATTTATCATTTAAATTCAATTTGCAACTATATCATCATCCAATAGATTTCTATACTAGAGCTATTCATAATATCAATGTCACATGTCTAAAATCAACATCAATAACCTGTCCATGTCAACTAGTATATCATCATCCACATAATAATAATAATGTCTCAATGATCCTCAAGCATAATAACTGAATCCAGATCAATATTAATCCATAGTCTAACATCTAACCATCATACTAAGAAAAACATAATAATGTCCATAGGAATCCATGATCTAGCATATACACATCATACTACAAAAATAATTATGTCCAAAATATGATCAATATAGTGATAAGCTTATTCTTAAATGTATCAAACACCATCTATTGCGCCTCTCCCAATGAAATTTACTTTTTTGTTTTAGTAAATTTTCCAATGGTGTGGTGATCTTGGCATACCCCTTAATAAATTTATGGTAATACCCCATATTCCCAAGGAATCCATGCACCGCACTCTGGATGGTAGACTCCCTAATCCCTCAATAATGAAACTTTGGCAAGATCCACTAGAAATCCTTCCTTTCATATGATATGCCTCAAAAGGGTTCCAAACGGAGTAGAAAAACACATTTCTTAATGTTGAGGGATATCCTCAACTATTGACATATTTCAGACATCAACCTTAGATTGTCATAATTATCCCTCACTAATCCATATATCATCCAATCATTGAGATGGACTTGAAGAAACTTATGGATTAAATCTTGAAATGTCTGCACCACAATGCGCGAAAATATAGTAGGCACATTCTTCATTCCAAAAGGCATGACTATGTAGGAAAAACTTCCCCATTCAATGGCAAAAAATTTCTTTTCTTCGTCCTCCTTTCCAATTCTAACCTGATGATATCCCGAGAATCCTTCTCGAAAGAATGGATCCGCACCTAGCTACTCCTTCCTAGGATCTCCTCAGTGAAGGGGGTTGGAAAAGGGTCAATAACACATACAGCATTCAGATCCCTATAATCAACACAAGTCCTTATCCTCCCATCCTTATTAATGTTGATGACCATCAGAATTATCCATTTTGATTCTTCAATAGCTGCAATGATGCCTAATGCAATCATCTTGTCAATCTCCTCCTTGACTCGATGCGTAGATTCGATTCATTCGATAAGGTCTCTTCGAATTTATCACACACCTTCCTTTAACTTGATCTTTATTTCTCCCAAGGAGTGGTGAAATCCTTTAAGCTCATGGTACCCACGTAGAAATAAATCCTGAAATTTGGGCAAAAGATCGATGATATTTGAAACCTCCTTTTTGTCTAGTAATCTCTAATAGTTTCCTCATTAGGTTCTACCTCGAAACCAATGTTAACCTTATTTTTTTCAAGGGTTCATGATGGGTACACACTTTCTCATCAACACTATCAATAACTTCACATGTACCTATAGCATGGTTAACATCCAAATTTTCCACTTCTTCACCATCGATCACATAGACCAATTTTCCTTTCTCTTTTTCCATACATGCACACTCAAGATGTATCTCCTCTAATTCTTCCTCATCAAAATGTGCTTTCAAATCCAAGTTCACCCATTAATTCAAGTATGTTATCCTCCACCATGACACTATCACCCATAGTTAGGATCTTAACAACCTGCAACACCTCATCCACCGATGGCTTAGTACTCTTATATTCAAAATCTTAAAGGAGGTCAGCCATCAACTCTAGCCATTTTCATGTATGACGACACATCTCTCGAGTGAATTTACCATGCATGCACATAGAATTTTAAGGTGGCGTACAACTTATGCATTCGTAAAGAAGATGGAAAGGCTTTCGTGCCTTTTATCTAGGCCTTCTCACATTATTGGATGTGAAACTCAAGCGAGTTCCTTCCCATAATAATCTTGTATGATAGTAGGTGCCTTACTTTATAAAAATCTAATAGAGAACATGATTCTTACTTTTTGCCACTCTAAAAGGTTATCACAATGGGTCACCCACCAACATGTTGGGGCCCTGAGTAGGGTATAGCTAAGCATCTTTCTTCTTTTAATATCACATCTCCACTGGGTCTCCATTTCTCATAGAAATCATCGTGGTTGGCTCCCTAGAATAACTTGGAAACTTCTTTCCTCCTATGCACTTGATCGAGCATGCCTTTTCAACTCTCTCAAAGAAAGATCCACTTAACTACCTTCCGACTAATTGATATGTCATGTGTGTCCAATTGTCACATGCCACACTAGTTGTATCACTTATATATTGAGTGTCTTCCCACTAAATAACCTAGTCTTTTTAGTTGCATAACTTCGTGGTCCCGGATAGTACACATGTAAATTTTGTCTAGGTATTCTTCTCCCAAAGGCTCAATATAGGGCATTGACTTCCCATCCATCAAAGGAATGATAACACATTCCTCTTTATTCTCAAAACTTATATACCCCTTATTGAAATGTAATTCAACATTGTTCTTATAGCACTAGGGGTGCCCAAGTAACACTAGAAAGTTGTCCACCTCAGCAAGTGCTAAGACTTTGAAGTCTCTAGTGAATTTTCCCTTGGATAGTGATAAAAACATCCTTTAAAACACTAATGGGAATTTCCTTTATCTTATTGGCCATATACAACACATTTGAAGATGGCTGTAATAGGGGCCTTCCATTTGATTCCATGCATCCAAGGTGAGAACATTAACTTTTGTTTCCATGTCAATCGAATATTTCTTAGGAGACATTCATCAACAATCGCATTCAAGGAAACCTCCTTATCATAGTTGAGGTTGTGGGGAGAAAGGTTAGCATCCAAAACCTACCTCTTGTGCTATGCTCTATCGTTTGGTAATTTCTCTCTTAACCATTCTCCTAATAGAGGAATGATATTCTCTAAACGCATAATATTACACAAATCTTTGACATCATCTATATCTAACCGAGGGACCTCGGTGATTTTCTTCTCGCTCTAACTTCCTAGATTGTTTCTTTAGACATTAAATTTCCCCTTAAAGACTCTTAATTATGTCCATGGTCTCTTGATAGACTTCTTTATAAAGGGTAGGGTCTAGATACTTCCCATACACCACCTCTTCTCTTATACTTAGTGGTCTCGCTTTGGTATTTTCCCGGCGCATGTAGCCTCAACTCGCATTGTCACCAAGACAGTTCTAATTTTGACTCACACACCATCCTTGGCATCCACCGCGAATCTATTTTTTTAACGCTTACCATCTCGATGCCCTTATCTTTCCATTCTTGTTGGCTCATGTGTTCAAATATCTCGATAATTCCTTATAATTGAGCTTCTTTCCACACCATGAGCATAGTAACAGTCAATACATTTGCACTTGTAATGCTCTGTGGACCCACAGTTATAACAAGTTTCACGATGGAATTCACCTCTTTGCGATTGTCACGGCCTCTAAATCTTCCACAAAAGCTTCTTCCATGAGATCCTTGATCCATGTGTTCTTCATAGTGACAACCATCATCCTTGGAATTGTTTGCAACATTAGTCTGGTGCACACCAATATCAATGACATCATGTATCTGGTCAATCAATCTACAATCCTTGGTGTCATGACTAGTAGAGGTGCAAATCTTGTAATAGAAAGACCCATTCTTATGGATCACATGATGTAGTAGAAAACACCTCCTTTCATGATGATTTCCATGGAAAATTTCATAGTCTACCATTATGGCACAAACCAATCTTGAGGATAAGCTTCCTTCGTATGCCCCTCTACCTCACAATTCATGCACCATAGGCCACTACGAGTCTCATGGGCCAAGTTCATAGATAGATTCTCCAAATGCATTGTCACCGCATCAATCTAAGCTTTAGGAAAAGGACTAACTCTAGTATTCACACTTCTTAGAGCCTCAAGACGTAGACCAGCCTCCAAGGTCTTGCACGGGTGTGAAAGTCTTATGTGACAACGCTCTCCTGAAAGGTGTTATTAGTCCTCCAATGAACCATTGAGCATGTTGAGAAGGATGAATATCATAAGACATTTTTGATAAGAGATTTTTAAAACATGCATCATAATCTCGAACACTCTTTGTCATAGCTTTTGAATATCCTTTGGAATGCTAATGCTCTTTTGTTCAAACTTAGGAATATGGAATTCAGCTAAGAAGGCATTACACAATGTGGTATAATATACTACTGTCTTGTGGGGGTCATACTTAACACCAACTATGTACCCACCCTCGCAACATCGTTTCAAACTAACTTACCTTCTCGCTAGTGGTAGTGATCCCCTTCGCGTGCCATATCAACTCACAATTGTGTACATACTCGTAGCATCATCAACACCTTTGTAATTTGTGCAGATGCAAATACATCTCAAAAAAACTTATTGAGGTGGTTTAGGCCCTTATCCACGTGATCCGAACTTGGATTTTCTCCACCTCCACCACCAAATCCACTAGATCCACCATCACCCTGTCCTTCCCGACACACCATATCCTCCAAGTCCACCAGGTCCGCTAGTTCCTATTCCACCTGACCCACCAAATCCACCTCCTAAGGGTCCTAAAGTGGTCACACCTTATGTCCCCACTGTCACATTGAAATGTGTGCCAACAATATGTGATATTACACTGCTACCAAATGTGTGTCCTACACCACTTCTAGATGTGATACCTAAGCTTTGTGTACCCTTACTTTACCTAAATTTCATTCTAAACAATATACCTCTAAACACAGAAATGATTGTGCAGCCATAAATGTGCCAAATGAAAATTTATACCTCCTAGGTGTTGATTAGTTACTTCCACCAATACCAACTAGGCTAGTAATACTTATCTCTCGGATTTAAAACTAAGCATAAGGGTTAGTCACCAAGTGGATTGAGATGCATGCCAATGGATCCCCTTTCTCCAAATAAAAATCTCTCATCGAAGTGAATGGGTCTCTCTCCCATGCTTGCAATATGGGGTAGCAGAGACTGCCCAGATCCACGTCCTCCGCGTGAACCTCAATTCCTTCTCACAACATTTGCCTCCATAAATCAATCACTCCTATAACTTCACGTTGTCTATCTAACTCCCTCTCATGAGCTTCATTATACTTGTGTCATCTCTCTTCCTCTCCTTTTTATCCGCAAGGTCCACCATATTCCTCCACTCTAGCTTCCTCACCCAGCTCTCATAAGAAGCTTAGTTGGCCATAGAAAATTCTTCCAAACTCATTGTAATGATCAGGATCTTTATAACTAAAGGGATAGCATGCAAGAATGATCCTCTTAGCTTCCTCAAGAATTCAAACTCATCAATCTCTAGATAAGAATACGTAAAAATCGTACTCCAAGGTGTAACTCATCAACACTCTACCCCACAAATGATCAACAACACACATACAAGTCGATCAGCTCACGCAACCTTCGATACTCATCTTGGGTTCATACACAAGGTCTATAGTACCAGACTTGATGTAGATGCATATGCTGAAAGTCATCCATATAGTTCCACTAGAATACAACAAAAGAAGGTCTCATATAGCTCATAATACAAATGTTCTTCTACCCATTTACGTGCATCAAACTCAAGTCCAAGACTAAATATTTGAATGAACTCATCCTCTATGCTTTTAGTCATTCTTTGACACTATCCAAGGTTAGGTGCTTTGTCATCACACACCATTCTCACAACATCTTCGAAAAGAAGTCTTGGCAATGAAACCAAGATGTAGTCATTTATTTTACCCTTAATACTTATTTCTAACCCTAATCACATCGACCTATCACCCAACAGCACTTGGCACTCACCGAGGAAAGTGCGTGCATCGAGCCCCTCTTCTATATGAGATTTGTAAGAAGGTTCTACCATTAATGGAGGATTATTTATAGAAGGAATACATTCACTTATTTAAAAAGGTAGAAGATGTAACTAACAGATCTACACATTAATGCATCATAGAAGTTTATATGACATTATAAGAGGTATAATAAACTAGATATGAGCTATAACATGCTAATTATTAGATGGTTTTTCACCCATAAACAAGATATACATAATGAACTCATATATATATATATATATATATATATATATACATATGTATATATATATATATATATATATATATATATATATATGTATATATATATGTATATGTATATATATATTGATTTAAAAGATTGTATGTATGTATACTATTTAGTGTATGTATGTAAGGGTCATCTATGTATATATATACTAAGTATATGTATATGTATTGATTTGGTCTAACCTATACAAAACACGACCATATACACTAAGTGATAGAGGTCTAACCTATACAACAAAGCTTTGAACGGGGTTCTTGGCTATACCCTCCTTATTATAATTCATTTACATACCCTAACATCAATGCCAATACTTAATAACATTCTATATAGCTCTCTAGTACCATGAATCCTAAACCCTAGTGTAGCCTAACATTTTTTTAGTAGTTTGTTTCCCAACCTTCACACATCAATCTACCTCTCTCTATGTTTATGTCCCATGTATTTCTATATATTTGTTCCTATCCCGAGCATTCCTTTGAAGAGGATCATCGCCAAATTCCATTCCTTTTATCCCGAGAAGATCACGTGCCAAGTGTCGATGTGGTCCTCCATAGGTGAATGTTTATCCCTTTGCAAACCCTCCACTCTATGTAATGATGTCTCTAGGAATATTCCCTGCATGGAATATCCTTTTCTTGGTCTCCAAGGCTCTAGGCTAGCACCTTATCCACTCATCACACCTATTCGAATCCTGGCACTTTTCCTCAAGTGACTCCATGATGTCGGTTATGGCTAAGTACTTTAAACCCTTGTTCTTCCTCCCGTACGTGCCTTGGTTTCACTAAAACCCTTCTTAAACCCCTTTGTCCTACATGATTTCCCCGAGTTCCCTTCTTCTCACTAGTTTTGCATGCGTGTGCCTCTTAGTACTTACCCAATATATTGGGGTCCAACAATAACGGATGAGGAAGCCACCCTTAAATCCTTGTAAAAGAATATCCTAACTAACAAGTTCGAGCACACGCAGTTGATTGTTTATACCACAACTCGTAAAGATAAGATAAAATCGTAGTGTGAGAAAAAGGAATTCAGGATTGGTGAACTCTCGAACTCCATCACTAATCGATGGATGAGTTCGAAGGTATCTGCATGGAGTTGTTGGTAGCCATAAATGAGCTCAAGGGGAAAGTGGAGGAAGTCACTCTAGACCAAGTGCCCAACATTATAGGAGAGGCGCTAGGAAAGGATTTAGAAAAATTGAAGGCATGGGGGAAGCTAAAGGATGAAATAGACACAGAGTTCCCTAAACTCCTCCAGTTAGTCACTTAATGGTTGAACCATGCAGCATTTTTTCCTTAGTAGATTTTTGGGTCATTGAATTTTTGTTTAGGAAGCGCGGAGGATTATCAAGGCTGGAAATTGATTTATTTTGGGGTGATGTTGAGCCCTAATATGACCAATTACCCAAATCACGAAGGGTTTTCACATGTAGGAATAGAGTGTGAAGGTACGCATGGAAGTAACCTTTGGGGATATGCGAAGGCTCACGCCTGCGAGTAAAAGGTTTGGTAATTAGTCACTTTTGAGCCTTGATCAAAGTCACATTTGAGAGAACATGGAAAGGTGACCAGATTTGGTCTGGATAAGGTTAAGCTATGAAGCCTTGCAGCTCAAGGAAGGAATATTCTAGGGTATCATTATGGTTATCATGAGGGAATCAAGGGCTAGAAAGCTAGAGTTAGTTATAGATAGCCGACACTTACATGTTGAGCATACTCAATTAGGGAAATGATTGATGACATTTTTCATGTTATTGGGTAATGGTTAGGCAATCATGAAAGATTCCTTTAAGCCTTTTCTTGGAATGATGAGTGGTTATATGAGATTCAATTCATATTCTTCCTTTTGTATGGTTTTTGCATATTTTCATATAGGGAAGAGTGTGTAAAAAGAGAGATGGAGTGTGAGTGTGAGACGTGATTTTAAGCTCGCAATGAAGCTATCATCGAGATTATGTTGTGAATATTCTGTTGTATTATCTCCATCCATGGAATCCTTAATGTATTGGTGGCTACTGTAATGTGATGAACTAATAAAATGGAGTGATTCTAAACATCGGTGTTATGGATTTTGATGTATGTGTTTTCTTTATTGTTTATATGTGTAGACACCTAAAATATGCTTACACTTAGCATTTCTTCCAATTCAACGATCGATTGACGACACTTCATTAATTCCTCTTCTTCACTCCACTCTCAAATTCCCATTCACGACACCTTCTGGTCACATTCCTCCTATAATCAGCTTATTTGGCTAATATCTCTCTTATTAGCTAAACATTCCTCCTTACTACCATTCAAAACCTCCTAGTTCTCTCTAGACCACTTTTATTGGCTTCGTAGGCTATCTATTAGTCAAAAATGGTTAATCAGACCCCTCTCAACTCTCAATGAGTCTCTAATCACTTGCTAATCAAGTTTAACTAGCCTAAACCAAGCTTAACTAAGCCTAAAGCATGTTTATCCTAATCTAATCCTAAAGTGCTTTTTAGACTTTAGTCCCACATGCACCCAAATTCCAAACTCTTCCATTTGGAAAACTATAAATAGAAGGGTCACCCCTCCCTCTCAACCTCACACCTTGTTTTCATAACAAATATCTCTCACATTTGGAGATATTGACATTAGACCTCATTTGCATTAGCTAAGCTAATAGGCATTTGATCTTGGCTATCCTCCATTGTTGAAGCTCCTCCATCTTGCATCCATAACTTCATAGTAGGTTAGTAGGAGGGTATATAACTTGGTCTTGTAGCCATTTTAGAGAGACCTTTTCACCTCCATTGAACAAATAGAAAATCTAATTTGATTGCTCATAGGTTTAACTAGGTTCAATTTATGTTTTAAGTAATCATAGAGTAGTTAGAGATAAAATGATAGTGTTTTAGTTTAATTCATTATTGTAGAAGTTATCTTGTTTAGCACTCATCTCATGATGCATGGATGAGTTAGCAAAGCTTTAAGGTTCTTTATCCTCATTCCATAGCTTTTGCAACTTTCCATTGCATACATTTGGCACGCCCGGTGGGACACTTATGTCCATCCTCCATTAATGGAGGTATTTTAGGTTTTTCAAAGTTCATTTTCAAGTTTTTGGGTCAAATCACTTGTTAATTCCTCATTTCTGTTTCTAACACTAGCTAAAAACCTTCATTTGCATATATTTTGTGGGTTTGGTTTAGAAATAGGTTGCTTTGACTAACAACTAACCTGTTTGCTTTTGAAATTTTAAAAATCCATGAGTTTTGCAGGTTTTTTTACAGGTGCGCGTATCCATTGAAAGGGACGTGTATGCATCATTCTAGGTGCGTATTTGTCATCCTTTATCGTGTTTTTTTACATGTGCGTATCCGTTGAAAGGAATGTGTATGCGTCATTCGGGTGTGTATCTATCATTCGGGTGAGTATCCATTATTCTAGGCACATATCCATCAATGTTACTATGTTTTTTTGTACTGGGCACGTATCCGTCATGCTAGGTGTGTATCCATTGAAACAGCGCGTATCTATCATTTTGGGCATGTATTCTGTAACTATGACTATGTTTTTTTACACTGGGGTGCGTATCCGTCATACTGGGCATGTACCCATTGAACCTGTGTGTACTGCACAAGTAGAGGGACATGTATGTGTCAAACTGCATTCACCACCAATCTTCCGGAGGCCATAACTTTTGCTCCCGAGCTCGAAACGACTCTGCATTTTCATTGCATTGGAAAGGTATTGAAGAGAACTACACAATGGACTCATAAAATTAGGATTTTGAATTACCAAAAATTTATGGTTTACATTATTAGGTAAATAATCATTTTCTAATGTATCTTAAAGTTCAAAAAATTGTTTTTTTGGCCATTCTAACACTTTGAAATATTTTTGTAGCACTAATCAGTTGTTTATAGGGTTATTTTGGTTTTATTTTTGAATAACTTAGTTAAGTGTTTCATTTCTTAGCTTGAGCAAGGTTTGTAAAGTGTGTATGCTCTCTCCTCGCGCCTTCAAAAGTGATCTTGGAGATCAAAAACACTTGCACAACTTTGTATCGTATGTTAAAAACACTTGTTCTAAAAGATAAAGTAATTTTTAGGTGATTTAGTAGGAATTTTCACACTGTGTATGCTCTTCCTTCACACCTTTTGGTGATCTTAGGAATCAAAAGCAAGGTGTAAATTTCCTTTCTTGATATCAGTTTGTAATGGAAAATTACTAAACTCATTGTCTACAGGACCTAATGCTTGTCAAAGAAAGGCGTCAAAAACAAAACACAAACCCGCTAATACACATGTTTCTTGTAGGTTGCCAAATGGTGTGCCACTTAAAACCACATTAAGTTAAGCAAGATAAAAAACACACCATATTCAAAACATTGTATTGCAGGTTTTGAAAAAGGGTATGTCCCTATCCGCTCAACTGAAACGTAACCCCTTTGGCATAACACCTTAAGCTATAACAATGGGGGTGGTTCCAGGAACCCTAAAGTAATCCACCACTATGTAACCTCATGGATGAAACAGAAGCACCTCACTTACCCACTTGACTAGTTTTCCTTGTGAGTTAGCATTACAAAGTTGTTTGTATTGCAACCTTGGCAAGAGTACATGATGGATGCAATTAGTGCCCACTGTACTTGAAGGGGGAAAATCGAGATACTCCCAAATTAGTCATTGTGACTTTTTGGGTAAATTGTGCCCGCTCTTAGATGGCTTTGTAACACCTAGTTGAGAGATCTTATTAAGGAGGCCATTTTGTCTTGAGGCCCACTTTGCTAGTCCTTTGTCATGTCTTGGCCATCATGAAGTGATAAATTGTTTAGATTCAAAACCTTGTTTTTCGAACAAGGAAAAGAAACCACTTAAGTTGGATCTAAGGGCCTTTCATCATGAAAATTAGACAACGTCTCACTTAGCTTAGCTTCTTTCTTGTCTTCAAACAAGGCGATGCTCTACCCAAGTGGCGCTTAGTTTATTTTTCATATTTTGATCTATACCTTTGCATTCTTGTTTCCCATTTGGGGCAACAGAAGGCATCTTTCGGGAGTGTTGTCATAGATAGTGTTTACCACTTTTTATCTATTTATGGCCATCCATGTTTTTGCGGTGAGTTGTTAAACATCTAAAGTATGTGGATGCATCCTTATATCTTTGATGGCCACTTGATCTTGATTTCAAGATCATCATCATAGTTTAGATTTATTCATCATTTGATCTCCCTTGACGTGTTACCTCATTTGCTTTGTCTCGACACAATTAAGATACTTATGTCATGTTTTTCATAAATGTGATCTAAGTATCCACATTGTGGCGTTACGCTGCACACATTTTAGCACATCCTTAGTATATTATAATATCAACATGAAAATAATCTCACCCTTCAAGGTTAATTCACTTTCCTTCCACACAACATTGCATGGTGAAAAGGCTATGGCAACTTTGACTTGGTTTTCCTTCAAACATTGTCCAAAATATTGAAGTGTGTGTCAAATACGTACCCAAAATTATAAGGTACGGGAGCAAGGTAAATTACCACTTTGGAATGATGTTACACATGCCCCAATGATGATACAGTCACCTCATAAGGTTTTCAAAATCCGGAAAGCTCGCCAAGTGTATGTTAGCATCTCAAGCATCTTGTTTAAGCTTTGTGTACTTCACTTTATCCTCTGCCTTTCTTTTTCTAAGCTTTTGATCTTCGGTGATGAAATCACCACCTTGTGGGCAAAGTGGTCCTTCACACATTTTCATAAAAGACGTTCTTTTGATTGTGACTTACATAATTTTTCAACATTTACCAACTTTTTTCAACCGCCTTAGCCCATATTAATGTGTTATGTTCCCTAGAATAGTGTTTCTTCATTGTTTAATGGTAAAAGAGTTCTAATAGGAATCACTTTGTCATCACCAATTCGACACTATGATAATTCTTCATCGCTTTGCCATCCAAAGGAAATCCTTGTGCTATGATTATTTACTAATGCGCAGCCTTTAGTTTGGTGGATGTAATTTGGAAACACAACAACAAACATAACACAAGAATACCATAGACTATGATAAGAAGGAATGATGATAAATCTAGAATATCAGCTTAAATTATAATATCAACATGAAATTGTTACAATCTCACCCATGAGGTACTTCAAGTATTATGGTAAGACTTCACTTTCCTTCCAACAATAACTATGGGAGAAACTTCACAATTACACCTCTTAATGGCTTCTTTAACACACCTTCAAAATGATGGCTTCCTTTACACACTTACTCATACAATATTTCTCACTACTTCCTTCTATGCTAAATGAGGGGGTGGCCTCTTTATTTATAGAACTTCCAGGCTTATCCATCTTATCTCTAAGATAGGATAAGAAATCCACTCTGACGAATCATATTCCATACCTTAACTCTTATCTGTACATGTAAGTTTATCTTTTAAGATAAGATAAACCTTATCATTTCACATGGGTTCCACATTTTTAGACTTTTTACAAATAAAATACACAAAATATTTATGACCTCACTCCTTTTCCTTATTACCAATATAATATTTCTAATTCCTAATCATGTAGACCCTACTTCTCTACTTACCCAAACTTTGACATTTTAACATTACCGGACCACTTACGACAAATATTTACTTTTTACCACAACATTCCTATTGTACTTTTAACTATTACCGTACTATACATTATTGGCAGTGTCGTACTGGCAGCACCGTTATCTTCTATTGGACGCTACTACTAATTATACTTAACAACATCCTATTCCTAATACATACATTAATGAAATAGAAATTACGGAGGAAAATTTTAGTGTCAACATCTTCCCCCTTCCTAGCTTCTACTCGTCCTCGGAGTAGACTATTTTGGTGCTTGGAAAATCTTCAACTTGTCGTGGTTGACCCATTTCGTAATAGGAGTGCCATCCATATCCTCCAAATGCAGACGTACCATTTTCATACATAGCTGCTATTTTGTAGGGCCCCATCCATTTTGGAAGAAATTTTTTGTCTTCTTTTTTTGTATCTGGAATCATATACTAGAACCAAGTCATTCACATGAAATGGAGACCAACGGATCTTTTGATCAAAGTATTCCTTCTGCTTCATTTTCTTCTTATAGCTTATATCCTTCGCTATTTCCCTCATTTCCTCTAGCAAATGAAGATGTACCAACCTTTCTTTTACTAAATCACTTTCATCCATCCTTTCATTTTTCATAACTCTCACAGTGGGAATATCAAACTCAATAGGAAGAACTGGATCAATGCCATAAGCCAACTGAAATGGGGAGTATCATGTTGTTGACTTTGATGTTGCCCTATATGCCCACAATGCCACATGAATCCTTTTATCCCACTTATGTACCGCAAGGTCGCATCTTTGCTAGAATTTGACATAACACAAAATTTGTCCATTCCACCTATCCATTTGTGTTTGGCTTGTATGTTGTTGCTTCCTGTGCTTAATAGAAAACTTATTGACTAGGGCTTCTACCACCTCATTAATGAAGTGGCTTCCTTGATCTGTTACAATTTCTAATGGACAACCAAATCTGGTGACAATGCGTTCATATATGAACCTTGCCACTTCATCCATGGAATTTTTTTCAATGGCCTAGCTTCAACCCACTTGGTTAAATAATCTGTGGCAACTACAATATACTTATTTTGGCATGGGGTAGTTGGAAGTGGACCTACAATGTCTATTCCCCACTTTTCAAAGGGACCAAGTGGAAGAATAGGGCATAATGGAGCTGATGAAGTCTTATGGTTACCATGTGTTTGACAAATATCACATGTCTTACAATAATTATAACAATCTCTAAAAAGAGTGGGCAGTGATAACCTGCATCCAAGATCCTTCTTACTGTAAGTTGTCAGAGAAGTTCCCTCCACATGTACCATTGTGGAATTCTTCTATCAGCTCCTTCCCTTGATCACGTCCAACTGCCCTCTTGTACTATCCATCAGGTCCTATTCGAAATAATACTCCATGCAGAATAGAATATGGATGACTGGCTTGAGTAATCTTCCTCTTAGTCTTTGCATTGGCACCATCAGAAACTTGAATTCATTCAGATAATTCCAAATATCTATGTATTCACTAGGGATTGTGTCAAGGGATAACAATGTTGCATCTGGGAAATCATCATCATCACAAGATGAACCTAAACCATCATAGGCTCGAGAGAGTGCATCTGCATTGACATGCTTCTTTCCTGGCCTATCTATAATATCAAATTCAAATTCTTGTAGCAAAATTATCCATCTTGCTATCCTCCCTGATGGGTTAGGCTTATTGACAATATATTTTAGAGCCTGATGATCTATTACAACTATAAATTTCTACCCTAGCAAGTAATTTCTAAACTTCTTTACAGCAAAAATGATAGCTAGAGCCTCTTTTTTCGATTACATAAATATAATTTACCTCAAGACGCTCATTTGTCTACTCCCAAAGTAAACTGGATGATCATTCCCATTTTCATCCTTTTGGCTCAGAGTACTTCCTAGTGTTGCATCTGAGGCATCAGTATACACAATGAATGGCTTGCTCCAATCTGGATTCTTTAAAATAGGTGAAGATGTCAGGGCTTCCTTCAGTTGTTCAAAAGCTTCATGTACCTTATTTCCTGGTTCATAAGTAACATCTTTCTTCAAGAATCGGTTAGTGGGTCATGTAATTTTGAGAAAATCTTGATGAACCTTCTATAGTAACCCACATGGCCTAAAAATGATCTCAACTTACTTCTATTCATAGGAAATGGTAACTCTTTGATTTTTGAAACTTTATCAGGATTAGTACCAATACCATCTTTGGATACAACATGCCCTAACAAAACACCTTTAGAACATCCAAAGACACACTTTGCAAGGGTTTAGTGAGGCTTGTGCTTCATCTAACCTTTGAAATGCTATCTCCATTTGGTGCAAGTGGTCCATCTTGCTCCCATAGATGTAAAAATCATCAAGAAATACTCTGATGAAGTTCCCAATGTAGGGTTCAAACACCCTATTCATCAAACGCTAGAACATTTCCGAGCATTACACAACCCAAAAGGCATAACTCTATAAGCAAATGTTCCCAAGGAGTGGTGAACATGGTCTTCAACCTGATCTTTCTCTCGCTATACAAACTTGGTTGTATCCGCTATATCCATCAGAAAAACTATAGCACTCCTGGCCAGCTACTTCATCCAAGATCTGATCTGAGAATGGAAGAGGGTAATGATCCTTCTTTGTTGCCTTATTGAGCTTCCTATAATCAACACAAATGCGTAGCTTCCCATTTTTTTTATTGAGATCACAATGGGAGAAACCCATTCTGAATTCTCCATAGCAAATATGAATCCTGCATCAAGCAACTTATCTATTTCTTCTTTTACAGTCTTGGAAAAATTAGGATTCATTCTATATGGCATTTTTTTATGGGCTTAACACCATCTACCAACTCAATAGAATGTTCTACCCAACTTACTTGATGGAGTTCCTTGTAATCAAAAGTGAATAGGTGTATGTACCTTGAAAAAGAGCTGGAGGTAGATTCCTTCTCACTCTCCATCACAACATCACCAATCTTTATTTGTTGGAGACAATCATCAATTTCTTCTTCAAATAATTTTATGGGTTCATGAGTCGGTGTGACTAGAAGGATATCCATGACCGAAACATCAACCTCACTTTCTTCATCTTCTGTGTCCACTTCACTGGTACTAGAGTAATCAGAGGATGTCCAATCATCAATTTCATCACTTGAATCCACAAGTTCTACCTTATGATGCCGAGGGATCACATTTATCTTCACCCTCTCTCTACCACGTCCAAGTGTCATGAAGCCTTCATTCTAGTAGTTTCTTGCATGAACTCTCCTTAGCCATGGTCTTCCCAACAACATTGGGTACGCAACAAGTACCATTTTTCATCACTGAAAGTCTACCACACATACAACACCCATAATAATGTATATTGCCACATTTGAAACTACACCTTCTGGTTTAGTTTTTCCCTTATTTAATGACCTTAACATAAGTGTTGAGGGGCGATCAATTTTTAAACCCAACATATTCATTACAGACTCGGTCATTACATTAACTGTAGCACCTCCATCAACTAAGACATCATGAATTGAAATACCATTACATAATACCTCAGCTTGTGGAGCGTAGGGATCCCTCTGCCTCCAAAATAGGGACCTCAACCTCCTTCCTTCGTTGAGCATTGAGTCCACTTCGCAGCTCCTACCTCTTCTCAGAAGACATAGCCAAGAGTTGACCATATGTAATATTTGCAGGCCTTTTGGACAGATCTTCTAAGATGGAGTATGGTCTTGTCCCTGTGAAATCAGAAAATCCTGCACACCCAACTTTCTTCTCCTATGTTTCTTACTAGTTTCTCCTTTCATCTTCTTAGGATCATTTCCATCTTGATTATCTTTTTCTTTCTTTCTTTTTGTTACAAACACATCTACTTCATTATTTATGCTCTTATCTACTACATCAAAAGAATTCACGGTGTGTTTTTCCTTTATCATTATCTCTTGTACAGATATGTAGAAGCTCTATCTGGACAATTATACTTATAATGACCCTTTTTATAACAACCATAACATACAACTTCAGAAATATTTATTTTTGGACCTCTATCTCCTCCCTGAGAACTAAATTATTTTCCTTGAAGAAGATTAATAGTTAACTGACCCATCTTCTTGAGTAGATCTTCATACTTAGTAGATGTACTAGGAGAAAGATTTGTGCTCACCGAGAGTGGTTGTGGATTCTGGACCAAAGGTGCTGGTGTAGGCTCTACTTTAGCAACAATTTATTTGGGCTCCTCTTCCATGATTTCTTCTTGCCTTCTTGCAATCTCCTTTGCTTGTTCAATGGTAGGTTGGGTGGTCATACTTCACTCATTTTCTGATCTTTGGCTTCATCCCAAGAATGAAGTGCTTACAGAGGAGATTATCCATGCCATTCATCAACCCATCCGCTAATCCTTCCTTCTAGATCTAGGCATCGAGCTTCCTCCTTAGCTCTAGAACATGAACATGATAATCCCTTATCTTCTCCTTCTCTCCTTGGGATAGCTTTGTGATATCGATCATGAGATCTGCATATTTTTGTTGTTCACCAAATTCTTCAAGAAAAATTTTAGTTAATAAATCCCATGAGTTTTTCACATTATCACCTAGTGTTTCAAACCACCTAAGGGTGAACCATCCAAAAAGGTAGGAAAAAATTCAGTCCATTGTTCCTTCTTATAAGGCCATTACAAATACAAGATCGTTTTAAACTCTTGAATGAAAGAGGAAGCATCTTCATTAGATTGGGCTGAAAAAATAGGAATCTTCCCATTTTCAAAAGTAACCACAAGTGAAATACCAACCCACAAGTACAATCAACAAGACTTATGTGCACAAATAATTGGAATCACTATAATAGAAAATAGAAATGACCACGGTAAACTATGGTAAACTTGACTTACATCGAGGTAAAAACTAACTTTACTTGTGGTAAACACTATTCACAAAGTAAAAGTGAAGTTATCACGCAATAAATACTATTCACGATGGTAAAAAGTGACTTTTTACTGCGGTAAATACTATTCATAACAAAAGTGACTTTACCATGGTAACTACTATGCATAGTAAAAACAAGGTTACCCTCCAAATGTTTTCTAACTAAGTGGGAATATCTCTCCAGAAAATCCACCAACGAGGAATGGTCCCGGCAACGGAACCAAAATGTCATCACCAATCCGACACTATGATAATTCTTCACCGGGAACTCCTTGTGCTATGATTATTTACTAATGCACAACTTTTAGTTTGGTGGATGTAATCTGGAAACACAACAACAAACATAACACAAGAATACCATAGACTATGATAAGAAGGAATGATGATAAATCTGAAATATCAAAGTGTAAATTATAATATCAACATGAAATTGTTACAATCTCACCCATGAGGTACTTCAAGTGTTACTGACTTCACTTGCCTTCCAACAATAACTATGGGAGAAACTTCACAATTACACCTCTTAATGGCTTCTTTAACACACCTTCAAAATGATGGCTTCCTTTACACACTTACTCATACAATATTTCTCACTACTTCCTTCTATGCTAAATGAGGGGGATGGCCTCTTTATTTATAGAACTTCTAGGCTTATCCATCTTATCTCTAAGATAGGATAAGAAATCCACTCTGATGAATCATATTCCATACCTTAACTCTTATCTGTACATGTAAGCTTATCTTTTAAGATAAGATAAACCTTATCATTTCACATGGGTTCCACATTTTTAGACTTTTTACAAATAAAATACACAAAATATTTATGACCTCACTCCTTGTCCTTATTACCAATATAATATTTCTAATTCCTAATCATGTAGACCCTACTTCTCTACTTACCCCAACTTTGACATTTTAACATTATCAAACCACTTACGACAAATATTTACTTTTTACCACAACATTCCTATTGTACTTTTGACTATTACCATACTATACATTATTGGCGGTATCATCATCGGCAAGCAGCGCGTTATCTTCTATTAGATGCTACTACTAATTATACTTAACAACATCCTATTACTAATACATACATTAATGAAATAGAAATTACTAAGGAAAATTTTAGTGTCAACATCACCTTTGGGTGAATATGACATCTATAAATAGCCACTTGTTTTTAAGAAAATGGCCCCTCAACTTCTCATTTTCCATTTTTTAGTCTTTCAATTTCTTGTTTAGAACTCATTTTGTTTTCATGTTTGCATCCATGCTAGTTTTTCCTTTGCTATTAGAAGCCATTCAATATTCTTACTCTAGTCTTGTTCATTGTTGTTTATACAAATTAGTTTATCCAAAGAGAGTAGAGGGATATTGTAGATTGAATTCATTAGAGTTGTAGGTTGTGTTCTTCATGAAGGTAGATTCTAGAATCTCTCAAGGTACACTTGTGTTGTATTCCCACAATAAATATTGCTGATGGAAGGAATTGCATACGCCAAGCTCTTTCACTTGCGATGTCCATCTCCTACTCACATTATATTCGGTCTATATCCAAAGCTGCCATTGTTCAAAATACTTTTTCTCTTGATCTAGCATATACACATTCTTTTGGATTCACGTGAACATGAAGGAATGAGAAGATCATTCTAAGCGGACAAAATCATACACTACTATATTCGCCACTATTCGCAAATTCGGGTTTTATCTCACAAAGTTCTAGTTAAAACATATCAAATAGAGTAGTGAAATATTTCATTTCACCTTAAATTTCATTTTTGATATTTCCAGGGAAGTTGTTGGGATAGATAGTTTCTCATAAACTATGATTCATTCCTCACTTATGAGGTAGGATCAAGAATCTCTCGGATCAAGTTAATCACCTATCAGGTATTTAGGATAAACTCACAAATCGCACTTGGCCTTCTAAAGTAGCTACACCGAGCTACCATACTTGTTTTAATTTTGTTATTAGATTATTTGTCATTTAAATATATTATATTAGTTTCTCTTTCAATTCTATTAAAATTCTATCAAAAATACAAAAATAGAGGAAAATATATGTTGTAGATATGTTCTTGCATAATTAGTTTATTTCATTTTGAGTTAGGTTTATATTGATCTTGTATGACAATCACAAGACCTAGGAGCCCAAGGAATACATTTTTGAGCCAATCGTGCCTCAACCCAATCTTGTTGTAGCATTAATCGACATAGGCTAAAATCTGTAATTCAAGTCTTCCGAACGGCAACAAGACCTACAAGAAATCAACACACGCCTAAGAGTATTAAACATAGAAGATGACAAAGAAAACACATTACTCGTCAAATCAACCTTTAACACCCTGAATTATTGTTACTTCCTCCTGAGTATTCAAGTGTTGATATATGATTTCTTCTATATAAGGACGTGTTCCTTTGATTGAGAAGTCATGCTTGATATGGATTGTATCTTCTTTGCTCTTGAAGATCTTTGACTAAGTCAGAATATGCTTGGACTCTTTTATTTCTTCATTTTTAGCACCTGAGTTCAATTTGATTTCGGGATGAATTGTGGATTTATCCATCCTTATGACTCAGCCTTGGATCAGTTGCATTGATCCAAGAGATGTTTTAAGTTTATTCAGGATGAACAAAAATTATTGACCTTACGAAAGTTGCAAGGTCTGAATGAGTTGAATGAGCAATTCTGGAGTTTAACTCAGGCTGATCGTGTTAAATGAATTTGGTTCCGGATATCGTAATATTAGGAAGGTGTAGACCTTGAGCCGGGTAAGAAATTCGTGTATACATTTATAAGTTTGATTTGCAATGTCGGATAGAATCCATTACAGGAAAGTTATACCTATTTGGTTCTAATCTTCGATCGGTCCTACTAGGGAGACCTAAATGTGGTTCGTTAAGGTTAATAACCTTAACCTAAACTATAACCTATTGGTTGAATTATTGCTAATCTAACCTAGCCCTAAACTATAAGCTTAATGCTCCTAAGGTTAGCTACACCTAGCACTATGGAAGTAAGACTAATGTCTTACCTTATGATCTACCCTATGATCTAACCTATCTTAACTAATGATAAGGATGGAGGGGGACCTATGAAGGGGCGCGAGTCATGGGCGGTGGTTTCCATGGCATTTATGAGGTGGATAAGGATGAAGGACTTGGGATTTGGTGGAGGTTGCAAACGGCTATGTGACCTGACGTGGCAGCATCACCAAATTTGGGAATGGTTGTTTGTTTTCATTTGGCAATCACCAACTTTGGTGGTCGGTGGCAATGGAGAATAGGTGGGAATTTAAGAGTTAATGCCATTGATGAACTTGGTTCCGAGCATGGATTGCTTGGGAAGGCATGCAAATGGAAAATTGGTTGGTATTTTGGTTTTCCATGCGTTCGCTTTTTCTCTGCTTGATCACTTGGTTCTTGAACAGTCTACTATATGTTGCATGGCAACTTTGAGAATATCTAGCTCTTTTCTCTGTTGGGGAAAGTTTATAAGGCATGAAGGTAACAATTTATTGTTGTTTAATCTATCGTGGAAGAAGAAGAGAAGGCGCAAGCTCATTCAGAGGTCTTCTTCGGATTTTTAAGTGACACTATCAGGCATGATAGGCCCTAACTTTTAAAAATCTTGCTTTCCTTCAAATGCTTTCATTAAAACAACTCTGTTCAGGTGATTTTAGTACAGTTGGTTTGAAGCAATGTATTGGTTCTTCTTTTCCTGTGGATTTAGGAATCTCTGGTTATGTGAAGACTCTGTTGAAATGTTTACTGTATTTATTTCTTCTTTTTGGATTCTTTTTTGGCTGAAGATGTGGCTGTGTTATCATGTTGTTGAATCCTGTTGAATCTTGTTGGGTATACTTAAAGTTTCTTCTGATTGGAATGCTTGCTGTGATTGTTTTACTTGAACGCGACTTCTGTTGAAGTCCTTACTATGTTTTCAATTTTGGTTAGACTCCGTTGAAATTTTGCAAGGAATATATATATACATTGGGCTTTGACTCTGTTGGAGTCCTTGAAATGTATCTTATATTTCGACTTCTGTAGAAGCTTTGTTGGGAATACTTATTGGTATTGACTCTGTTTGAGTCCTTGAAATGTATCTTATATTTCGACTTAGAAGCTATAGAAGCTTTTTGTGAATACTTATCGGTATTGACTCTGTTGGAGTCCTTGAAATGTTTTCGTATGTATTCGACTTCAATCTAAACCCCTTAGTTGTGAATACTTGTTGGATACGACTTCTGTTGAAGTCCTTGCAGTATTCCCATGTGAACACGACTCTATTGAAGTCCTTGATGTGTTTACGTGTTGGCTCGACTTCTTGATGTAATTCCTATCTTGTGCATACATATTAATTCAGACTCTTTCTAAATGTTGTTGTGTTTATATTGAGTTCGATTCTGTGGAAATGTGTGCTTGGTTTACATTACAAACATGACTATGTTAGAGTCCTGCTATATTTTCGTATTAGCTCGACTTCTGTTAAAACTTTGATGAGCTTATGTTATGGGCGCCTTGTAAAGTCCTTGCCGTGACTATCTTTCTTGAATTTGGCTTCGTTAAAAGACCTTCTTTGTATATTCATAGGGATTAGACTCGATTGAATGTTTGCTATGTATGTATGTGGTTCGACTCAGTTGAAATGTTGTTGTGTTTGCATATGGATACGTCTTCTGTTTATGATGTTATCTAGTCTCTAGTTTGACTGAGATAATGAGTTCCTAACTGTGCCATGTCAGGCGATGGCGTTGGGTAATTTCATGTTTGAAGAATGATATGGAAAGATTTGTTGAGTCTATTTTGGTTGGATTATTTATTATTGCTTTGTCGCGAAAGTTTTTGTATTGCTTAATAGCTACAGGTGATTTTTATAATTGAATTTTGATGAAACTGTAGTTTCTTCTTGTGATCTCGACTGATTTAGTCACATGCGTATAATGTAATTACATTATTCTTGAGGAGTCCGTGATACCCCGATCCTCTGAGGAACATGATTGGAATGGAAGTCCGAATGTCTTGTTTCTTT
Source organism: Taxus wallichiana var. yunnanensis (assembly GCA_018340775.1). Taxonomy (NCBI): domain Eukaryota; kingdom Viridiplantae; phylum Streptophyta; class Pinopsida; order Cupressales; family Taxaceae; genus Taxus; species Taxus wallichiana. Next base: position 232,828,483 of record CM031240.1, on the reverse strand, counting down.
CTCCTCAAACAATTTGTAAAGTATATGTTGATATATATAACTATAGGAATAATAAAATATTCTCTCCTTGTCTAGAAACTCGAGTGCTTTCTTCTTTTGTATTCCTTATGTGAAATCTACGGTGACGGGCTTAAGAAGGAAAGACTGTTAAACCTGTAGGAGAGACTCGTAAAAATATATGGCCGTAAAGTTGGTGTATTAGTCAATACCATTGAAATAATGTAATGTTTTTAAGGAATCTCGTTAGTTGAACTTGATGAAAGTTATAATCTTCCTTTGAGGAATTGTTAAAAAAAAACATACCATTGGATACACGAATTAATAGGATATTCATTTTTGAATGGAATAATTTGTTGGATTATTGTTGTCCTTGGGATTCGATGGATGGATGTTTTGGATTCATTTTGTTCTTCTTAGACTCTAATATATATGATGAATCATCTGAAGGGTATTTAGGATTAATTGGTAACTATAATATGAGTCATGCACTAAAAAGTCATGATAGAATTACAGTAAAGATGATTAGTCTAATTTATGTTAAGTATTTGAAGAAATGATTTCATTTAAACAGGTTGTTTAATGAGAACAATTGGTGGAATGCAATTGTTTTAAGAATTAGTGCTTATCATGCTCAGTTCACCGAACTGACCCATGTTGGCAATTTTTGCAGATGGTTGTCGTAAGTGGTAAAGGCACGCAGATCTGATATGATACTCAGATTGTTTAATTTGGTTTTATGATGAATTCCAACTTGATTTCTCTAATTGTACTATATGAAGAAAGTTTTTCTTTTGTTGTTGAGTATTGTATCAAATATGTTGAATGCATAAATTGTAATTGTTTGGCTTAGAAATAAATGAAATGAGGGTATTGTTACTATGTGGCTGCATTTTTATTGTGATGGATTGATCCTCTTTGGTTCGATTATTTTTAAGTGCATTTTTATTATTGTATACCTTGGAGTATTTGGATTCTCTAAGTAGGCCTTGTAATGATTATGTGACTGATTACTTGTAAATGGTTAGTAATTCTTTTATGTTTTGAATATGGCTAAATTGTAAAAATTAGTCCATTGCTTACGGGAAGTTAAGGTTAAACTACACCTTTATAGGTAGTTGAAACAGAAAGGTAATCTAATACTCCCTATCCTTGATCTAAGTCAAGACAAGCTGATGATTTTAAAACACTATACCTTAATAACAATGAGTAAGATTTATATTTCAGTTTTGAGAACCGATATAAACTTATAGGGGTATAGTTAGCATCCTTATGAGAGGGCTTAGGGCTACTGCCAATTTTGTTGGTTAAGATTAATGTGAGTCAATGAACTCCTTGACGAGATCTCAAATCTTATTAAACTTCTCTCTGTGAAATGGATCTTATATAAGTAAGGCAACTCAAAGGTGAGGAACACAGGGGTTGGGAAAAGACTACCCAGAAAGGAGAGTCTTAAAGTATAATTTCAACTCAACGTAAGTAACAACACCTTAAGTTAAGTAGATCTTTCCGAGGTGGTTTTGTAGGATGTCGGCACATGTCAATGCGTAGGTTGTACCTTCGAGAAGATTAGGATCTTCTCGAGGATACAACAATAGGTGACTTATGGCACACCCTTTGCATTGATCATTAAGATTTACACCTTAAACTCGAACAATTTTTACTCTGGATCTGGTTAGGAACATGGTCATGTTATGAGGCTACCCTTGGAGACTCGGGGTACCTTTACACACGAGGTTAACTAGGGTTGACCAAAGTATGTCACTTATCCCTAGTCCTCAAGAGCATCCTTATAACGTTGACATGTTATTAATCTGTTCCTGAGTGAATGACTTGGGACAGGGGAGGCTGACAGAAGTCAGTGTAAGACATTCTATATAACATTGGAGTGGGGTGAAGGACGTATTCCAGATTGACGAGTATGCCATCAAGGAATACAAGACATAAACAGTATGTTTCAAATCTTTGGCCAAAGTATCGCAAGCTGTTGATTGCGTTGTCCTATGTCACCTAGTCTAAGGGACGTGATGCCGATGAATAATGGTAACAATTATTTAGATAGGTTCCTTGGGTAGAGCATTCTAAAATCCCAGTTTAGGGAAGAGAACTGCAAGAGTGTGGTGTTAAAATAAAAACACCAACTCTATGATACCCATGAATAGATCGGTAGATTACCGAGTCATGGAATGAATAGATCGGTGGTATACCGAGTCATTACAGCTGCATATGGTTATCTGTTATAAGAATGATTGTTTTGATCTGTGAGTTCTAAATTATGTATTTAGAACTAGGAAGCGCTTATCAAAAAAAAAAAAATCTTGTTCTAATGTACTAAATTGGGGAATGTTACATCTTGGTATCAGAGCTGAAGGTTGCAGCTCTTGGACCTATTGTGTCCATAATCGATAAAAACCTAAATTTTCTTGAATGTGAGAAAATGGTTAGAACAAGGGGAATGTTGCAAATAATGCTCCACCTGAAGGAGGGGTGGCAACAACCCAAAAGCTTGATGAGATCCTTACTGCCCTATTGGACACAAGAGATCATTTGGCTGTACTTGAACAACAAGTAATGGGAAATGAGGAGGATGATGAAGCTGGTAACAACAATCAGCTACCTCCTGAGGACAACCCCGATGTGGGTGTTGATAATAACACTGGAAATGTACCTGTCCAACCAGAAAACAAAAAGGCCAAGTTGGCAGCGGAACTCACTAATGATATAAAAAGGATAATTCCACCTAAATATGATGGCACCACATTAGGAGATGGAGCTGAGAACTGGCTCAGCGAAATGGAAAAGTATTTTGCAATAAGAAACTTCTCTGAGGAAACCAAAGCTATTTGGGGAGCCTATCAGCTTTCCCACGAAGCATCTTCGTGGTGGGACAACCATAAAGTGAGCTAAATATTGATGAGACCAATATCACTTGGGATCAATTTAAGGCTATTTTAGGCAACGTTGGCTGCCACAACTTTTCTATGATCAGAAAATGACAGAATTCTAGAACTTAGCTCAAGGAAGCTAATGGTAACTAAATACTAGGAGCGGTTTATGAAACTCCTCAAGTATGTACCGTAATATCAAACTGACGAGAAGTTCAAAATACGAAAATTTATCATGGGACTAAATCTCGTGATAGGAGGAGAGGTCGATGTTCACAGCCCAACCACTATGGAAGGGGTTGTTGAAAAGGCCATAAGGCAAGAACAGAAATTAAAGGCTATTTCTGCTCATAAAGAGGAAGTGTGGAAGAAGATTGTAAACCCTTCTTCAACTTCACTTGCACCCAAGAAGGGGCCATGGAAAAAGTTTGGAAGCAGTAAGTTTCAGGGGATAATAGTAAGAAAACGATAGCGAATAAGCCTACTGGAAATGTAAGGGATAGTTTTGCCAAAAATTATAACAATGGGCAGAAGCCCTATGGAGGACAACGTGATAATTTTAAGGCTGGAAGTAATTTTGAGCCTAAAAAGGGACCTGTAGGAGGCTGCTATAATTGTGGCAAAGACCACTACGCAAATCAGTGCCCTTTGAAGAAGGATGATCGTAATCAGCAGCATAAGATACATGCTGCAGTAGCAGACAAGCAAGCTGAAAAGCAAGTGACACCTATAGAAGTTCCGGGTAAGTTATTTGGCATACCTATCACTATTCTTTTTGATACAGGAGCTACTGAATGTTTCATTTCTAGTAAAATTGCTTCTAAACTTAAAAGAAAAGCTGGAAAAATGGATAAATCTTGGACTGTACAGTATGGTAATAACTCTGTTCATACAGTGAGTATGTGTCTTTTTGGGGCAGTCCTTGACTTACCTAACTTTTCCACTGAAGTTGACCTCTATGTTGCACCTTTGGGATCCTATGACATTGTCATCGGTGTTAATTGGTTAGCTGACCATAAAGCAAAAGTAGACTGTTTTGAAAAGAATATAAGATGTTTAGATGATCGGCTGAAAAAAAGCAGAGATACAAGGAGTGAAACGGGAAATTTCAGTTAGGAAACTATCAGCTATGCAACTTAAAAAGGCTAAAAACAAAGGATGTACTTTATATGCAGTAAAGATGTCTGAATTTTCAGAAGAAGATGGTGATTCCATGAAACGATTCCCTCTGTTGCAAAGTTTCAAGGATGTATTTCGGAGGAATTACCAGGTTTACCACCCAAAAGGGAATTTGACTTCACTATTGAAATCAAACCAGGAACGGAACCTATTTCCAAGGCACCTTATCGGATGACTACTACAGAGTTAGTCGAGCTTAAGGCACAATTGCAAGAACTTTTGTCTAAGGGCTTGATTAGACCAAGTGTTTCACCTTGGGGAGAGCCAGTAATATTTGTAAAAAAGAAAGATGGAACACTTAGGCTGTGTATTGACTATCGGATGTTAAACAAAGCAACAATTAAGAATAGATACCCACTTCCAAGGATTGACGATCTATTTGATCAAATGCGTGGGGGCGGTTTATTCAAGATAGATCTTCAATCGGTTATCATCAATTAAGGATTAGAGAAGAATATATTCATAAAACAACTTTTCGAACAGGTACGAACATTATGAATTCACGGTTCTACCCTTTGGATTAACTAATGCACCACAACTTTTATGAACTTAATGAATAATATCTTTCAAGAATATTTGGACAAGTTTGTACTTGTATTCCTGGATGATATTCTCATATATTCTAAAAGTGTCGAAGAGCACAATGAGCATTTGAAGATAGTTTTGGAAATTTTGAGAAAAAGAAAGTTATACGGTAAGTTATCCAAATGTTCTTTCTTTGATACTGAAGTTCACTATTTGGGTCATGTCATTAGCAAGGAAGGAATTGTAGTGGATCCTTCAAAAATAGTGGCTATAACCGAGTGGCCTGCACCCAAGAATGTACATGAAGTAAGAAGCTTCATGGGTCTTGCTGGATATTATAGAAAATTTGTTAAGGATTTTTCTAAAGTGGCTGCACCAATAACTTCATTGCAGAAGAAGGATAAGAAATTTATTTGGAATGATAAGTGTGAAACTGCTTTCAAAAGTTTGAAAAGCTAGTTGACTTCAGCACCTATATTATTAGTTGTGAGACCTAATGGGAGCTTTACTGTTGTAACGGATGCTTCTGGGGAAGGCCTTGGTGGTGTTTTGTTACAAAATGATCAAGTCATAGCATATGAAAGTAGAAAACTTAAGTTACATGAGCTGAATTATGCCCCTCATGATTTGGAGCTTGTTGCCATTGTTCATGCGCTTCAAGTCTGGAGACACTATTTACTTGGGAAACCTTTTGAGTTGAAAAATGATCACTTAGGGCTGAAATATATTTTCACTCAACCTAATCTAAATGCCAGACAGAGAAGGTGGTTAGAGTTTTTATCTCAATATGATTTTGATATTAGCTACATCAAAGGGAAAGAGAATAGAGTAGCAGATGCTCTAAGTCGTAGGAGACACATTTCGCTCTTATAACATTAAGAACTCGATTAAGGATGAGGTAAAAGTGCCTCGAGAATCGATATATACTTTCAAAGCAAGTAAAAGCAAGGCGCTTACTACAAAACCTAATGATGAAAGGTTTAAAGGTTTTCATTTTGATAATGAAGGAATCTTACGTTATGAAAACAGAGTATACGTACCTTTGCTAAATGATTTGAGAAGGAAGTTGCTAGTTGAATTTCATAATTCACCCTTCTCTGGACACCTGGGTATCACAAAAATGCTTGCTGATCTAAAACAACAATACTTTTGGAAAGGTATGAAAAAGGATGTTATAGATTTTGTGACTCATTGTCTGGAATGTCAGCGGGTTAAGGCAGAACACATGCACCCTGCTGGACTATTATATCCCCATAGCATACCATAGTACAAATGGCAAGTAATAAGCATGGACTTTGTACAAGGGTTACCTATGTCTAGGAATAAGCATGATGTTATCTTAGTAGTTGTAGACAAACTAACAAAGGTAGCTCATTTCATCGCTGGAAATCTGAAGGATGATTCTCCAGTGTTAGCAAAAAGGTTTGTACATGAAATTTTCAGGTTGCATGGAGTACCTGAATTAATTATATCTGACAGGGATCCTAGAATGACGTCAAGATTTTGGCAAATGCTTAATACAGCTCTTGGAACGAAACTAAACTTCAGTTCTGCATATCATCCGGAAACGGATGGACAAACAGAGAGAGTAAATCAAGTGTTGGAAGATATGTTGCGAATGTATTGCATGGATCAACAGTATAAATGGGAAGAGTATCTTCCATTAGTTGAGTTCACATACAACAACACTTATCACTCATCTCTTAAAATGGCACCTTTTGAAGCACTTTATGGAAGAAAGTGCAGAACCCCTGTTAGTTGGGATAGTATTGAGGATAGAGTGGTAATTGGGCTAGAAATCCTCACTGAAATGGAATAGCAAGTAAAGATGATTCGTGAACGATTAAAGGAAGCAACAGATAGGTAGAAGAGCTATGTTGACCTTAAGCGGGTTGATCAAAGGTTTGAACTTGGTGAAAAGGTTTTTCTTCGTGTTAAACCCAGAAAGAGTTCTATAACTTTTGGCAAGGCTGCCAAGTTGTCACCTCGTTACGTGGGACCTTTCGAAATTGTCGAAATAATCAATCCTGTAGCTTATCGATTAGCATTACCACCTGCTTTGTCTCACATTCATGATGTTTTCCATATTTCCTTGCTTAAGAAATATGTTTCAGATTTGTCACATGTTTTAAATTGGAATTCCTTACAGGTCCAAGACCCAAGAATAATCGTGGTTAAACCCACACGAGTGCTGGAAACTCGCCAATTGCATTTGAGAAATCGTGAAATACAAGCAATGTAAGGTCCAAAGTGGGACTAGTTTAATGAAGAAAGTGCAACTTGGGAAAATCGGGAGAGATGAAAATTGCTTTTCCCTTTCTTTTTGAACAGAATGAAATCTATTGACAAAAAAATTATGAACTTATCTTTTTCATGTCTTTATGAAAGCCAGATTGAGGCAAACATTATTCAGGTTGAATAAAATGTATCATGACATTGATTTCTGGAATTATTCAAGTTGGAAATAGTCTTTTGTATTGTGAACTAATAAATTGGTTGACCTGAAGGTAAATCAAAATATGTAATCATCGGGATGATGAATCTTTTAGGAGGGAAGCATGTAACACCCTGAATTATTGTTACTTCCTCCTGAGTATTCAAGTGTTGATATATGATTTCTTCTATATAAGGACATGTTCCTTTGATTGAGAAGTCATGCTTGATATGGATTGTATCTTCTTTGCTCTTGAAGATCTTTGACTGAGTCAGAATATGCTTGGACTCTTTTATTTCTTCATTTTTAGCACCTGAGTTCAAATTGATTTCGGGATGAATTGTGGATTTATCCATCCTTATGACTCAGCCTTGGATCAGTTGCATTGATCCAAGAGATGTTTTAATTTTATTTAGGATGAATAAAAATTATTGACCTTACGAAAGTTGCAAGGTGCGGATGAGTTGAATGAGCAATTCTAGAGTTTAACTCAAAGGCTAATCATGTTAAATGAATTTGGTTCCAGGATATCGTAATATCGGAAGGTGTAGACCTTGAGCCGGAGTAAGAAATTATGGTGTATCTTGCAAGCTTAATTTACAATGCCGGATAGAATCCATTACAGGAAAGTTATACCCTATTTGGTTCTAATATCGATCGGTCCTACTTGGGAGACCTAGATTTGGTTCGTTAAGGTTAATAACCTTAACCTAAACTATAACCTATTGGTTGAATTATTGCTAATCTAACCTAGCCCTAAAACTATAAGCTTAATGCTCCTAAGGTTAGCTACACCTAGCACTATGGAAGTAAGACTAATGTCTTACCTTATGATCTAACCTATGTATCTAACCTATCTTAACTAATGATAATGGATGGAAGGGGACCTATGAAGGGGCACGAGTCATGGGCGGTGCTTTCCATGGCATTTATGAGGTGGATAAGGATGAAGGACTTGGGATTTGGTGGAGGTTACAAATGGCTATTGTGACTTGACGTGGTAGCATTACCAAATTTGGGAATGATTGTTTGTTTTCATTTGGAAATCACCAACTTTGGTGGTATCGGTGGCAATGGAGAAGAGGTGGGAATTTAGGAGTTAATGCCATTGATGAACTTCGGTTCCGAGCACGGATTGCTTGGGAAGGCATGCAAATGGAAAATTGGTTGGTATTTTGGTTTTCCATGTGTTCCGTTTTTTCTCTCGCTTGATCACTAGTTCTTGAACCGAGTCTACTATATGTTGCATGGCAACTTTGAGAATATCTAGCTCTTTTCTCTGTCGGGAAAGTTTATAAGGCATGAAGGTAACAATTTATTGTTGTTTAATCTATCGTGGAAGAAGAAGAGAAGGCGCGAGCTCATTCAGAGGTCTTCTTCAGATTTTTAAGCGACACTATCAGGCATGATAGGCCCTAACTTTTAAAAATCTTTCTTTCCTTCAAATACTTTCATTAAAACAACTCTGTTCAGGTGATTTTAGTACAGTTGGTTTGAAGCAATGTATTGGTTCTTCTTTTCCTGTGGATTTAGGAATCTCTGGTTATGTGAAGACTTTGTTGAAATGTTTATTGTATTTATTTCTTCTTTTTGGATTCTTTTTCGGCTGAAGACGTGGCTGTGTTATCATGTTGTTGAATCCTGTTGAATCTTGCTGGGTATACTTAAAGTTTCTTCGATTGGAGTGCTTCTTTGTGATTGTTTTACTTGAACACAACTTCTATTGAAGTCCTCACTGCGTTTTCAATTTTGGTTAGACTCCTTGAAATGTATCTTATATTTCGACTGTAGAAGCTTTGTTGGGAATACTTATTGGTATTGACTCTGTTGGAGTCCTTGAAATGTATCTTATATTTTGACTTCGTAGAAGCTTTTTGTGAATACTTATCGGTATTGACTCTTTGTTGGAGTCCATGAAATGTTTTCGTATGTATTTGACTTCAATCTAAACCCGGTTGTGATTACTTGTTGTGATACTTGTTGGATACACTCCGTTGGAGTCCTTGCAGTATCCCATGTGAACATGACTCTGTTGAAGTCCTTGATGTGTTTGCATGTTGGCTCGACTTCTGATGTAAGTCCTCGTTGTGCATACATATTAATTCGACTCTTTCTAAATGTTGTGTTTATATTCGAGTTCGATTTGTGGAAATGTGTGCTTGGTTTATATTACAAACACGACTCTATTAGAGTCCCCCTTTGTATTTTCGTATTAGCTCGACTTCTATTAAAACTTTGATGAGCTTATGTTATGGAGGCGACTTCCGTAAAGTCCTTGCTGTGATTATCTTCTTGAATTCAGCTTCTGTTAAAAGTCCTTGTTGTATATTCATAGGGATTAGACTCAGATTGAATGTTTGCTGTGTATGTATGTGTTTCGACTCAGTGGAAATGTTGTTGTGTTTGCATATGGATACGTCTTATGTTTATGGGTTATCTAGTCTTTGGTTTGACTGAGATAAAGAGTTCCTAGCTGTGCCATGTCAGGTGATGGCGTTGGGTATTTTCATGTTTGGTGAATGATATGGAAAGATTTGTTGAGTCTATTATGGTTGGATTATTTATTATTGCTTTGTCGTGAAAGTTCTTGTATTGCTTAATAGCTACTACAGGTGCAATCTTTATAATTGAATTTTGATGAACTCGTAGTTTCTTCTTGTTATCTGGACTGATTTAGTCACATGCGTATAATGTAATTGCATTATTCTTGAGGAGTCGGTACAGTCCTGAACATGATTGGAATGGAAGTCTGAATGTCTCTGTTTCTTTCTCCTCAGCTGTAAAGTATATGTTGATATATATAACTATAGGAATAATAAAATATTCTCTCCTTGTCTAGAAACTCTGAGTGCTTTCTTCTTTTGTATTCCTTATGTGAACTCTATGAGACATGGGCTTAAGAAGGAAAGATTGTTAAACTGTAGGGAGAGACTGATAAAAATATATTGCAGTAAAGTTGGTGTATTAGTCAATACCATTGAAATAATGTAATGTTTTTAAAGGAATCTCGTCAGTTGAACTTGATGAAAGTTATAATCTGCCTTTGAGGAATTGTTAAAAAAAAACATACCTGTTGGATACACGAATTGATAGGATATTCATTTTTGAATGGAATAATTTGTTGGATTATTGTTGTCCTTGGGATTCAGATGGATGGATGTTTTGGATTCATTTTGTTCTTCTTAGTCTCTAATATATATGATGAATCATCTGAAGGGTATTTAGGATTAATTGGTAACTATAATATGAGTCATGCGTTAAAAAGTCATGTTAGAATTACAGAAAGATGATTAGTCTGATTTATGTTAAGTATTTGAAGAAATGATTTCATTTAAACAGATTGTTTAATGAGAACAATTGGTGGAATGCAATTGTTTTAAGAATTAGTGCTTATCATGCTCAGTTCACCGAACGGACCCGTGTTAGTAATTTTTGCAGATGGTTGTCGTAAGTGGTAAAGGCACACAGATCGATATGATACTCAAATTGTTTAATTTGGTTTTATGATGAATTCCAACTTGATTTCTCTAATTGTACTATATGAAGAAAGTTGTTCTTTTCTTTGTTGAGTATTGTATCAAATATCTTTGAATGCATAAAATGTAATTGTTTGGCTTAGAAATAAATGAAATGAGGGTATTGTTACTATGTGGCTGCATTTTTATTGTGATGGATTGATCCTCTTTGGTTCGATTGTTTTTAAGTGCATTTTTATTATTGTATACCTTGGAGATATTTGGATTCTCTAAGTAGGCCTTGTAATGATTATGTGACCGATTACTTGTAAATGATTAGTAATTCTTTTATGTTTTGAATATGGCTAAATTGTAAAAATTAGTCCACTTGTTTAAAGGAAGTTAAGGTTAAACTACACCTTTATAGGTAGTTGAAACAGGAAGGGTAATCTAATACTCCCTATCCTTGATCTAAGTCAAGACAATCGATGATTTTAAAACACTATACCTTAATAACAATGAGTAAGATTTATATTTCAGTTTTGAGAACTCGATATAAACTTATAGGGGTATAGTTAGCATCCTTATGAGAGGGCTTAGGGCTCTTGCCAATTTTGTTGGTTAAGATTAATGTGAGTCAATGAACTCCTTGATGAGATCTCAACTCTTATTAAACTTCTCTCTGTGAAATGGATCTTATATAAGTAAGGCAACTCAAAGGTGAGGAACGCAGGGGTTGGGAAAAGACTACCCAGAAAGGAGAGTCTTAAAGTATAATTTCAACTCAACGTAAGTAACAACACCTTAAGTTAAGTAGATCTTTCCGAGGTGGTTTTGTAGGATGTCGGCACATGTCAATTGCAGGGTTGTACCTTTGAGAAGATTAGGATCTTCTCGAGGATACAACAATGCAGGTGACTTATGGCGGCACCCTTTGCATTGATCGTTAAGATTTACACCTTAAACTCGAACAAGTTTTTACTTTAGATCTAGTTAGGAACATGGTCATGTTATGAGGCTGCCCTTGGAGACTCGGGGTACATTGACACACGGGGTTAACTAGGGTTGACCAAGATGTCAACTTATCCCTAGTCCTCGAGAGCATCCTTATAACATGGACATGTTATTAATCTGTTCTAAGTGAATGACTTGGGACAGGAGGGAGGTGCAGAAGTCGGTGTAAGACATTCTATATAACATCGAGTGGGGTGAAGGACGTATTCCTAGATTGACAAGTATGCCGTCAAGAATACGAGACATAAGCGAGACGTTTCAAATCTTTGGCCAAAGTATCGCAATTTTCTTGATTGCGTTGTCCTATGTCACCTAGTCTAAGGGACGTGATGCCGATGAATAATGGTAACAATTATTCAGATAGGTTCCTTGGGTAGAGCATTCTTAAATCCCAATTTGGGGAAGAGAACCGCAAGAGTGTGGTGTTAAAATAAAAACGCCAACTCTATGATACCCATGAATAGATCGGTAGATTACCGAGTCATGGAATGAATAGATCGTGGTATACTGAGTCATTACAGTTGCATATGGTTATCTGTTATAAGAATGATTGTTTTGATCTGTGAGTTCTAAATTATGTATTTAGAACTAGGAAGCACTTATCAAAAAAAAAAAAAAATCTTGTTCTAATGTACTAAATTGGGAATGTTACACAACCAAATTATAGATGCCATTATAGATATCCGTATGACCGTAGAAGGATCTCGAAAGAGAGAAAACATTTGGTTGTGATCCACTAGTCCTACTGACCAGGACACAAGAGACCTCCTTGTTGATATAGACACTAGCTTGTGTATCCAAGTTGCCAGAACACCTGTTGGGTACTCTGAGAAAATCATGCAACTTCTAGTTCTAAATGTAGAGGCCGAAAAGGCATACAATTCTTCGGATACTCGAGAATCGGGGTTAACTCTTCACATGACCATAAGAGGTCCACAGCAACCACAAACTTATGGTTGTGATCCATAGGTCCCACAACCCAATGGGCCTATAAATCAATCAAATATTGACACTAGCTTACGAACACTGGTGTTTAGGTCTTCTCCACTTCCACCAGACATCATCACACAACTATCATTATTAAACATAGCAGCTAACCAAGCTAAATATTTTTGGACTAGACCAGAGAATCGTCCATAAAGCACCAAAAGATCCACTACACATTTAGCCATTCCATTTTCATGACCTTGTCGGGAGATATATATGAAGCACCCATAGGTCATCTTCCACGTATTCCATAACCCATAGATCAGATCATGGCAGAGCTTGATATTGATTGGAGCCTTCGAGTAGCTATCCTCACCGAACAATCTATCACACCGATTTAGGTTAGGAGGGCCTTCTTTGCCTTAGATTCACAGATCCCATTATTGCGTGTTAAAGACATAAGATTACCTAACTAGTTTATCTTGCATCCCACGTGTATTCCATCCCCATCGGCTATCTCGGCATGACCTCGGGAGGTTGAGTGCGAGGAAGAGTTACTTGTAGATTCCCATGCTCGCATGTCACTTTTCCATTGTACAAAATTGGTGAACCCGATGTGAATCGAACACGCAACCTTCTGATTCGAGTCTTATTTCTACTTGTTCTTCCAATTAGTTTACTTTTCATCTTTTCCACCTCATTAGCCTTCACATCAGCTTCACCAACAAAATTGGTGAACCCGACGTGAAGGGAACAATTGCTTCACTTTCACACTCTTCTTTTAGTTTTATCCACCTTCACTTCTTCCCATTATTCTACAAGTATTTGTATACCCTCCGAATATGTCGAGGATACGATGCGCATGGTGAGACTCTCCTAGGTCTTGAAGCATACTACAATCAATTAAATAGACAACCATCACCCTCACTCTCGGATGGGGTGACAACTATTCAACTAACCGATTTTCAACACAAACTCGCCTCAAAGGACTAGATATAGTTCTTCTTTCCAAATAGAGGAGTTAGATCAGCTCACTCAAATGCAACAACCAAGAGCCTTTGTGCTCTAACAACATGGCGCTCCTTTGAAGAATCTATTTCATCTCCTCAGTGTTTCTTAGACCACAAATTAGTAGACAGTCTAGATCCATATCTATTTTTAGATGACGAATACTTAACATGTTATGCTAGGAGTGAACAACACTCTCAAAATATGTACCCACCTATAGGAGGTTTGCAAACACAACCCGAGGTCTCATTCTAAGAAAACACCCCCATTCTTCCACCTATAGGAAATGCCCTCGGTGAAACTTGGCAGGGCACCAATCAATTCATAGTAGGGTACCATATGCCTATACAACCTCAAGATATACAACAAATGCCACTAAGGCAAAATACCGTGTCTTCACCAAATGAGGTCATCTCAGCCTTAGTTGAGAAGGTTAGAGGGTTGGAACTTGCTCAAGAAAATCAAAATCCATAGTTCATACAAGTAGGAACTTCCAATCCTCCACATCATCCCAGCCAAGTAGACCTCCTCACAGGAACAGGCACGTTGGGTATGCCTCCTTAGTATTTACAACAAACGCCAACTAGAACTGCGTTTTCTAACACCGCTCTAGTTGAGAATATAATACCTCCTAGTTTAGTACAAAACAATCCATTCCTGAGCAATGCTCCTCCATACTTAAACATGTATTCCAAATCACCACGGGGAGATATGTTCTCTTGGTATGTTCGCTCAACCACAAGCATTTCCTTATACCTATGCAAATACACATGCTACATCATATCAACAACCTATTCCACCTCCACCCCCTCAAAGCAAACACCATCAATGGTCAAAACCTATGTGATAGGGACTTATTCAGAATATTTGAAAGAACCTTTAGACTTCACAATATGAAGCGTCATGCTTCCAAGACCTCTTCCCAATCTACCCAAGTACAAAGGGGAGGGAGACCCGAATGCACATATTAAGGCCTATGCCATAGCCATTCAAGAACTGCTCCCTTGGGATGGAGTTGTTGCTAAAATATTCCCCAAAAATTTAGAGGGTATCACCCTCGATTGGTATTATAGAATACCTGAAGCCTCAATACATTCATTTAAACAACTCGTTTCGAGTTCATCAAGGCATTCGACATGAACAAATTGTTGAGAACAGAAGGTGGGGAATTCTAGCATATTAAACAAGAACACAATGAATTTGTTGCTCATTTCATCCAAAGATGGCATACAAAGTCCTCTATTCTTCAAAGAAGAGCTCCAAACATGGATCGGATGGAACCATGTGATTTATTCCTTCATTCTCTCAAAGTAGAGAGATAAAGGAATAAGTCAGAAGTTCCCACTAAGAACTTATGATGAAGTGCTCGAGAGTGCTCTCTGAATAGATCAAGATGCAATAGATAGTGGTCGCAAGACATATGGAACAAATGGGAGGTTAATCATCCCCAACCAAAACACTACGACTTATCCTACTACCAAACACCAATCAAGGACCTAAAATCCTTAACAAAAACCGTGGAGTGACAACAGATGGAGTGACTGACCAAACTAAAAAGCAAACATTGTAAATGTTCCACCACCAGTTAACAATCAATGAAACAACAATTTTACCCCAACAATCAACACGGTGGATTTTAATCGTCCCCAACGATGACAACAACAACAACGGCAGATCCAGACACAGGGTCCAAGTCAAAACTCAACTGGATATCAAAACCAAAACCAAAGGTAACAAACTCAAAACTTTAATCCTAATAGTCAATGCGGTTTAATCGGAGTTTTGGGCCATAACACGTACCAAACCAACAACCTAGGAGTCATAATCCCAACTCATATTGTGGTTTCCACAAAATTCGAGGCCATGACACTAGGACTTGCCACAATTACAATAAGTTCATGCAACATTTTCCAGAAGAACAAAGACAACTCTTCATAGATATGTTCTTAACAGATTTTGTGACACCTATGCCAAATACTTTCACAGGGGTAGTTTCCCCTCAAAACGCACCTCTTAAGATCTTCAATGATCCACTTCCAAATCACAATAACAATAATAAATTAAATCCAAATGGGACGATAAATGTGTAATGACATGAAATAACGATCATGAAGCCTCAACTTCACTAAATCCACCTATCGCACCACAATTAGGAAATCAACCACGAACCAAGATAGTTGGTCTAGTGGAGTTAGATACTGAGTTGCACGTAGAAGCCATAAGAAGAGCATGAGAATATTCTTCTCAACCAAATCCAATATATCCACTAGAGCCAGATAAACAAATGTGGGTAAAACCCATAGGTTCTTATGATTTAATTAATGACTTAACAAAGACCTTCTCTCACATCTCCTTTTTGGACTTGTTGAAAAACTCTCCTGCCCATAGGGCTGCTCTTTTAGAAGCACTAGGTATAGGTCATTTAATTAACATCACTCCACCTCCCAAAACACAAGTAAACCATATAGAATTTGATATCCACCCTCCAAGGCAGCCAGATAGGGATACTGAGTTTATATTCGACATAAAAAAAATGCCAACAGATGCTGAAATTACATGTAGAGGTGATCCGGCCTTGCATTTACAGGTGTGGGTTTACAATAATTATGTTAAACACGTAATGGTTGATGATGGGGCAGCAGTTAACATTGTCCCCTTCTCTTTCCTTCAAAAGCTAGGATATGGAGAAACAAACTATTCCACAACAAGAAATATGCTAAGAGGTTATGACAGCCTTAAAGCTACTTCAATTGGGACTATAATACTACCAGTCACCTTAGGACCCAAGACAATCCTCACCAATTTTTATATCATAGATCGAGAAACCAACTATAATATGATCCTTGGTCGACCATGGATACATCGCATGAAAGCAATCCCTTCTACATTATTCTAGGAAATAAGATTCTTACACCTAAGAAAGATATTTGTAGCAAAAGGTGACCCAAAACCATTCAACATACACCTATTAGACTCGAAGAAAATACAGACAGGCGTTCACTCGAGTTTGAACTCCCAACAAATCAACTTAACAAACCAATCGACTCAAAACCGGAAGAAAAATTAATACCTACAACAAAACTAGAAATTATGAACCTAGTCAAGGGCATCCTAGCCCTCAAGGATGAAGCTAACATTGTAGAAATAGTGTCATTAGGAACTACTGCAAAAAATTGTCAAATTACTAGAACAAGATCTACCAATTTTCCTACCATTTGATTCCACAGGTATGGGATGTACCCTAGGAGTTGGTTCTCTTCTAGCAGAGGAAATTTTCATGGTAGAAGTAACTAAAACAGAAGAAACAGATGCAAAGAATGTCCCAACATCCATTTTTCCTAGTAAATATTGGACTCTCCACTTTGATGGAGCTAGATGTCACTATGGAGTCGGGGGTGTGTGATCTTTACTTCTCCTGAGGGAAAGATCCTACCTTTTGCTTTTAAGTTAAACTTTGAATGTACAAACAATGGTGTTGAGTATGAAGCCCTCCTCCTTGGCCTCATCATAGCCAAAAGGATCAATGTTAATGACATCAGAGTGTTAGGAGACTCGCAATTAGTTGCAAACCAAGTCTCTAAAGTATATGAGACTAGAGCTGAGCACTTATAGCTCTATAAAACAGTGGTATTAGATCTAAGCAAAGGATTCAACTTCATATCCATTGAGGCAATCCCACGAGAATAGAACCTTCTCGCAGATTCAATAGCAACCTCAACTTCACGTTTTACCCCAAGTAATGAGTTGGAAGATACAAGTTTTAAGGTATCACTTCGTACTGAACCATTGGTGAAGAAAATGTCAACAAACCCTCTTCTAACACATATAACTGAGAATGAGTCTTCTATCTTACATCATGTTGATAGTAATAAAGTCACTCTCGAATATCTAAATGCCTATGCAGAGCTACCCCTTGCTCACCCTATAGTTGATCTTTCCCTAATACCACACTCCTCTTCCTACTTTGGAAATCCCATGGTACGAGTCTCCTCCACGAAGGATCTCGATATCTATAAGATAGAAAATGGAGAAAGTTTGGAACTACCTCAGCCCCACCTAAATTTGAAGAAGGTAATGCTTCTTTGATAGAAGAAACCATTGACATAAACATTGGAATGGAGGAAGAACCAAGAATTTTGAAGTTGGGATCCTCGCTAACTCAGGAAGAAATAGAAATACACACCCAAATCCTTAAAAATATCAAAAGGCTTTTACATTTAATTATAAATAAATGATGTATCGCACCACAAGTTACGGTACATAATATCATCACTAAACTAGATGCAAAGCCAATTAAACAAAATTCAAGACCGATGAAGCCAAAAGTGACTCTCATGGTAAAAGAGGAAGTAGTAAAACTTCTCCAAGTAGGATTCATCAAGCCCGTTGACTATTCACAATGGGTGTCTAATATTGTTCCCATCATCAAAAGGAATGGGAAGATACGCATTTGTATAGACTTTCGGGATATTAACAAATCTTGTCCCAAGGATGATTTCCCATTACCATCCATTGATGTTATCATTGATGCAACAACTAGATTTGAACTATTGTCCCTCATGGATGGGTTCTTAGGGTACAATCAGATTAAAATATCTAAACAAGATCAAGCCAAAACCACATTTATAACTCCCTGGGGAACTTATTGTTATGTTGTCATGCCATTTGGTCTTAAGAATGCTAGCGCTATGTATCAGCAGGCAATGACTTATATATTCCATGATCTTATCCATAAAATTTTGGAATCATATGTGGATGACTTGTTGGCCAAGGCCAAGAAACACTGTGATCATCTGGAAGTGCTCTGTATCATCCTCTCACGACTAATTGAGTATGGTGTCACATTAAACCCAGAGAAGTGCGTTTTTGGTGTAACAGGAGGTAAACTTCTAGGATACATTATATCTTCACGAGGGATTGATGTTGATCGGCCAAAATACGGGCTGTTCTCGAAATGATCCCACCTTCAGACAAGTCTAGAATCAGGTCATTTCTTGGGAAACTCGGTGCAATCCAAAGGTTCATCCCAGATTTAAGCTTTGTCATTCATCCAATCAACAATCTACTCAAGAAATATTATAGCGTCGATTGGACTGAAGATTGCAATGAGGCCTTCGAAGTAGTTAAGTGCTTCTTGTTGTCACCACCCACACTAATGCCTCCCAAGCCAGACCGCCCTTTGATCCTATACTCACGAGCCACTCATGTCTCGCTGGCCTGCATGCTAGCTCAAGAAGATGATGATAAACGAGAACACACAATCTATTTCATTAGCCGAATGTTGCTTGATTATGAAACACGTTACACACATGTAGAGAGAGAATGCCTTGCCATAATTTTTGCAACAAAATGTTTGAGACATTACATGTTAAACCAAGAAACAAGGGTCATTGTAAAGACAAACCATTTATGAACATTTCTCACACAAGGATATTTATCTAAAAAGGCTAGCCATTTCATAACCCTAATGGGAGAATTTGAGTTAACATTCATAAACCAAAAATCCGTTAAAGGACAAATCATTACAGATTGGTTAGCTGACAATCCACTAGATGGAGGTGAGCTGGTAGATCTAGACTTTCTGATGAATGTGTATACTTTGTCAAAACTAGACCCCCCATTTCTACATGTCCCTGGTATACCGATATCATCAATTTTATCATGGACCATACATACCCGAAAAGTGCCACATCACAACAAAGAAGGTGGTTACGCATTATTACCGCTAAATATGTTGTTTTAGACCAAGTGCTCTATCACAGAGCCTTTAACGGCATGCTTCTAAGATGCATCAACATAGAAGAATCCAAGAGGATTCTTCATGAATCCCATAGTGGGATATGTGGGGGCCACTTGGTGGTCATGCCACCGCTCGCAAAATACATCGGATGGGCTATTTTTGGCCCACTCTCGAACATGATGCAATGGAATTTGTACGTAAGTGCCACAAATGTCAAGAATTCTCTCACGAGATTCACATGCCAACACAATCCCTGCAACCAATAGTGACTCCATGGCCCTTCTCCACTTGGGGTCTAGACTTAATAGGGAAATTCTCTCCCTCATCAACCGATGGCCATAATTTTATAATCACAGCCACGAAATATTTTACCAAATGGGTAGAGGCCATGCCTCTCACCACTATACTAGGTTCGGTGATTTCCAAATTCATTTTGAACCAAATTATCTACAAGTATGGTGTCCCACAAGTCATTATCTCAAATAATGGCACATCCTTTAAGAATGATGAGGTTCATGAGTTATGTAGCAAGTTCAAGATAAACCATCACACAGCCTCTCTTTACTACCCTCAAGCTAATGGGTAGGCTGAAGCGACAAACAAAACGTTGAAAGCTATTCTCCTCAAAACAGTAAAGGAAAACAAACAAGATTGGCATTTAAAATTATATCCGGCCTTGTGGGCCCACCAAACCTCAATAAGAACACCAACAGGAGCAACTCCTTTCTCACTGGTATTCGGAGCAGAAGTAGTTCTCCCACTTGAGGTTGAAATACCCAATCTCCGCATCTCATTACAAGGGATCCTGGATGAAGTAGCTTACAAGGAGGCACACCTCTCTCAATTAGAAAGTCTTGACGAGGCCTAGGTTAAACACCAAACAATAGAAAAGAGCCTATGCCGACCGGATATGCCACTAGTATAACAAAAAAGTCTATGAGTGAGAAATATATTAAGGAGATCTAGTTCTAAGACTAGACAACCGGATGATAAGAAAACCGGTGAAGGAAGAAAGTTCTAGCGCAAATGGTTGGGCCCATACCGAGTCATGAAGGACTACGGAAATGGTGCGTATCTCTTGTGCACACTAGAAGGTGAGGAATTTGGTGAAACTGTCAATTCCTTGCACCTTAAGTGGTTTTACACATAAAATGTCAAAGTCATTGCTACTACATTATAGCTACCTACATTGCATTAGTCTTTTAGCTGCTTCATTTTGTCCATCTCACAAAATGGTAGTTCAGGAGTTTACTCTTAAAAAACTGTTACAAATTTCTTAAGATATTGGCAAAAATATTCATATCACATCTCTTCAAACATCATCAAATATTTTCAAATCTTCTCATCAATTTCAATGACAAACATTGATGGAAACCATACCAAGACCTCGCATACTTGCCTTTGCTCTTTCTTTCTACTAGGTAAAGTTGTCCTTGCCTACGGTATGTTCTGGAAGCTTCTTGGTGTCACATCTATCCTTCTTAAAATTTCTTGGAATGAAAGGATATCCCAAAGTTATAGATCAGAAATGTCAAAATCAAATGAAATGAAAAGCACCAAGCAAACAAAATATATTATTTTACACACTTCTCTACCCCATCAACCTTTGATGATAAGCCCACATCTCTTCTGGTGATGTGAGGTTGGGAAAGGAAAGAAGTGCCCTTACTCGCTTGTATCTTTGCCTTTGGTGACAAACCCATGCTTCTTACTAGTGGTGTGAGGTAGGGTGTGGGGGGTCCAGTCACACAAACTAACAAATCTTGGTATGCTAAAAACACAAGTCAAATTATGTTAAGAGAAAGTAAATATCCAAACATCCAAATTCCAAAGAGATCAAATCCTCAAAACCAAATTTTGTCAATAGGTTCCCATTTATGAATCTAAGTCTAGATAAACTAAAAAGTAAGTGGCCTTCTAAGCTTGGTAGTAGTTCTGAGTAGGGTGGGTGTGTAGGTCCAAATTTGGTTCTTGTTCTTCGTTTTCTGTCTCTCATCATTCCATTCAATCAAACTCATACAACTTGTGCCCTTCCTAATTCTATGTGTTGAGCCCTCGTGTCTTACTAGTTGCATGGATTTAGGATTGGGGCAAGTTCATCTCTTTATCACTATGCATTCATCACATTTTTCCAATATAATAAGGAATTACAAACATTGCCCAAAGAGTTCAGAAGTTCGGTACTAGCATGTGTTAGTATCATCTCATATCAACATTAAAAACATATAGAGTGAAACATTCTATTTACTATGATTTGTTGTCCATTGAATACATGCGGAAACATGAAAAGTAAATATTCTAAAAAACACATTTAGAAAATGAGTCACAAAATTCAAGATACCAAGATTCTAGATCCAGATATATATATATATATATATATATATATATATATATATATATATATATATATATATATATATACAAATCAGGTTTCATATACAATGCCATCATGCACTAGGCATGGTCAAAATGCTCAATGAGCCCGGAAAGTACAAAAATACTCATATAAACAACCTAACAAAGGTCACTACAAAAAGAGCCAAGTGGCCTCTCAATCCCTATGGGATCCCTCTCGAAGGCGCACAATCATGTCTAGGACTGCGGCTACGCCATCGCTCCGAGTGCACCGAGGGCTTGCGGTCTCGAGCATGTAGGTGTAGTCTCGCTATGAGAGCGGCTCCTCCTCATCAAGCACTCTGCAGCCCTATACCCGGCTACCTCGGCACGGAGGGAAGTCACCATCTTGGCCACATGCCGAGATAGGGCCAAAACATTGGTAGGCCTACCGGTGTTGAAGGCTCCCCGCATCCATGGATAGCTCAGCATGAGTCTTCTCTGTGGAGAGCATCAAGGTATCAATACATACCCTGGTGAATCAAGTCTCGCCACTCATCAGTAGTCTTTAAGAAAAGGAGAAAACAAATTAGAAAATAATCAAAAGGTGAAACCAAGGATGAAAAAAATATAGGTAGCAACTAAGGCAATTCTAGCTAAAATAAATATCAAAAGAAGAGTGACAACTCACTCGGATCTCCGAGCCTCCAAGAAGGATCTCTGGGATCCGCGCCTGCCATGGATGCCACCGTTGACTAGTGTCCCCCTCCTACATCTGGGGAAACATGGTGTCCTGCCACGGACTCATCCTCTCCACCTAGGTTTTGAGAAAGTAACTCCTTTGAGACTAGAGTCACCCTCTCCACGCTCTGCTCTACCCTCTCGGCCTATAGGATCTCCTGAGTGTCATGTCACTTGGGATCACTATCCTCTTCCCCAACTGACTCACTAATCTCCATGCCCTCGGTCTCCTCCTCTATCTCTCCCCCTGTGAACTCCTCAGACTCAGAGTCTATATCAATGGGGTCATCACTACTATGGGAGGGACCATCGTGCAACCGAAGTAAAGGTGCCTGAGGAGTACCGGCTCTCTCTTAAGCACGTACCACCCTCCTAGCTGCAATAGGGATGCCAGGAGTAACAACAGGTCCAACCCTAGCCTCTAGGACCTCCCTAGCCTCCCGAATTGATCGAAAACTGGCACCACTGGGGGAAGCATGTCAATGTAAGCAAGGCTAAACTGCTGAGGCACTCGATCAAAGGGGTGTGTCTCTACCTTCCCCGTCCTATCCACAAGCTAGCCCTGTAGTAGAGCAGAAATCAAAGTAAAGGTCTCCTCACCCCATAACCCCGCCATGGCCTGATAAGGTGTGGCCTCCATATCCTCAGTAGTTAGGGAAGCAACTGGCTAGTGGGGTGCTCTAAGCACCATCATCTCTATCCATCTAGCTACCCTCACGGCCCCGGGATCCTCCACCTCTATGCCTCTCCCATAAGGGATAATGCGCTCATAGACCCAGCTCATAACTAAGGTCAGATGGCTCAGTGACTATCCCTATAATCGAACCACCCTGTATAAGTCATGATAGGTGGTCCCAAGTATATCGGCTCCCTAGGCATAAATCCAACCATGTGCCTCAATCTGTGTGATGATGGGGGCCCAGTAGTAGAGCAAAGTATCCCCTCCCTTGTCCCCAATCAATCTCGAAGCAAGGATGCCCATAATGGCCTAACGGATCAAAGGGATGGGCAAGCCAGGAATAGAATGGACCTTCACCCCCTTCTTCGAACCAGTGGAGACAATTGTGTCTCCCATATAGGTGGCCCACTGAGTCACCTGAGCTCTGGATACTGCTGTATCAAATGAAAGTCTCCTCCTAATAATCGGGACTCCCAAAATATGGTAGACATCCTCTAGGGTGATATTCCGCTCACCCCTAACACTGGAAATGGAAGGTGTTTTGATCGCATCCCAAGTAAGAAAATAAGTCACATAGTATGTGACTGGCAGAGCAACATGGGGGACCCGTGCGATCCTCAATATACCTACCTCTTCGGAGAGTATCCTGCTCAACCTGAGAGAGTGCATCTAACACTACTAGAAGCCAATCACACTCCCTCTCTCGGCTCCATCTAATGTACTCTTCCTTCTTCTGCAAAACACCCAAAAACATGCAAAAAGAAGCAAGTTAGTGCCAAGATTGCATTGGAAAAATCATTAAAGCAAGTAGGAATACTAGAAATGTAAAAATAAACTCAAAATAGTGTTGTTTTAACACTCTATAGAGGACCACCACCCTGAGCAGGGTGGCGGTTCTGTAACCACTACCTTAAAAGGCGGTGGTCCTATAACTATCACCCTACTTAGGGTGGCGGTCTTTTCCGCGACTACAAATGGGTTACATGCCCTAAAAATGCTTTAAAATGTAAAAATTGACCATTTTAGCTAAAACGAAAGCCTACCCATTAGGCGTCCCCCCTAAGAGACACATTTAAAACTGACATTTCTAAAAATAACCCCCACAACAAATATTTCATCATTTTAACATTTTGGGTGTAAAAATGTTAAATCAAGAAGAACTAACATGGGATCTTGCGGGTCGAGGTTCTTCTCGTGGAGGCATGATCACTATCTCAATACAAACATTTCGACTATACTCTCATTGAAAACCATCACCGTGGGTCCCAGAGCTCAAAAACTATCAAATCGACACGCACAAATGAATAGGAAAAAAAGACCATTTTATATATATATGGTGTTTTGACTCATTTTTGAATGCCCCTTTCGTGGTTTAGAATGCCGATGGAGGTAAGTTCTTATCCCGCACAAATGGTAAGTCCTCATTTCATACTAATTTAGTATTTATTTTTGATTTATTTTATCTATTTGCACTTGAGTCCTCTTTCCATTTTACAGGTAGCGGGAACTCGGATGGTGACATTTCGACACATGGGCATGTCAAGTATAATTTCTAGCTTCCCATTTTGGGACCGCCATACTCAAACCCACCATTTTATGCCTCTTCATGGTTAAAATGCTTCTTTGAGGGGGCAATATGTATGTACCCAAAATTTTAGGGTACTGTACCACTAGAACGATGTTACACATGCCCCAATGATGATACAGGTCACCTCGCAAGGTGTTCGGAATCTAGGAAAGCTCACCAAGTGTATGTTAGCATCCCAAGCATCTTGTTTAAGCTTTGTGTACTTCACTTTATCCTATGCCTTTCTTTTTTTAAGCTTTTGACCTTCGATGGCGAAACCACCGCCTGTAAGTAGTGGCGCAATCCTTCATGCATTTTCCAAAGACGTTCTTTTGATCACGACTTGCATAATTTTTCAACATTTACCATCTTTTCTTAACCGCATTAGCTCATATTAATGTTTTATGTTCCCTAGAATAGTGTTTCTTCATTTTTAATGGTAAAAGAGTTATAATAGGAATCACCTTTGGGTGAATATGAAATCTATAAATAGTCAGCTTGTTTTCAAGCAAATGGCCCCTCAACTTCTCATTTTCCATTGTTTAGTCTTTCAATTTCTTGTTTAGAACTCATTTTGTTTTCATGTTTGCATCCATGCTAGTTTTTCCTTTGCTATTAGAAGCCATTCGATCTTCTTGCTCCAGTCTTGTTCATTGTTGTTCATACAAATTAGTTTAGAACAGAGTAGTGTCAGTTGTAGATTGAATTCATTAGAGTTGTAGGTTGTGTTCTTCACATAAGGTAGATTCTAGAATCTCTCAGTACACTTGTGTTGTATTCCCGCAATAAATCCTGCTAGGAATTACATATGCCAAGCTCTGTCACTTGCGTTGTCCCTCTCCTACTCGTATAATATGTGGTCTATATCCAAAGCTGCCATTGTTCAAAATACCTTTTTGTTGATGCTAGCATATACACGCTCTTACGGATTCACGTGAACATGAAGGAATAAGAAGATCATTCGAGGGGACAAAATCATACACTCTTTGGATTCGCCACTGTTTCGCAAATTCCAAGTTTTATCGTCAAATTTCTAATTGAAACATATCAAATATAGTGAAATATTTCATTTCGTTAAATTTCATTTTCGATATTGCCAGGAAGCATGTGGAATTTGATTTCTCGAAACTATGATTCATTCCTCACTTTTGAGGTAGGATCAAGAATCTTTCAATTAAGTTAATCAGCTATCTAGTTATTTAGGATAAACTCACAACTACATGGCAAGTAGCTACACAGGACTACCTTGCTTGTTTTAATTTCGTTATTAGATTAGTTGTCATTTTCTAAATATATTAGATTATTTTCTCTTTCAATTCTATTAAAATTCTATCAAAAATACAAAAATAGATGAATATATATATGTTGTAGATATATCTTGCATAATTAGTTTATTTCCTTTCAGTTAGGTTTATATTGATCTTGTATGACAATCATGGGACCTAGGGAGCCCAAGGAATACATTTTTGAGCCAATCATGCCTCAACCCAATCTTGTTGTAGCATTAACTAACATAGACTAAAATCTCAGAATTCAGGTCTTCCAAACGACAACAGACCTTCAAGAAATCAGCACACACTAAGAGTATTAAACATAGAAGACATCAAAGCACACACATTCTAGTCAAATCAGCCAAATTATAGATTGCTTTGATAGATATCCGTATGATTGTAGAAGAACCTGAAAGAGAGAAAACATTCGGTTGTGATCCACTAGTCCCATAGCCAGATGCAGGAGACCTCCTCATTTATATAGACACTAGCTTATGTATCCAAGCTGCCAAAACACCTGTTAGGTACTCTGAGAAAATCGTGTAACTTCTAGTTCTAAACGTAGAGGCTGAAAAGGCATATAATTACTGGATACTCGGAATCAAGGGTTGACTCTTCACATGACCATAGGAGGTCCACAGCAACCACGAACTTACGGTTGTGATCCACAGTCCCTGACCCATGGGCCTACAAATCAATCAAATATTGACACCAGCTTACGAACACTAGTGTTTAGGTCTTCTCCACTTCCACCACACATAGTCACACAACTATCATTATTAAACGTAGCAGCTAACCAAGCTAAAGATTTCTGGACTAGACCAGAGAATCGTCCATAAAGCACCAAAATATCCACTACACATTTAGCCATTCCATTTTCATGACCTTGTTGGGAGATATATACGAAGCACCCATAGATCGGATCATAGCAGAGCTCGATATTGATTGGAGCCTTCGAGCAACTATCCTTGTCGAACAATCTATCACACCTTTGATTCAGGTTAGGAGGGCCTTCTTTTCCTTAGATTCACAGATCCCATTATTGCGTGTTGAAGACATAAGATTACCTAACTAGTTTATCTCGCATCCCACGTGTATTACATCCCCACCGGCTATCTCGGCATGACCTGCGGAGGTTAGTTGTGAGGAAGAGTTACGTGTAGATTCCCATGCTTGCATGTCACTTTTCCATCATACTTTGTGTCGCTTACTTTGTTTTTGTCATTTTGATACAACTTTGACACTAATATCTCACTTTTTGTGTGGAGCTTGATTAACGTGTCCAATTGGTGTGGTTACGTGGCTTACATTTGTAAGCCTCTTCCTTTAGCATTTTGGCATTGTTGGTTGTTGAATGCATCGTTTTATCCTTTGATTGTGAGTCGCATCTACCCTTTGTTAATATTTACACCTTGTTCATTTTGAGCTTGAGCGTAAATATTGCATTGTGTTGATCATCTTTGCATCAAACTATCACTTTGCACACACATTTGCATAGGGTGTATTTCCTTGTTGATTGGATTTGAATTTCACACTTGCATGATTGTTCCTTATGATTATTCATCTAGAAAAATTATTTTCTAGGAAAATCATTTTCAATCTCATCGAGATTGCATCATCACAATGTCCATTTTCCTTAGACCCTCTTTGGAAAATCACACACGCATCTCCATACTTACGCAATGTCTAGTTGGTTGCCCTTATGCTACCCAAATCGACATGTCACTTCCTTCCCTTTGAAGGAGTTCCATCACACTATCTAGGTCTAGGCATTCACACCTAAACAACACCAAAATGACTAACTATCGTGTAGTTTCTCACATTTACAACAATATGGAACCTAGGTTTAGCAATTCAAATCAAAATATTCCCATTATAACTAAACCTCATTTGGTTCTTCGTGTTAGAGAGCCCAGTCAGTACCCTATTCCCCACCTTCATCTCATAGTCGGTGGTATGGTTTGGATGCTTCTGATCCAAATTATTATTTAGGTTCCCCCACTCTTCTTCTTGATTCAGATCCAAACTACCATTTGGATTCCCACTCTTCTTTTGAAGACTCGGATCCCAACTATTGTTCGGATACCCCTAGATCAAATCTTGAATCACGGTCCTCCCTTCCTTCACAAGACCTTTATTCCAAATCACCTCAATGATGTCTTCCTCCTTTGAAGACTCATGTGACTCCACGTTCCATCAATCAAAGATCTAATTCAGTTCTTGAGTCACGGTCCTCCCTTTCTTCATAGGACCTCCTTCATCAGTCGTCTCAATGACCTCTTCCTTCATCGAAGAGTTCCATGACTCAGATTCCCTCTAGTCAATCATCTAATTTGACTCCTATGTCACAACTTAACGGATGGATATGTGATCCTATTTTCTCTCCTACATTGCATTGTCTTCTAGAAAAGCAATCTAGGTCCAGATCCAAATTTTCCATTCATGAGACGCTTGCCTCTAGTCCTACTTCCTCTCTTGAGTCATATTCTTCTATCAATCAATCATCCTTTCTTATCAGACACGTTTCTTCTATTCAACCTTCTATGGACAAAGAACAACAACCTCTACTGATTTATTTCTCTCAGAATGAAGAAACAATTAGAGTACATGAAGATATCCCTCTAGAGGATTATAAACAAGGATTCTTTCTAGAACTCGATACGCTCGCGTATTGGGGAAAGAAGTTGATTCCTTTTATCAGAACATAGGGGAAGATCCTAAAGTCATGGAACTTGATTCTTCTTATGTTATTCCATCTTCACCTTCTTCTAATCATGATGAGATATTGGGGTCTAGTATTGAGCCATGGCCTATCTTCTCATTACCTAATCATTCCTTATCTATCATTATGCCTCAATCGAATCTCTCCTTGGGTCACTTTGTTGGGTAGCCCATCATCATCTTCTTATATCATGGGGCCACATCCTAGTAGCCCTCCATTTTCTACTTGTGGGTCACCTCTTGGTGGCCCATTCCCTTCTATTCTTAGGCCACATCCTAGTAGCCCTTCATCCTCTTCTATCTATGGGATACCTCCCAGTAGTCCTTCTTCTATCTTGGGGCCACATCCTAGTAGCCCTCCATTTTCTACTTGTGGGTCACCTCTTGGTAGCCCATTCCCTTCTATTCTTGGGCCACATCCTAGTAGCCCTTCATCCTCTTCTATTTATGGGATACCTCCTGGTAGTCCTTCTTCTTCTATCCTGGGGCCACTGACACTAGTAGCCCTCTATTTTCTACTTGTTGGTCACCTCTTGGTGGCCCATTCCCTTCTATTTTTGGGCCACATCCTAGTACCCCTTCATCCTCTTCTATCTATGGGATACCTCCTGGTAGTCCCTCCTCGTCTATACTTGGGCCATGCCCTAGCATCCCTTCATCATATTCTTCTATTCTTAGGCCATGTCCTCATAGCCCAACTTCTTCCATCTTAGGACCATATTCTAGTAGCCCTTTGTTGCCTTCTATCAGTGGCTCACCTCCTCGTAGCCCATCCTCTTCAATTCTTGGACCATATCCTTTTCATCCATCACATCTTTCTTCTATCAATGGTTGTGGAAAGCCCGCTTGATCATTTCTTATATCAGATTCTAAACCTCAACGTTCACTCTCTTCTCCCATTTCTTGAGGTAAGAAAATTCAGATGTCAACTTACAAGTAACCCAAACAGGTTCATTATCAAGATCAGATCAAAACTTCCAAGAGCTTGAAAGAACCAAACAACTTGAACAATATCAAAATTGTAAATCAAGCGTGATTCAAAATGTACATCAACGCAACCATCAAGTTTGGTGTAAAGTGAAAAAACCTATGGATAGGGAACTCAAACTACCACATGAGAAATCCATGTTTCAAGATAAATTGCAGTCATTTGTTGAGTATGATCTCACCACGATCATCGAGATCGGGGATAACATGACTCTTAATAAACAAACACACCTAGTCTCCCTTATCAAGGAAGTTGCAAACATTATTGTTGGATCCTATCACATAGAGGGACTTTGTTGGTCCCAACCCCTTAAAACTATCAAAAACCTAAAATTAAAAAAAAATTCAAAAATACAAAAAAACATTGAGAAAACACAACAAAAAATCAAAGGTACAAAGATCAAACATCGCAATTAGGTATTGGGTACACATGGATGTTTCTTTCTTCCCTTCCTTTTCATTCCTCTGCAAGTCTTCCTACCATTTTCATCCCTTCGGTGATATTGTGGTTAGCTTTTTCGCATGCATTTTGTGACATTTATCTCTATGGTATCCATTTGACCCTGGTCTTTTATCACCTTGGTAAATTAAAGAATGACTGACCTCTTAGAGATCTTATCACATTCAACATCTAATAAACTTTTGCGAATAAATTTTGGACATATTTGTTGACACTAGCCAATGTCATCATCACAATCACTTCCACCTCCTTCCATCAAGCCATCAGTGGTTCTTAACCCCTTGTCAAACAAGAGAGCTGAAATAAGTTTTTAGAAAACAAAAGAATCAAAATCAATCAATCAAAAATCAAAAGCTAAAAGCTAAAAGTAAAAGCAAATTGATATATAACTCTCTCTTGGGGTATTTCCAATAATCTCTATCGGGGCTATAGATGCCTAGCTGGTAGTAGAGAAATATTGTGATTAGAATCAAATACATCTGTCATGGTTATGGATGTTTGGGTGACAAGAAGAGTAATGTACGGCTATCCTTCCGCCCTCCATTCACAAAATCACCTTTCAAAATCAATCATTCCTACACATTGGCTAGGGTCTCTTCACTTGTTTTCTATTAAATCTTCCCTTCAAGAGGTAATTAATTTCCACGTGCACTCACTAGATCTTTATGAGTAGGCGGGATTAGTATGTTACCAAGTGTCATTTTTAAAAATTGTTCACACTCTTGCTTTAGTCCATATCTTGTCTCATAATTTGTGCCTTTGGCTAAACACTTCTTCATCACAAGGCTTCTAAGCTACATTCATATCATTCACATTGTTCTTCTACTTCGTTCAAAACATCTATGTGTATAAGATTACTTTTTGCCATGTTTTCGGACACCTTTGTCCCCTTTCACAAAAATAATCTTCCCCTTCCTTTCTATCATGTGCTTTTAGGCCAACTTACGCTGGGGGAATCATTTCTCCTTCCCAGCACTTCATTTGTTTAAGTTCATCATCATCATGTTGAACCTATCCATAATGGCCTTGGGTCCCGCTTCTACCTATAAAGAGTTTGCCTTTGAATACTCCCACCTAATCGATGGGGCATTTTCACATCTTCATCTTTCTCGTATGACACACGTGGATTTATGCCCTTATACATCCCATCTATCACTAGGGGCATCCATACTTCCTCGTCTTCTTGTACATAGTTTCAGAAAACTTTCAAAATCAAAACATTCAAATATGTTAGAAAAATAAAAAACATTCAAATATGTTAGAAAAATCAAAACATTCAAATATGTTAGAAAAATAAAAACATTCAAATATGTTTCAAAAAACTTATAAAAAATATAAATCATCCTACAAAATGTCACTCTTTGGTTCTCACCTATTCATGTGCGCGACTCGTGGATCATCTTGATCTACCTCCATCAACAAAAGCTAGGCTACTTACTTCATCTATACTCTAGGGCACAACGAGTTGCCTGGTACTATTTCATAGTGCACATTGTTTTTATCGACCAAAGTGTCCTCCATTATTCCCCTTGTATGTATCCTTGCTTGGGGCACCATCATAACCCTTGTCGTTAGTTCACACAGGTCATAACTAAAGCTTGATAACAAAAACATGGTACTTGTTTTCTCGATATGTTTGGCTTATTTACTTTCTCGTATTGCATTGCATTATGTATGTTGCATGGAGTTAGGCATCTTTTACTTTCTCTGTATTGCATTGTATTTTTTATTTTACATGGACTTGGTATTTTTAGCAATGGAGATTTGTTCGTATATGGCTTTTCATGTCATACTACACTTTTGTTCATTCTTTTTAATAAGGACCGATGATGAATATCCTTAGCAATATGATGAAAAATAAAGTTGTTTAAAAGGCACTAGATGGATGTTGGCTCAATCCCTCTTCCTCATATTCCTTTTTTCTTCTATATCCCCTTTCTTCTTCACACTATTATTTCTTCTATTCTCTTTCTATCATCTTTTCGATCATCAATCGACCTCTTTCATCACCCCATCGACAATCGAGGGGGCATCCTTCATTCTACTCATTTTTCTTCTATCCCTTCAAAATTTTCTACTTGTTTATGCTTGTCTACTTTCTTTGAAGTGATGTCACTTACGCCACCTCAAAGAGGGGCAAATGTAAACACCTAAAATATGCTTACACTTAGCATTTCTTCCAATTCAACCGATTGACGACACTTTGTTAATTCCCTTCTTTGCTCCACTCTCGGATGCCCATTCACGACACCTTCTCACTCACATTTCTCCTATAATCAGCTTATTTGGCTAATATATCTCTTATTAGCTAAACATTCCTCCTTTCAACCATTTAGAACCTCCCTAGTTCTCTCTAGACCACTTCTATTGGCTTCGTAGGCTATCTATTAGTCACAAATGGTTAATCAGACCCCTCTCAACTCTCAATGAGTCTCTAATCACTTACTAATCAAGTTTAACTAGCCTAAACCCTAGTTAACTAGCCTAAACCAAGCTTAACTAAGCCTAAAGCATGTTTATCCTAATCTAATCCTAAAGTGATTTTTAGAATTTAGTCCCACATGCACCCAAATTCCAAACTCTTCCATTTGGAAAACTATAAATAGAAGGGTCACCCCTCCCTCTCAACCTTACACCTTGTTTTCATAACAAATCTCTCTCACATTTGGAGATATTGGCATTAGACCTCATTTACATTAGCTAAGCTAATAGGCATTTGATCTTGGCTATCCTCCATTGTTGAAGCTCCTCCATCTTGCATCCATAACTTCATAGTAGGTTAGTAGGAGGGTATCTAACTTGGTCTTGTAGCCATTTTAGAGAGACCTCTTCACCTCCATTGAAGAAACAACAAATCTAATTTGATTGCTCATAGGTTTAACTAGGTTCAATTTATGTTTTAAGTAATCATAGAGTAGTTAGAGATAAAATGATAGTGTTTTAGTTTAATTCATTATTGTAGAAGTTATCTTGTTTAGCACTCATCTCATGATGCATGGATGAGTTAGCAGAGCGTTGAGTTTCTTTATCCTCATTCCATAGCTTTTACAACTTTCCATTGCATACACTATGAATTTGAACCTTTGTGTTCTTGATAATGTTTAGGTTTTATCTATGATATTGTTGTAATGTGATCATGTTTACTCCCATATGTGGGGCGCTTTGAACCTAGATTTAGTTCTTGATCCAAAGCAGTAAGAATGAATGTAACTAGTTACTATCTATGTAAACACCTATTCATTAATGGAGAACATTCCCATAAAGCTCATATAAAGGATGGAATTGGCACTGCACATGCCTCGGGTGATCTCCCAATCAAGATGGGTGATATGTTAGCGTGCTCGGGGTTTTAAGAGAATTCTGAGGAAAAGCGAGACTAAAGAAAGAAAACTATCCATGAGAATCAAGCCATGAGTAGAGCCTTCATACTCATATTTAAGATAAGTCTGAAAGGTGACAGATAATCACATGATTCTTGTTTAGTCGTTGATCCTTAAAAGAGGTAGATGAAAGGAATGGCTACTCAAGGGACAAGTGTGTAATAGATAAAATGTGATATAACACTTGATTCAATAGTAGAATGGTCAAATATGAAAGGCATTGAAGGGCTTAGGTTCTAGTTTACCTTTGAGAGAAGATAAATAATAAGCACCGATCCATAGGTATGAGTAACGATATATAGTCCAAGCTAATTAGAACAAACTTGCCCCATTTACTTTTCTCCACTTTTGTTACATGTTTATTTTCCTTCAAGACAAGATCTCCGACCTTGAAGGTTTTTTTGTGGACACATTTTTCATAGGCACATTTGATACATTTTTGATAGATTTTAAGGTGATCGAGATCATTTAAATGACGTTCATCTAGAAGCTCAAGTTGGGCCAAATGGTCTTGGCGAAAGTCATCATCATTGAGCATGTCTTTGAGTGAGATACGAAGTGATGGAATTTATACTTTGAGAGGCAAGACAACCTCTATAGTGTCGACAAAAGATTAAGGTGTTACAGCGGTGGGGGTACAAATACTAGTGTAACAATCTTATAAGTTAAAAGGAATGTGCGTGTGCCAATCCTTACAAAGTATCATCAACTACTTTCAGTAAAAAAAAATTAAGAGTTTTGTTAGTCAATTTGGCTTGGCCATTTCTTTGATGATAATAAGGAAAATAAAAATTGAACTGAATGCCAAAGGTGTCATAGAGTTTGCATAGGGTTTTTATTTTTGAATTGTTTTCCGTTATCAGTGATGAGGTGGTGAGGAACAGCAAAGTGAAAAATGATGTGAAGGTTGATAAATTCACAAATTTTTCAGATTTTATAGAAATGAGAGGTATGAATTCTACCCATTTAGTGTAATATTTGGTTTTGGTGATGATCCATTGATGGCATTGATAAGAATGAGGTTAATCTCTCCGGTGAGATCTAAACCCCATTGGGAGAAAGGCCAAAGGTCTCTAGTGACCTATAAGGCATGACTAGGGGTGTGGAGAAGATTAGCGTGTTACACAACATTTGACATAGTCACAACAGTCTTGGTGTAAGGTTGGATAGTAGTAGTTGAGTCAAATGATGTGCTTAGTGACAACAAGGCCATTGAAATGACCACCACAAATCCCATTATGAACTTCCTTAATGGTGTATGGGATTTTAGAAATTATAAGGCATTGTAGGAGGATATCGTCAAAGCCACATTTGTAGAGAAGACCCCCATAATGAAATAGTGAGAGACACTTTTGAGGAAGTCTCAAAGATCCATCACGAGTGAGTTCTAGAGGAAAAATTGAGAGGGAAAGGTAATCGATGAACTTCTTATACCAAATGTCACTTGTATCGGTTTTAGTTCTTCCTACAAAGTTTACGTCTCAAAATAAATAAGAGGGAGATTGCAACCTTTGTATTGTGACAAATATTTTTGATTCGGAAGGAGAAGTAGGTATTTGAGAAGCAAGGCAGGCCATGGTATCTGTGAATTTGTTAGTGGAGCACGGAGTGGTTTGAAGTTCATAATGATCAAAGGTAGTCAAAAGTATGTTGATGTGATGTTTATACTTTTGAAGTACCTTGTTACAACACCGATATAAACCATTTACTTGGTTTACAACTAATCGGAGTCACCAAAGATATTAATGGATTTAACGTCTAAGGCTATGGTGGTCAAGAAGACCTAAAAAAGTGCTTCCTATTCGGCAATGTTATTAGTACAGTCGAAATCCAATTTGAAGGATAGAGGCATAATCTCTCTATCAAGAGGAATAAGGATGACTCTGCACCACCCCCATGCGACATTTTGAACATTCAAAAAATAAGGTCATCGATAAATGGTTTCATCAAGGCGAGAGGGTAGTGATGGATTCATCAAGGAAATCGAAGTTAGAAGATTGATTTCTAGAAAGAGGTGCATATGCAATCTGGTCTACAATGGTGTTTCACTTAACATACTTTTGATGAATTAATTCTAGGTCTAGGTCTATAAGGATCATGAGCCAACATGAAGCACATTGGTGTTGATAAGGGTTAGCATACATGTAATGTATGGGGTCAGTTTTGGTGATGAAAATAGTTTTTGGTTGAGTAGGTAGTGGTGAAGTTTAGTGAAGACAAAGACTAGGCTAAGCAAAGCTTCTCGGTGTGATTATATTGAGTCTCATAATCTAAAAGTGTACAGACTTATGTAATAAACCGCTTGCTTCCTATGTTTCTCATCATGATGAGCGAACATGACACCCAGGAATGGTGAATGGCGAGAAATGTAGAGGTAAAATGGTTGGTCATCCTTAGGTGGAATGAGCACAGGTGGTTGGAGGAGGTATTGTTTTAAGGTGTTAAAGGCTTTTGAAATTCATCATCCCATTTGAAGGAGACATCATTTTTTAGAAGATGATGAAATGGATGGTAGTGGTCAAAATGTTGATAAATAAAGTGATGAATAGATTACAATTTGTCATTGCAAACTACAAAGTTGAAAAAGGTTATTAGGAGGAGGCATCTCGATAATAGCCTTGATTTTAGCGGGATCAACTTCAATGTCATGCAAAGAAACGTTGAAACAAAGGATATTTCTGAGAGAACCACAAAGACACACTTCTTGGTCAAAGACAACCTTAAGGACTGTAAGGTGTTCGACCCACTATTTGGATTTGGAAATAAGATCATTGACATAATCTTCCAATATGTTATCCATGATGTCATGAAATATATAAGTCATATCCCACCGATATGTGGCACCAACATTTTTAAGGCCAAAGGGCATGACACAATAGTAGAAGCTCCCGAGGAGTGATGAAGGAGGTTTTGTGTTGATCTTTCGGGGTGAGTAATATTTGGTTATAACCTGAGAAACCATCCATGAGTGATAGCATCTCATGGTCGGTGGTGAGATAAACTAGTTGGTCAATACTAGGTAGAGGAAAGTCATCTTTGCGGAAATCTAGGTTAAAGTTGCGAAATTTGTGAAAATGTGAATTCCCCTATCGCTTTGGTGACAGGAACAATGTTAGAGATCCATTAGGGATAATTGATGGGTAGAATGAAGGAAATAGAAAGGAGGCATTGGATTTCTTCTTTCACAAGAAGGGCAATGCGAGGATGATTTTTTTGTAACTTCGTTTCACGGGTTTGGAGTTAGGAATGGTTATGATATTGAGGTACACAATATTTGGGTCAAAACCAGACATATCGGTGTAGGACTAAGTACAAAATCATTGTTATGATCCTGGAGGAAAGAAGTGAAAGCTTCTTG
Organism: Taxus wallichiana var. yunnanensis; assembly: GCA_018340775.1. NCBI lineage: Eukaryota > Viridiplantae > Streptophyta > Pinopsida > Cupressales > Taxaceae > Taxus > Taxus wallichiana. Next base: position 232,791,821 of record CM031240.1, on the reverse strand, counting down.
TTTAGTTACATCTAAAGATTGGCCTATCTTTAGAATGTGTTGGTTGTCTGAGTGTGAATGTTGATTGCGATGGTAGATTCAATCAACATGGTTTTTTTCTTAAAGGAAATGACTAATGAATATAAGAATCTTCCACATCAAGGTAGGTGAGAATAGACTCATCGTCCTGACATTGAATGACGTTGATAGAAGGCATGTCATCACCAATCATGTAAGGATACATGAAAGGTAGAAAAGAGGGAGCCTCACCATCATGCGCCGATAGGTCGGAGGTCCCAGGAAATGGTATTTATGAAAAATAAAGTTAGGAGGAATGGATTCGGGGGTCCATATACTCCATAGGTGAAGGTGGTGAAGTAGGTGAATGGGGTGGAGAAAGTTTATTGTCCTTAATAAGATTAACTCGAGACATTCTAGGAAGGTTGTTCGAGAAAATTCAATACCACTTTGGGTCTTTATGCTTATGGGTGGTGAAAGGAATGATAGTATGGAAGCCTTGTTCATAGAAGCCAAAGCCAAAGAAATTTCAATTGCAACAATGAAGGAATGTGTGGGTGAAGCAGAGGTTTGTGAGAGATTTGAGAACGGATGAAAATGGTCGAGTTTGGGAAGGTGGCTTAGGTGAGTAGTTAGAAATATCAAGTCCCCCATACATTAGGTTAGTACGAACGTAGGGAGGACCATAGAGAAAAATTCACCTACTTGGTGGTCATAGCAGGATGTTGGTGATGGTTACCATACTCTTGTGGAGTAAGGAATGTGTCAATGTTATAAACACAAAGTACTCTCCTAGAGTGAGGCATTGAAAAACACCTTCTAAGGGATTGGTAGTTGGTATGGGTAGTAGCTTGAATAGATGAATAACTAGATGTTTGAGAAGTAGATGGGTTGGATGATGGGCCAACTACGTGAAGCTATGGCTGCAAAAGTGGGAATAGAGGAGTTGGTTGTGGAAGATGTAATGGCGAAGTGGTGGACAAGGAAGCGGCTAAAGAAGAAGTAGCAGTAGCGATGGTAGATGCCTTAACTGGTATAAGAACATCATTAGGTTGATAGATCATGTTGTAGGTTTTGAATGGTGAAGGTTCAACTAGAATGGTATAAATATGTCCTTCATGTTCAAATTTGAGGTAGTGGTGTAAGGTCGAAGGAACGCAACCCATGGCACGAGATCCAAGGTCAGCAAGAAGCATGTTCTATTAGAATTCCCCCTCTAAGACATAGAATAATTAAGGAATGGTATGAGGGCCCATGTGAATGTGGAGAATGATGGTACCAAGGGTGGAATTCATAGCATTGTTAAATGAACACAACATAACTGGGTTATTATGCATGTAATTGGCGAGGATACACATTTATTTATACACATAGGAGTAAATAATTTTGATATTGGAACCTCCATCAATCATAATGCATCGAACACGTATATTATAAACGTGGACATAAATGAATAATGTGGGGTCGGGATCATCAGCTTGGAGAGGTACAATCTCTTCATTAGAAAAACTAACATCGAGACTTGATTACTAGTAGTGGAGGTAGAAGATGGAGGCAAATTGGTGAGAGCATCCACATGATGAGGATTTATAATGGCGGTGACATGTGTGGGGTCATTAGGTAAAACCTCAATAGATTGCATGACCTTGATGAGGGCGTGATGATGAGATCGAGAGGTTTGTATGGTGAGGTCATACAAAGACATTTTGAGAGGAGACTGGTGTAATTTTTAATCATTGTACGATGGGAAACCCCATCATAAATGGGGTATGCGGGTCCATGGATGGTGATTTTGGGTGTAGGTGTAGATGGAATGTTAGGTAAAGGTGTAGTGGATGAGTTGGTTATTTTCTCCTTTCCTTTGTCCTTCTGAGCTCGAGTGGAAAATTGAACCATATTGATCTGAGGTGAATAAGAAGGTGTGTCATGAAAGGTGTAGTGGTAGGATGGGGAAAAAAAGGTGAAGGAAAAGATTCTTGTGAAAGGAGTATGGCCACTGGAATTTTGGAGGATTTTTGGCTAGTTCTCTAATACAGACCATATTGATCTCAAATATTAGAGGAGGGTAAAAGGGCTATGGAGGTGGAGATGGAGGTCATTGACTAGGTATGGGGCGAGGTTTTTGGTGATAGGAAAAGGTGGAATGGGGTCCTCATCTAAAATATCATCATCATCAAAGTTCTCTTCGAGAGGACATAGTTAGAGAAGAATAGTCTTAAGAGCCTTACATTTTTCTACATCATGCCCTAGCACACGATGGTAAGTGTAAATTTTGGTATCATCAAACCCTTCTGGTTTAGGTTTGAGTGGGTCGTAAGGTCTAAGTGATGACAGAGGTTTCCAAAATGTTAGCTTGAGGATGTTGGCATAAGGCCCTGTCGATGGATCACAATGTGAAGTGAGTGTGGAGTGTATGGAAGTTTGGGTGACTTTAGTGGGAGAGGCATCACTAGAGGTGGAATTGGAGGTTGAGTAAGTTTGACTACCTATTTGGTAGATAGTACAGTTTTGGGTTTGGGTTACACCTTCTTGGGTAAAGGTGTAGCTAGTGAGTTGGTTATTGGAGGCGGTGTAGGTTTAACTACCTCTATGTAAGGTAGGGGGACTTTAGGTTTGGGTTGCACCTTCTTGGGTAAAGGTGTAGAAGGAGTGTGTGATGTAGAAGGGAAAGCAAAAGGCAGAAGGGGACAAGTTAGCCAAGGTGATGATGGAGGTGCGGTGAAGATGGTGGTAGGAGTCAATGTGGAAAGGAATGGTTTAGGAGAACAGAAAGGTATGGGTAATGATGAGGATAAAAGAAGTGGTGTAGGTATGGGAGGTAGAAAGGATGTAGGTAACGGAAAAGGTGTAGGTTGTGTAGGTAATTTGGGTGGAATAGAATATTGTGACGAGGAGGTGGGTTGTTGTGTTTTTGGTTACCTTGGGTAGGCCGATGCTTGACCAAGGTTGATGGGTGCAGACCTAGGATAGATGGAAGTGGTGAAGGTGAAGCAAGGGTAGTGGGAAAATTCATTGTATGCGGCCTAAGAGGTTAGGTCTTCCTCTTAGGTGGGGGAATAATTTTGGTGATGGCTTGCGAGGATGTAGGCAAATCTAGTTTGACAGGAAGATGGACTAGGCTTGATGTCATCATAACTCCCAATGTGGTAATGGGTTTGGATGTGCGTGAAGGTATGGGTGCAGGTAGGGTTTTAGGCATAGGTGAAAGTTTGGTTGATGGTAACAGTTTAGGTGTGGGTGAGGGTGATGAAGAAGAGGTGACTACTATGGGCATGGTGGGTTTGTTTGTCTTAAACACCTTTGGATAGATTGTGGAAGTGTCGGCGAGACAACATCTACATTTGAGTTAAGACAAGAAGCCAAAGGCGTCCCCACATCATGGAATTGTCAACATAATCCAAGCAGTCAACCAAATGTGAGAATGGCATAGAAGTGGAGGGGGATGATGTTGATTTGGTAGTAATCCCTATAAATAATGTCTATGAGATAGGGAAATGGTTGGATTCATACTTTGTAGGTAGAAGAGATGATAGTAAATCGACAGGGTCTTTAAAAGCTAGTGGGGAATTGTCACCAACTAGAAGAGATGCCACTAGTGGGTCCTCTATGGGAAGAGGAGGAGGTAAGGTTTATTTTATAGGCTCTTCCTTTGGTAAAGAAGAGAGTACATTGGGCTCTTCCATAGGTAGAAGAATGGTAATGCGGGTTGCTCGACAGGTGGCGAGATGAGTGGGATAGATGCATCCGAAGATAAGGTAGACTCCTTTATGGGTAAAGAATAAGGTAAGGTAGACTCCTCCATGGGTAGAGAAGAAGGTAAGGTAGACTCCTCCATGGGTAGAGAAGTGGATGAAATAGGTGCCTCCGTGGGTGGAGGAGCTCATGCAATAATTTCCTCAATAGATGGGATGGGAGGAAACTGAGCGGAAGGAGCCAGTATGATATCAAAAATGGCATGGACCTCTCGAATATTGGTATCATTAGTTGAGGTTTCACCAGTTTGGTTGGATGATGGAGTGTGATTTGGAAATGGTTTCTTGAAGATGTGGAGGTTTTGGTTAGCCGGTGCATTGGGGTTATCCAAGATGAGATCTCCATTATCTAACAATTCTTGGACAATGTTTTTGAAATTTATACAATTACCATCACTATGACCTCTAACATAGTGATAATTGCAGTAATCATTCTCCTTGTACCATGTAGGTACAAGATGGGAAGGGTCAAAACTAGTATGTGTTTTGATGGGTGGAAGGGTGATTGCTCTAGCTTTTAGAAGTTTTTCCAAAACAAAAGAATAAGGTTCTCCAATGGGAGTATATTTTCATTGTTCCCACTTGAACTAGAAAGTTTGAATAGGGAAAGATTAGAAGAAGGTTTTGATTGGTTGGATGGATGAGAAGGGCCGACTTTTAAAACCAATGCGTTGGCAAATCCTTTTTCTTTAGAATAATTATTTTTGGTTTGGATGAAGAATAAGAATCATTGGTTTTGAAGGGAGCATTTTTGTTACACAATTGTAACTTCTTCTCCTCAATAGCACAGATTTCAAGTTTCCAAGCCATTGTGAATGCCTCATCGAATGTGAGAAAATTTTGTACTTGGAGAGTTAGAAAGATGTGTCAACAACTCTATTAACTCAATTTGAGGCCATTGGAATGTGAGTTGATTAATCAAGCCACAGAAATAAGTGACAAAGTATACGATAGACTCGTCCTCATACCGGCATGTCATGTATAATTTAGTCATTGTGACCTTCTTGACAATGTTGATAGAAAAGTGGTCCAAAAATCTGAGCTACCGATTAAATGAAAAGATAGAGTTCCTGGGTAAAGCACTATACCAATCTAAAGTAAGTCCCATTAAGGACATTGGGAAAGTTCACATGAGGAAAGCATCATCATGGGCGATGAGATAACACACATGTTTAAAAGACCACAAATGTTATTATGGGTCTTCTTTGTTATTGAATCAATTGAATTTTGGCATTTCCCAATGCGTAGGGTATGGATGAATCAAAATGGAAGGGTGAATGGGCTCATTACAAATCTCTTGGTATGTCAAAGAGTTACACGATCCGAGAGAGAGATGTTTCTAATGTCTACATATATTCTAACATCATTTTGATAATATTATTTGTGGGTTGTGATGACGGAGAACCCCCTGTAGTATAAGGGGGAGATAAGATGGGTATGATGTGGATGGCACTCCAGTATGTGGTGGTGCCGAGTATGAAAACTGTGATGAGGGAATATAGGATGAGATGGATGTTGCAAGAAAATACCCAGGATAAGCGGTAGATGAAATAGGTGGTTGTTGATGATAGGTGTAGGTAGGTGGGATGGACATAAAGACTCTCATGGTGATCGATGGAAGAGACTGGGATGGAGAGGACAAGGTTTTGGAAGGGAGTGTGGGTTTCGACACTAGAGGTGGCTGAGATGTAAAAGGTACATGGGAAGTGGATGATGTATGCCTACACTAAGGGTAGTGGATGATGATATGGTAGACGTCATAGGGGTGATAGACATCGAGGGTGCGGTAGTTGTCGTAGGTGTGATAGATACCAATAATGTGGGGTCAAGCTAAGAAACCACATGTGATGAGGTAGAAGTGGGTAATGATGTACTAGTAGTGGCTGATACGAAGTGGGGGCAACATGGGGAGGAACAAATATAGGCATGTTGTATATAAGTTATCTAGATGAGTCACAAGTGGATGAGTGAGAGAGGTAATACTGCAGTGTGGTAGGGTTTTGATCAAGGAGTCTTACGAACTCCTCATCATCAGTATGTATGGTAATAGGCTGGTTAGGGTCCATAGGTGATGAAATGGAAGGTGGTGATGGGCTATGTGGGACCATCTAGCAGATATAGCGTGAAACACGAGAGCATTATCTTGTCTACGATTTAAAACCATGTGGTGACATTAGAACTAGTAATCTGATCTCTGTTGATGATACAAAAACACAAAAATATGGAACATAATGGATCTAGAAGGTGGAAATTGGTCATTGTTTTGATTTAAAAATAAAAACATAAAGACCGACGATCGGTTAGGTAATCAATGCTAGTATTGGAGGGTAAGTGCGATGTTGGTCGAGTGATTGATGTTGGTTATGGTGGAGAAATGAAAGATTCAAAAATATGGTGGTAGAAGGTGAAAATAAAGTGAAACTGGACTCTGAAGATGATATCAAAGACCCAAAAATGTAATGAAGTGACAGAGGAAGTCACAGAAAGTGATGGATGTGAATAAAACACTATTTTGGGAAAATGACAAAATAGCAATGAACCGACCGTAGTGTCGATAAACCGATGGGGGGTATGGTGATATAATCGATGGCGGTCATTGCACCAATATCGGCCTCTTTTGTGAATGAATAACAAATTGAGATTTAAAGAAGAAAAAGCACGAATGAGATGGATCTCGAACTCGTAGGGGATAACAAACACGAGAAAAGGTGATCAAGTGATAGAACAAGTCACATAAAGCACAAAAATATAGATTGAATGTTACTTTGCGAAATGACCAAAATAGTATAAAACTAATGGTGGTCGATTACCGATGCGGTGAGATGATATAAGCGATGGAAGTCACCTGGGTGATACCGATTCTTATGAAATTTAGGAAGAGAAGAAAAAAATAATTTTTGTGATTTAGATCAAACAAAAAGGCCAACCCAGAGACTGAGTATGGTTGTGATGAGTCCTAACATGCCCAGAATAAACCGGAATACACCAGTTGTGAAGGGGGTGTAAAGGATGAGAAAAATGAAGAAACAAACCTCACACCTCAAAACACAATCAATCAAAAATCTAGCAAACATGAAATCCTATGTTGTAGATTTTATGTTGTGGCTTATGCCATTTAGGACTGACTATAAGTAGAATAGAATTTTTGGTCAATGAAGGTGACCTATAGAAACTGACAACTATGGTTGGTTTCAGGTAAATTTTGGCATGGTGTCCCCAATATATACTTTTCAGTATGTGAGGCCCTACTTTGATATGATGTTTGGCCAGAACACCAACTAGCTCCACCGCATTGATTCGATTATTAATCATTAATGGTAAATACTAGGAAAGAAGATGTTTAAGAAATGTGTAATTTGTTTCAGTGATTTGGTTTAGGGTGTGTGTGCACAAAGTGAGCTACGCTTCATTCCCGCCAACCATCAGCTGGTCATGACCTCCAACATATAGGTTGTAAATAAATTTAGATGAGCTATAATGCAACATACAAGGATGAAATGCAACAAATTTTAGAACCCAAATCGATAATTAGATTTGATGTAGAAAATGATGAATAGGTCAAGAACGTGCTCTTTCACTACTATGCAAATGCAAGAAGAAAGAAATGATTCATTTTAAGCACCAAATCACAAATTTCCTTTAGATCAATTAGAAGAAGAGAATGTTACCAGGGAGAAGATTAAATGTGTATTTTTTAGAAAGAAAGAGACACACAATATTTCCCTATATGAAGAAAATGTAATGAACCCAAGAGCGGGTTTAATGGGCATGCCAAAATGTTTCACCAATTATTTTTATGCTTTTAGAATGAAATAGATAGAGGGTAAATGGTTAAGGATGAATACCTTAAAGCGAAGTGTTATGTTGTGGAGCCTATTTTCATGTGTGGAAGTGTTGAAGACTGTACACTAAAATTACTATACACTTTCCATAGTTGTCAGATATTTTGGGAAACATGTTCTTCTCATATGGGTGGGATTTTTGACCCATAGGTTTATGGGACAATTTTGGCCCATGGTTTTGATACCCATGGTATTGTAAAATTGCTTAAGTAGTTGTCTACTTATGTGGTTTTGTGCATATGGTAGGGTTGATGTAACATTGCAGATGTGTGTGAATTCAAGTGTGAATTTTGTAGAGTTTGTTGAGCATAGCTCCAAATAGATCTAAGTATTATATTGAGAGAAGAGGTGGCTTGTAATAAAATCTGAGTAAGTGATTCTTGGTGGACGTAGCCCAAATTGGGTGAACCACGTTAAATATTGTCTCTTTGTGTTGTGTTCTTTTTATTCTGCACTTTTATTTCATATCTATAATATTTTCTACATATTAGTTTCTACTATTGTGATTTTGTGAGGGATTGTTCTATATATTTTATCCCTTATTTCCTAACATGAAGGTGGAAGGTAGAAGACTCACGTTGTTGACATTGTCAAGAATATTATAGAGAGATCCTTTTTGTGCTGGGAAGGGCCACTGTAAATGCAAAGCAAGACCACAAAAAGAGTATTAAATAGCATATGAAAGTGGACTACCTAGCGTATGCTAGATCCAAGAAGCATGGTGCTTCCTAGAAAGGATGTCAATCCATTGTTTAATAAAAATTTAATGTAAATACGAAACTGAAATAAACAGGTCCTATTGTAATGTAGTGATTTAGGTTTCTCATACACATAATAAAATTAGATTCTATGCTAGATATCGAATATAACACTAAATATAATTAGAACTAGGGTTTTTAGGTCAGGGAAAGTCTGTCGGAGGTCTAGTAAGGGTTTGAAGTTGGTGGGTTAAGGTCTGGACTAAATTTGGGTGAGTGGGAGGCTAGCTGGTCTAAGAATATTATTAGCCATAGAGACCGGTATCGGTCGGGTGACCTGATGCCGGTATAGGGAAATAACCAATGGTGGTCGGGAGGCTGATGTCAGTAGGTGAAATAGGTGATAAACTATTAAAATTTGGTTTTTAGCCTCTATGATTGCACAGAGAGTGGGGGTGGTATGCATAGGGTTGTAATATGTCTAAGAAGACTCAGGAATGTTGAAAAAGAGGTTAAGAAGGGTGAAAAGGCGAGGGATGGTTGAAAAGTGGGTTGGTGGGAAGAAGATGATATGTGGGTAATGGAAGAAATGAAATACAGAAAGAAGCAAGAGATCTAAACTTGAATAAGCACAAATGAAGAATATCACAATACTTACTTGGTATTTTATAGATCCTATGAATGGATATGGTTGGTGGTTGATCAAAGAAGAGATGGCTAAGTCCAGTGTTACGATAGTGCAACCTATGTGCTCTTGTGAGTATTCTAATGCTCTGGAAGGAGAATCAGTTGCTTTCTTGCATTGTGGTTGTGTGTGTTCATCGTATGGATGCAGGAGGTCTTGAATATTAGAGCTTAAATCTAATAAGGCTCCAATAATTGAATGACCAACCCGAATGAAGAGTTACGAAAGTGTATAAAAGTTACTTGATGGCGGTTAGGTAATTGGCATCGGTTAGGGTGAAATAGTCCTTTTTACCAAAAATAGGCAAATCTTCCCATATTTTGCATTTTTCCAAGTTGAATCTTCTTAGGAGATTGGATTTCTTGTTAGAAAAGGAAGGAAGATCATAGAAGAAGTCCAATTAGTTTTAGGAAGAAGTCTCAATTAGTTAGGTCAAGTGGTGACTCAGCATGGGGAGTGATGACTTGGTCACTATGAGTTAAATGCCCCTGGAATGGGTCCAGGGTGAGGTGGATGTGTGAGGATTAAATTAACTTAATTAAATTAATTAATAACGTGAGGATAAATATTAATTCAATTGTAAGTGATTAAATTAATATCAATGTGGGGTAAAGGGGTCATGGCTAGGTGCATGTGTTATGTTGATTGATTAAAAGGGGGTCAAGGAGAGTGTGACCCAAATTTGGTGTCTACAATTACATCCAAGAATAAAATATCATAGTGATATGTTCTTTGAATCTCTAACTTATTCTATGCAACTCATTAACTTACTTTAACTAAAAATTGTGTTACTAGGCACCCGCCTTTTCATTTTATACCTCATCATTACAACATGTGAGAAGAAGAAGAAGAATACAACAAGGATTCTTCAACAGAATGAGTGAAAGATTCAACACATGTTTGAAACATATAACAGGTGTTCAACTAATCAATCCAGTTCTTTGTGAAACACACAACAAGTGTTAATCTAACAATCGGTTCTTCATCAAAGATTGATTTGTCTCCTAGTTTTCCACATTCTTGTTGTAACTACTTCTCCAATGGCGCATAAGGACTTGAGTGCCATAACTCTATGTTTCAAAAGATATTCATAAATTTGGGAACTTTGTTGTGGATGACTTCCTTTGGCTACGGATGAGTTGTTGTGCATAGTTTCTTTGGTTGCTTTAGATGAGTTGTTGCAGATAGGTTACTTCATTGCATATGGAAAATTACTCACAACCAAGAGTAGCATCAACACATATAAAATCATCCAAATAATTTATTGGGATAACAAGAATAAATGCACACACATTATCACAAAATAAAGATAATTAGAGATAACTATATTAATTAATCATTATGCCAAGAGTGCATGGTTGGGATGGTAGTTTTCAGCAATGTTCCTTAAAAATACATAGACATGGTTTACAAAATCCTTATCAAAATATAAAAGATGAGTTGTTATGAAATTAATTTATACAACTCATCACACCCCTAGGCTTAAACTCTTGAATTTCCTCATTCAAGGGCTTCATATATTCTCTGTTGGAAGTTGCATTCTTTCCTAAAATCAATGGGTGTATCTATGCCCTCTTCTTCTGATAAGAAATACCCACCATTCCTCATGAATTTGTCCCAAACTCTATCTTGGATCCTCTGATTGATCGGTAAGTTTCCTGTCCATGGTGGAATTGGAAAATGAAATATTGGTGGATGATAACCTATAGGAAACCAATCATCATCACATTCATTAGCTATTTCAATGTACTTATTCACTCTTCGGAAATTTGGAAGTATGTTTGGATAGGAATGCATCTATTTCTCTCGAAGTGCAAAGTGGATAATTCATTCCATCTGATTTCGCATTCTTGTACAACCTGAATTCTATGTTCCCTATCCATGTTCCTTACTTTGGCGTGGGCTTCCACTCTCACCTTCAACACTTTGTTTTTTATTACATCTTCTTCTATATAATTTTCATTTTGTTTAAAAATTTCATGAGTTTTTTTAGCCACGATATACAATTGTGTAACCTTTTCCAAATGTTTGTATTCCTCTATCTATTTAGCTCTCTCTAACAATGAAAATTTTAAGGAAAACCCATGAATTTTTTTTATAGAAATGGTGGTGAATTTGCTCAAGAAAGATTTGTTGGGATGGTGAATCTTACAAAAATAGCTATTATGACTATGGTGAAAATGAAAAAATCATTAAAAATGGTTGTAAATGTAAAGGCGAATCTTACCTAATTTTGTAATTTTAAATATTTTGGTGAATTTCAATTTTCCTCTTTAAGTTAGATTTCATTTTCTAATCTATTGATGGTATAAAGTTTCTTTATATGCATTCCTTACTTAACCAAGAAAAATTATTGAGTTATGAAATTTGGACCCATTTTCCCCAATCCTTCCTAGGATTTAACCTTGACCATTGATCCATTGGCCACATGTCATCATTTCATGCTATTTTGGGAAAACCCATGATATCTCAATCCTTCCTCATGAATCCTACTTGAATTATATCACATTCATTGATCTCTTACACTATGTGAAAATATTATGATATTCTAGATCTGAAGTCTCCTTCCTTAGTCTTTCTTTAATTTGACACTTTTTCAAAAGATTTCCCATGAAGCCTTTCCTTCAACATGCTAGGAGATATTTTTTCTATATATACACATATGAATTTCACTCCTTGGAAAATGTGGGATGATTCCCAAAGGAAAAATTACAAAGACATCCATTGTCAAGGCTCAAAATGATTGTTAGTTGAACCAATTCAAATCAACATGCAAACAATACATTTTTATGGCTTAAATGGTCCTTGGAATTCCTTAATTAAATCATGTCACATAGAATAGAATCCATATTCTAATTTTAAGATTAGATAATCCTTTAATTGAATTGGTGCCTTTAGTATATTTGATCATATCAACACACACATACATATACATATATATACATACACATACACATACATACAAGTGGAAAATTTATTCAAATTTCAAATTTTCCCTATAAAATGTTGGCGATTGTGAGCCAAAGGTGCGTAGAATTTTGGGTGATCCAAAGGAAATTCATTAAAATATATACATTTATATTAGAATTCATTTGGCTATGTGAGTGGGAAATAATAACATTTATGAATATTTTTGGCGAATCTTGGGTGTGCATATGGTGTCCAAATAACCAAATGGGACTTTCAAAATCTCCAAAAATATCCAAATTACGAATATTAGCCACTAAAATTTTCCCTACTCTATAATTCATTTGATAAATAAGAACATAATGCTTTCACCTATACATCCCAGATATACATAATTGGGATCCAATTGCTATCATATGGAATGGCATAGTTATGAAAATAAAGTTCACACATCAAATTTTGGAGCTCATGTGTACTATTCTGATACAAAGTAAAGAATTTTCTTACTGAACTAATATCATATACCATGTTAGAATTGATGCAAATAAAATTATGGTGCAACATCCTTTCTTTAAATATATTACATAGAAACTTGATGGTGGTATGCGCCTCAACATTTCTAATGATACTTGCATTATGTCCTCTTTTTTTGTTTCAATCTTTTAATCTCTTTGTTCTTGTTCTCCATTTCTTTCTTATGTTGGGAGATGAGGTCTTATTTTTCTTTATCATGTTTCCTCTTAATCCTGTCAATATAGGCTTCCAATTGTGTTTCCATCTCACTGCAAGATGGATTATCAAGTGCCCTAATGATTTCATGAATAACAACTTGGGGCTGCATTTGTTCTACATCTTCTTTTGGTAGACTATCATGTTGTGCTAGCTCAACAACTTGCTCAATGACTTATTCAAAAATTACAGGCATTTTTGGGTGTTCAATTCCTCCTTTTATTGTCTCCTCTTCTTGTCCATTATGGTTCTGTCCCTACTTGGCTTCTAGTTCTAGAATTAATATTGAAGTATCCCTAGTTTCTCATCTACCTTCACTTTTACGGATATCTTGATATTGTTTATTTTGGATTATACAACTAATTATTCATTTCCTTTTGTTTATTTGAGCTATCATTTATCAATTATTACTAGTATTAATGCATTATTTTGGTTCGAATAGTTAATTTTAAATTTATTACATCATAATAGTCTCTTGTTACAAATTCTTACATCTTCTTTATTATTGTGCACTTTCCATAACATAATTCAATAATGGTGTAGAAATTTGGTGAACCCAACTTTTAATCATATATATTTCTCAAACCCTGTGTTTTCACCCCTTTTATGGATTGGTTAGGGTTTTACACCACAATCAAGAAAATAATGAAATATGAGCTACGAGGGTTATTCTAACTAATTAACTTCCAACATTAACCATTCAATATCATAATAACACATTAATACTTGCAAAAAATGTACACGATGTAATAAAAACTCAAAAATATATGGGATTGAGTGCACTTAGCTAATTACATGTGATTCGGACAAATATGGGTGATTTGGATGCTGAAACAAGGGTATTTGGACCTGAGAATGCTTCAAAATTGAAATTGTGACTTGAAAATTTCTTGGGAAAGACCGTATGGTAGGGGCAAGAACATTTGTACATTATTTACCTCTTTGTATGGTTTTACACCTACTTAATATTATGGTCTATGACTTTCTGGGTTTGTCACATGTTTAATTCTCTTTATCTCTCTCTCTCTATCATTCACTATTGAGCACACTACAAGCGTTTCTAAATACTCTACTCAATATTTCAAAACCCTAACCATAAATGAATTCCTACAAAACAAACATCAGTTAGGTTGTGGGCACCCATATCCACCACCGACATTGGTACTACTCTAAAGAGGCCTCTAACCACATGTCATTCTCCAACTAGCATGTGATATGTAATTGTAGTGTAATAAATTGTATGCGTTCTTCCTTTAAAAAATCTTGACTTGAGTTTCTCTCTTGCCAATCTACTTGAGTGAGTGAATTTTAGTTCTTGTGATGAAGATCGTCAATCCTCAACATTAAAGGATGTCAATCCAGGGCTAGTTTCTGAAGGATATATGAAAAAGGAAAAGAGATATTTGGCAATGGTCCCCTCTACCCAAAATCCACACTTACATAAATGTAAAAGCACACTTGTAGGAATTAAAACACACTTTGCATGGAATAAAAACACACATTTGTAGGAAAGTAAATTCACACTTGCATGAAATTAAAACACACTTTCTTGAAAGGAAACACACTTGCATGGAAGGAAATTTCTAAATTGGAAAGAAAGGATAAACATAGAATACACATGTAGGTTTACAACAAACTGTACATCACAAAAATAATTACATGACACAAGAAAAATACAATCATAAATATATTTACAAAATGGATAATTAAAAATGAATATACAGATCCATCTTCCTTGGAATGAGTGGCCAACTCATTCCTTAGAAGAGGATTTTAATCTAAACTATTTACAAATGGATGGAACAAAACCTTAGAATGAATTGATCAAATAAAAATGGAGATTACATTCTTTGGTGTGGGAGGTTGCATTTATAATTCCATGCTTCCAACCACCTTCTTATTTTAAGGCATACATCTTTATCAACTAAGATTTCAATCTATCCAAAAGCATCAATCTCCACAAAATATGGAGAGAGCTTATCTAATTCTAACTAACAATCCAATTCTCTTTTTTTTATTGAGAATTAAAATGAATATTGATTCTTATTTATTTTATAAATAATAAAACACTTATAGAAATATCTATTTTTAGAATGACTTCCAAAATAGATAACAATGCCACCCTTGGAGTTATGCTCACCTTTGTAACTCTAGTATTCATCCTCAGAGCTCTAATATCCAACTCCAAAGCTATAATAATCAACTCTGAAGTGATTTGGGAAGACTTCGAAGTGATATGGGAATAATTTGAAGCATTGTGAGAAGACTTCGAAGCGATCTGGGAAGACTATGAAGCCATGCTAAAACCCATTTTTCACAAATGATGATAGCTGTAGAAAATTGGGAGGAGGTTTTTGTTTGAAACATTGTTATAAAAACCTCTCTCATATTTTCCCTTTGACCTTATGTTCTCTAATTATGTAACTTTTGGTGCTGACCTAATACACTTTTTCTTGGACTGCCACATAGTAAAAGTCAAATTTATTCCAAATGGTGAAATATGTAGAAAAATGGAAGGAGGTTTTTGTTAAAATAATTGTTATGAGTAAAAACCTCTCTCATAATATCCATTTTACTTTTTGGTTTAAATTATGCAAGACTCCGTAGCTAGACCTACAGACTCCAAAACTAGGAGTAAAAGTCAGATTTCTTTCAAATGGTAAAATATATAGAAAAATAGAAGGATGTTTTTGTTAGAATCATTATTATGACAAAAAACCTCTCTCAGAATATCCATTTGAATTTTTTGGCTTAAGTTATATAGACTTTGAAGTGAACAAATTAGACTCCAAAACAAACATGGTAGACTCGAAGCTATACTAAAATGGCTATAACTTTTGCATATGAACTTGAATCAAGATGATTGTTTTCTTGAAATTGCATAATTTTTTAAGAGGAATATAAATATTCAATCATATTTGGTTTTGGGTATATTATTGATAACTATTTTTCACTTTTTCCCAAACATATGCTTAAGGAGCCACTCATAGAACTGTTGAACATTTCCGGAGCTAGTGAAGGAACCTTTAGAGCTAATGTAGTGATGAAATAACAATCTCTAGAGATGATATGAGAGATTTTAAAGATCCTCCAAGGCTGGTTGTAGTTGGTGCTTAGTGCTCAAAATGTATTATTCAACAATTATAACAAAGTATGAACTACATATGCACAAATTGACATCTTTTTCCCAATAATCATTAGAAATAGCTAATAGAAAGATAACAATGAATTATAAAGAAATAACCATGATATATACTTTCTATTTTATCCTAAATAAACCATAAGTTTAGAAATTACACTTAGATCCACTTTATATATGCAAGGAAAAATAATGTCAAATCTTGTATAAAATGGGCCATTTTTGGGCTCATCATCTTGTAAATGTGGGAAGATGTCCCATAAACCGGTGGGAAGCTTAAAACTTGTAGATGTTGCTTCCTAATGAATGTGTAAAGGTATTTATAGAGTGTAGGGAGATTTGGGTGCCTTTGGTGATAGATTTTAATAGAATTTTATAAGAGTGCTAAGTTACAAATGATGTGAATTTCACTTACATATGTATGCTTTTAAAAGTGATTTACACTACAAAGGAAGACTAAGGAGGAGTAAGTGACCCAAATAATAATGTGCAACATAAATTTTGGGACCAAACTAAGCAAGGTCAAAATTTTACACTAGGGTCAAGATCGTACGAACGTTCATACCCTTCTGTACATTTTTGACCCGGGAGGGATAACTTGAAGTATAATTTTTAGAAGGTGGCAAGTGGAAATTATTGTTGTTTTTCATACCTTAAATTCTCGAAACTATCAAAAAATGAGTGTGTAAGAGAAAACAAGATAGACAAGAGACCTAGGGATGTACTAGATGAGAATGGGTAAAGTGTACTTGTTTGAACAAGAGAGCAATGTCAAGACTAGCAGTGTCAAAGAGTAGAATTACTAAATTTGAGTTTTTACATTTCACCCCTTTAAGTATGAAATGAAATTACATACTTAAAGGAAAAGATACATAAGTGTGTATACACACTTTTTATTTTCTCGATGTTTGTTTTGTAAGATCTCGTTGTATTGGTGTTGGCACACTCCATGATGAAACCTGTAACATAGAGTGTATTCAATGTCCATGATAAATAATTGAAATTTAACTCAAATGTAAAGATATAATGAAATCTAAAATTGTAAATAGTGAAATAAAGAGATGCAAATCATGGAAGGAGTACACCTACTTTTTTAGGAGGAAGAGTTTCCCATTTATTTGCTTATACTTTGGAGATTTGGAATGTTGAACTTTTTCCAAAGGATTAGGGGTGATCAATCCTCAATTATGTCGAGTAGATGCTAGAGTATTCGGTGTATGGAACCCGACACACAAATTCTGAAAAGAGAGAAGAATAATGAGGAGCCGAAGCACCCCATGAAGTAAGAAAACCATGTATCAAAGTCATTTATCAACTTTTATATCTTTATCTTTAGGTGTAAGAGAGGAAGGACTACCTATGAAGAACTTATTCATTTTGATACTTTTCATAAACCCACAGACCATATCACAGCACAAAGATTTAGTCCCAATTTTACAAATTAGACACACAATACAAAGAGAATGAATTACCCTCGTACTATCCTCATGTGCTACACAACTGGTAGAAATTGAGTAGAACTGAAATGTACTGAAATATAGCTGGAGAAAGGAGACTCATGCCTCAATATACCGAGGCTGAAATTGAGTGTTGTGGAGAATAAAGAGTGAAACCTTAAATGCCCCTTGAAACCGATACGGGCCGAGTGATATGATTATGAAATCATGCAAAAACATGTTCCTCTAGGTGAGAATATGAATTTTCTAAGAAAATTGTGGTGACTTCCTTTAGGAAATACCATAAAATGGGCCAAAAACATTTGTATGGTCATAACCGTATTATATGTTTTGGCCCTAAGCTTGTTTTTCTGATTTTATGTTTGATGTTGTTTCGATTAATTTTTCATGTTCTTTCCTATTTCGAACCCAAAATTTAGTATTTTTTTCTTTTGTAGGTGTAGAATATACCTAAATGAATGCCCCCTCTTTTGAGGCATGTGTGAAAAAGAGTTTGAGTGTGTGGCTCAAAAGAATAGATGTGTAACCATGTTTGATAAGTCTAATAATCTACATAGAAAAAACATGAAGGGATGATGTGGTGGCCACTAAGAAGAACATGTACCTACAAAGGGGATGCACATGGTGGAGACCATGATATGCAATTAAGAGCAATATAAAGAATAGTATTTACGATGTCAACAAGATAATTAATAGCAACATGAAGAGTATTACATATGAAAATATTAACAAGTGAAAAGGTAGCAGTGAAAATAATGTCACACAAAAGTATTAGTGCTTACAAACATGGGACACCCATGGTGTTGCAAGAAAATCAAGGACCTTGAGCCTATAATCAAGATATGCAATGTCACAAAAGAAAGACATGATGCCACAAACATGGGACATCCACGGTGTTGCAAGACAAACAAAGCCCATATGCCACAATCATAGTATGTAACAAGTAGCTACACACAACCAATAAGAACGTATAGAAAACAAGAGTATCATAATGTGATGAAATGACATAGCAAGTGATATATAGAAGTGTATGAAATAATAGTTGTCAACACCACACAAGAGACATGTGTTAATATAGTTCAAAATGTAACAATTACACTATGTATGTAATCAAGCATAATGATGAA
The DNA here is from genome assembly GCA_018340775.1 of Taxus wallichiana var. yunnanensis. NCBI lineage: Eukaryota > Viridiplantae > Streptophyta > Pinopsida > Cupressales > Taxaceae > Taxus > Taxus wallichiana. Next base: position 232,773,488 of record CM031240.1, on the reverse strand, counting down.
CTGAAAAATGTATTATAATGAAATAATAACACTTGATTTGTATCTAGGATACCCCTAGAAGAAGTATGTAATGAATTGTGATATCTCTCATAATCATGTGTTGATTTGTATGTCCTACATCATGCTCAATATACCCCATGAATGCACGTGTGTAAAGAAGAAAAATAATATCTACTGCGGACGAGAAGGATAAACAACATGTATGGTGTAAAGTGCTAACATTATATTCTAGAGAAATAGGTCTTGATTTTTTCATTTTTGAAAATATTTGAATGTTTTTACTTGTTGTGATGACATCAATGTTTAGCTACGTACAAAAAGTATAAATTGCATGAAAAGTATCCGATGAGAACCTCCTTGAGATATTGAGTAGTTTTTCGAGGAAAATGGAGGATTAGGCCTTATTTTTATTTGAATGTAGGGGATACCATAGTGGTGATGTGTGCAAAGAATAATTGAAATAATAATTAGGTGAAGTATCTCTTAGGAATGGTGTGTGATGTAAAATACTTTGATTTGATATTTGTGATTAGGATATCATGTCAGAAGAGATTGTAATCAATTGATATTGATTTTGGTTGATGTGTGAAATCCATTATGATAGAAGAGGTATGACATAATAGAATAAAAACATATTGGAAATGTTACCCTTACCAAAGTACGAAGGGGTATGCAAGGAAACCTATTCTTGGAAAATAAGGAAGAGAGATCTAGATATGCCCTTTGAGTATTAGAGAAGGTAACACCCTGAACTATTGTTACTTTCTCCTGGGCATTCAAGTGTTGATATATGATTTCTTCTGTAAAAGGATGTGTTCCTTTGATTGTGAAGTCATGCTTGATATGGATTGTATCTTCTTTGCTCTTGAAGATCTTTGACTGAGTCAGGATATGCTTGGACTCTTTTATTTCTTTCATTTTTAGCACTTGAGTTTAATCTGATTTCGGGATAAATTGTGGATTTACCCATCTTTATGACTCAGCCTTGGATCAGTGGCATTGATCCAAGAGATGTTTTAAGTTTATTCTGGATGAACAAAAATTATAGACCTTACGAAAGTTGTAAGGTCTGAATGTGTTGAATGAGCAATTCAGGAGTTAACTCAGGCTGATCTTGTTAAATGAATTGGTTCCCGATATTGTAATATCGGGAAGGTCTAGACCTTGAGCCGGGTAATAAATTCCGATATATACCGCTAGCTAATTATCAAATGCTAGATAGAATCCATCTCGGGAATGTATATCTGTTGGTTCTTATACTAAATGATTCTATTTGTAAGACCTAGATTGGAATTTTTAAGGTTAATAACCTAAACCTAAACTATAACCTAGCCCTAAACTATAGGTTTAATGCTCCTAAGGTTAGCGACCTAGCACTATGGAAGTTAGACTAAAGTATCACCTTAAGATCTAACCTATGTTTCTAACCTAACTAATGATAGTGGATGAAGGGGGACCTATGAAGGGGTGTGAGCCATGGGCGGTAGTTTCTATGGCATTTATGAGGTGGATAAGGATGAAGGACTTGGGATTTGGTGGAGGTTGTAAATATCTATTGAGTCCGACGTGGCAGAGTCGCCAAATCTGGAAATGGTCTTTGGTTTGCATTTGTCCATCGCCAACTATGGCGGTCGGTGGCAATGGAGATTGGGTGGGAATCTTGGAGTTAATGTCATTGATGAACTTGGGTTCCCGAGCACGGCTCGCTTGGGAAGGCATGCAAAATGGAAAAATAGTTGGTTGTTTGGTTTTCCATGTGCTCGGTTTTTATCTGTTTGATCACCTGGTTCTTCGAACCAGTCTACTTGGTGTTGTATGGCAACTATGAGAATAACTAGCTCTTTTCTCTCACAAGGAAAGTTTATAAGGCATGAGGGTAACAAATTATTGTTGATGAATCTAACGTGAAAGAAGAGGAGAAGGCTCGAGGTCATTGAGAGGTCTTCTTCGGATTTTTAAAGTGACATTACCGAGGCATGATAGGCCCCGACTTTTAAAAATCTTGCTTTACTCTAAATGCTTTCATTAAAACAACTCTGTTCGGTGTGATTTGATTCGGTTGGTTTGAAGCAATGTATTGGTTCTTCTTTTCCTATGGAATTAGGAATCTCGGGTTTTAGAAGACCTTGTTGGAATGGTTACTGTATTATTCTTCTTTTTGGTTTCATTTCGATTACAGACCGGCTGTGCTTTTATTGTTGATGTGGAACCCTGTTGAATCTTGCTAGAATACTTGAAGTTCTTCTGTTGGGAATGCTTGCTGTGATTATTCTACTTGATTGTGACGATTGTAGAAGTCCTTTCTGAGTTTGTGATTTTGGGTTAGAATCTGTTGAAAGTAGCAAGGATTAAATACGAAAATGACTCAGTGAGAGTCTTTGTAATGTTTCGTATGTCTCGACTTCTGTTGAAGTTTTGTAGAGGATACTTTTAGCATGATATGGTTGGAACTCTTGAAATTGATAGTATGTTACGACTTCTGTAGAAGTTTAGTCGAGAATGCTATTTGGTTTCGACTCCTTTTGAATCCTTGAAACGTAACTTATGTTTTTAACTTCTGTAGTAGTTTCCTTGTGCATACTGTTGGAATCCTTGAAATGGGTGGTATGTTATTGACTTCTGCGGAAGCTTGTTGTGGATACTCATTGGTTTTGAGTCTGTTGAAGTCCTTGAAATGTAACTAGTGTTTCTACTTCTGTGTAAGCTCAGTTGTGAATACGGTTGGTATTGACTCAGTGAGAGTCCTTGAAATGTATCTTGTATTTCAAACTTCTGTCTAAGCTTGGTTATGAATGTTGTTGTTTTGTTAAGAATACTAAATGTTATTGACTTCGATGGAGTCCTTGAAATGTAATTTATGTTTTAACTTCTGTAGAAGTTTTGCTGTGAGTACTTTTAGGATTCTTGAATTGTTGTCGTATGAATTCAACTTCAATCGAAACCTTGGTTATAAGTACTGGTTGGATTTGACACTGTTGGAGTCCATGATATGCTGCGTGTTGGCTCGTTTCTCGATTTGAGTCCTCGCTGAGCATGCATATCGTTTTGACTCTTTCTTAATATTGTTGTGTTATGTTCAGTTCGATTCTGAGGAATTAAGGGATGGGGTTTCTTTATCAACTCGACTTTGTTTGAGACCCTGTTATATTTCGTAGTAGCTCGACTTCAGATGAAACTTTGAGGAAATTTATTGATATGGAATTCGGCTTCTGTGAAGACCTTGTTGTGATTATTCTTCTTGAAATCGGCTTCTAATTTACATCCTTGCTGTATAATCGTAGGGATTTGATTAGTTGAATGAAGTTGTGCATGTTGTGTTTCGACTCAGTGTGAATGTCACTTTGTAATTACATATGGAAACACTATTTGTTTTAATGTTATCTTGTCTCAAGTTTGATGAAGCAAAGAGCTCTTAGTTGTACCATGTCAAGCGATGGCGTTAGGTATTTTCATGTTGATAAATGATAGGGAAAAGATTTATTGAGTCTTTCATGGTTGGATTATTTTCTTTTGCTTGTCATGGGAGCTCTTGTGTTGCTTAGTAGCTACAGGTGATTTTTATATATTTGGATTTAGATGGGCGTAGTTCTTCTTGTAATCTCGATTGTTTAGTCGCATGCATCAATATATTTGCATTTATCTAAAGGAATCAGCATAAAGTCCGTAATGTTATTGACTTAGGATTCGATGGACTCTGTTTCTTTCTTCTAGACTGTAATTTATATGTTGATGTATAAATAAGTTGAATAGGAAAATTCTCTCTCTCTCCTAGTCAGGAAACCTTGTGTGCGTTCTTCTTACATCCTTTTGCGATCTTTGCGGTAAGGGCATAACAAGAATAAAGCGTGGAATTATATGGAGAGACCGGTATAAAATGTGTGTTCTTTGTATAAATGGGTATACTTGTCACTACCATTGAAATGTGTTATGATGATAAAAGAATTAAGACAATGAGCTTGTTGAATGTTTTAAGCGCCTTTGAGAAATTGTTAAAAAAATCTTGTAGGAGTTTTGTTGTCTTTTGAATGGTTGTAATCATATTTTCTTAGTCTCTAACATATAGGATGATTAGCCCGATTTAAGTTTGGTATGTGAAGAAATGATTTCATGTAAACAAAGGTTGTTTAATGAGAACAATTGGTGGATTGCAATTGTTTTAAGAATTAGTGCTTATCATGCTCGGCTCATCGGTGACCCGTGTTGACAATTTTTGGAGATGGTTTCCGTAAGTGGTAAAGACACGTAGATCCGATATGATGTTGATTGTTTAATTTGGTTTTATGATGAATTCCAATTTGATTCTCTAAATGTACTACTTGAAGAAGGATGTTCTTCTCTGTTGAGTATTGTATCAAATATGTTGAATGCATAAAATGTATTTGAGTAGCTTAGAAATAAATGAAATGAGGTATTTGTTACTTATGTGTTTGCATTCGTATCTGGATGGATTGAACTTCTTCGGTTTGAATGATTTTAAGAGCATTGTTATTATTGTATACCTTGGAGACATTTGGGATTCTCTAAGTAAGCTTTGCAAGGATTATGTGACCGAGTACTTGTGAATGTTTAGTAGTTCTGTTATGTTCTATCTCAAGCTAAATTGGAATTTGGATCTCTGTCTTTCGAGAAGCTAAGGTTAAAATAAACCTCAACAAGAAGTGAACGAGCTGAATAAATTATTACTTCCTAGACTTGATCTAAGTCAAGACAACGTTAATTTGATTTTAAATCACTATATCTTAATACTAATAAGTAAGATATATTTCAGTTATGAGAATTAACATAAACCCCTAAGGGTATGGTTAGAACCTTATGTGAAGATTAAGGGCTATTGCCTAGTTTCGTTGATTTAGATTACTTGTTTTCAATGAACTCCTTGAGGAGACCTCAAATCTTAATAACTTCTCTTTGCGTAATGGGTTTTATTAAGAAAGGTAATTCTAAGGTGAGGAACCCGTGGGATTGGGAAAAGACTACCATAAAAGGAGCGTCTTAAAGTATAACTTTATCTCGTGAAGGTAACACCTTAAAGTTTAGTAGATCTTTTCGAGGTGGTTTTGGAAGGTTGATGGCACAAGTCAATCAGTAGGGTTGTACCTTCGAGAAGATTAGGATCTTCTCAAAGATACAATAATGCAGGTGACTTATGGCGACACCCTTTGCATTGATCGTTAAGATTTACACCTTAAACTCAAACAAGTTTTACTCGGGACCTGGTTAGGAATGTGGTCGTGTTATAAGGCTGCCCCTAGAGACTCGGGGTATCGACACACTTTGGGTTAAACTAGGGTTGACCCAAGTATGTCGGCGTATCCTAGTCCTCGGGAGCATCCCTATAACATTGTCATATTATTAATCCGTTCTGAGTGAATAACTTGGGCAGAGAGAGACCGGCGAAGTCGTATAAGACATTCTACATAACATAGGAATGGGGTGAAGGACGTATTCTAGAATGACGAGTATGCCGTCAAGGAATACGAGACATAAGCAGTATGTTTCAAATATTTGGCCAAAGTATCGCATGTTCTTTGATTGCGTTGTCCTATGTCACCTATTCTAAGGGATGAGATGCCAATGAATAATGGTAATAATTATTCGAGATAGGTTCCTTGGATGAGCATTCGAATCCCATTAGGGAAGAGAACCGCAAGAGTGATGTGTTAAAATAAAAACGCCAACTCTTTGATACTCATGAATAGATCGGTAGATTACCGAGTCATGGAATGAATAGATCGGAGGTACTCCGAGTCATTACAGCTGCATATGGTTATTTGTTATAAGAATGGTTGTTTTGATTTGTGAGTTCTAAATTATGTATTTAGAACTAGGAAGCATTTATCAAAAAAAAAAATTACTTGTTCTAATGTTCTAAAATGGGGATGTTAAGGTGTGATGTGTGCCAAAGAATAATTGAAATAATAATTAGGTGAAGTATCTCTTAGGAATGGTGTGTGATGTAAAATACTTTGATTTGATATTTGTGATTAGGATATCATGTCCAGAAGAGATTGCAATCAATTGATATTGATTTTGGTTGATGTGTGAAATTCATTATGATAGAAGAGGTATGACATAATAGAATAAAAACATATTGGAAATCTTACCTTACCAAAGTACGAAGGGGTATGCAAGGAAACCTATTCTTGGAAAATAAGGAAGAGAGATCTAGATATGCCACTTGAGTATTAGAGAAGGTATCATATAGTGGTGTATGGGGACGAAGGTTGAATAAATAGTTACAATTTGTAGGATTAATTAACAATATCATATCATGAGTGGGAATGTAGTGCATGAGGCATGAATGGTTCTTTATGCTAAATGTGTAGAATAGTGACACACATGTTCTACCATAAGTATTAATCAAGATGATGAGGAGGAGGATTTACTAGGGTGTTATACTTGGTCATTTGGGTAGTTTTATTCTCAGCAACTAGATGTCAAGAAAGATGTAATGCTTATAGTGAAGTGGTGTTTTCTTCTTCATTAATATGCTCAAGACTTGAAATGTGCTCATCTGTGGTGTTTATAGTCATAAAAAAGTAGATAGGATAAAAATCATCTATGCCATAAGAATTGAGTAGTTGTTATGAATTAGTGTTATTCGTGGTGTGATTATTCTACACGTTTCCCCATAAGATTAGAGGAAAACCTAGGATTTAGCCTTTGTATTTTCCTATTCTTGTAGATAATCACATATCATCAACAACAACAATACTTGTAGTGGGATAATTACATGCATGAATAATATATAACACCATGTTAGTAATTGATTAACTAAAATGTAATATCCTAGTGTAATCTAATGTTATGCAAAACAATAAATAATAATTAAATAAATAAAGGAAATGACTCAAGCAACTAAGTAAATAGAAATGTGAAACCCTAATGTCCAAGAGAGGGTTGAGAAGTCCTTAGATTATTTGACGAAGGTGTGGGGATGTGTCGCAGAGAAAACCATATGAATAGGAGGAGAAAATGACTACATATAATCATGAGAAAGTAAAATCCAAGCTCCATGACTAGATGGGGCACTGGAAAGGGATAAGGACACTGTGGGCACTCTAGTCTTATATCTGGGTGCCCTGGTCTGTAGAAATGGCCTAAAACCCTCCTCTGAGGTGTCACTAAGTGATTGCCTTCCTTCAATGCATGTCATGTGAATTTTGTTGAACTACATTGGATGTCACTGTAAATCAAAGATGAAGAAAGCACTTGTAAAACCCCAGACAAAACATCAAAACCCTAAAAAAGAAAGATACATATGAAGGGTTTAAATGTCCTCAGTGGCCACAATGGTGGACTTACTAATTGATCATTTCACTACATCTCAGACCCAATGTAATTCTAGGTGTGTGTGTGTGTGTAAATCATTCCCTAGGTTTCTCTTGTTCTAATCACACTTTGTGAAGTAGCGAGAAAATAACTAGATGTAGAATGTAGTAAATGTGTGCATGGAAACAATAGATTCCCTCCTATGAAGTGTGATGCATATGAACCAACCTTGTGTGCCTTTTGATGGAGCTAGATGGATGTAAATGTAGCTTTAGGTGTCTTTGATGGATGCAACTCTAGATGGTGATAATAGATGCTTAGTGCTTGGTCCCTCATTATGGTCTCATAACTTTATATTTATATGGTTCTCTTGATTCTAATTTTGTAATTAACCCCAAAAATGCCAACCACCAAAAAGATGGAAAGCTCAAATAGGCTAGAAAGTGCCCAAAAGGTGAGAGTAAAGTACAAAGAGGATAAGGGCCCTAGAGGGGACCAGGGCACCTAGGGCACCCTAGTCCTAGCTAGGCGCCTCACCAAAAATAGGATAACGCAAAATGAAAAAAATACTAGGAAAGTGTAGGTGTAAGATTGGAAATATGACAAGAATAAATGTAAAAATGGACAAAGGACATGGGTTAATTATTACTTTTTCACTCAAGAACCATATGAATAGTAGTATGAGACCAAGACTAAATATTGACTCAAAGTGTGTGATTTAGTGACTACATTTTCCCCACTTTATGTTGGTGAGAAAAAAGCTCGGTAACATAAAGTAGATAGAGATGTGTACCTGATAATCCATGTAGAGTGATGTAGAAAATGTTCCAAGGACTAGACAAAGCATGGAGTGACAAAAAGATGGAGCATGGAGACTAAAGATGTAAAAGTGTAAAAGTGATGAGAGTGAACCTAGGGAGAAAGCACATGTGTAGATGCCAATGTGTGTAGTGTACTGCATGGTTAGTATGTGTGTGTGATGTACTGCCATGTGTGTTGTTGTTGTTGACTACTTGCTTCCCATATAAATGGACTATAAAAGAGAAGATGATCAAGTAGTCAAATACGCATGTATATGTGTAAAAAATGTATATATAAAAAACATGTAAAAATAGTATGAAAATGAAAATGAAAAAGGAACATGTGCACTGATCCGTGATGAGAAAAAGGGTGTAGAAAGGATATCCGTAAATATCGGTGAAGTGTGAGTTTTTGGGTGATCTCACGCCACTATGTGGTGAAGAAGTGTAGGGAGAAAGTTGTGTTATTCTCCAACTGTAATTGCTTCCTTGAGATTGGTGAAGAGATCTCTATATTGTCTAGTTTTTGGGTGATCTAACGCCACTAGATGAAGTAGTGTAGGGAGGAAATTTTGTTGTATCCTCCAACCTGTAATTGCTCCCTAGAATGCTAAGGAAAATCTTGCCCTATAAAATCCATTGTGTATGGGGTTCGTAGACTGGTCTGAACCCACTCACAAACTATATACTGAATATGTGTCATGGATGATGATGAATAGACTAGACTAAATCTATAGAATGAACTATACTTGTACCGTGTGTAAACCCCAAATGATGCCCCCTCTTTGGGGGTGCATGTGATGTCACGAGATAGGAGAATGTGGCCCCAAAAGAGGACTGACCATGTATGTGAAAATGTGCCCTGCAGGGGGAAGGGAAACGCTTGGTAGGAAATAAGGCACACAAAAAAAGTGGCTAGAAAACAAGTGTTAGTACAAACAAACATGCATGTAGAAACAAGTATAAGCCAAACAAACAATGTATAAGCTAGAACATGAGAAGACAATGTAAACACTCAAAGAGACAATCATAGACCATGAAAAGTGGGTTACAAACATGGGACACCACTCATGATGTCACAAGACACTCAAGGCCATCATGGTCCATAAAAAAACAAGTGTGTACACACAACAAAGGGAAAATCCCACAAACAATAACAAGTAATAACAAACAAATAAACAAGTATGGAAGAAAATATCCCTGCATAACAAATTTTGCACATGAAGCACCCATTAGCATGTTAGAAAAATAAAAGTATGTCAAAGCATGTATAACCTAATAATGAAAAGTGCTAAGTATAAAATGAAACAATAGCACTGTAGTGGATGAATGTGGATGCCCCATAAGGTAGTGTGGAAAGCATCGGTGTTACATGTAGAAACTATATCTACGATCAAAACTAGAAAAGAATATGAACACGCATGTGTGTATGGTAAAGATAATGACATACAAGAGATCTATCTAACATGTGTAGTAAAGTGAACATGTAAAGACAAGTGCAAATAAAGATAAATGCAACCATAAAATGTAGTATGTTATGGATGGATGGAATGGAATGCAAAGTGGATGATAGGAGCCATGCCCCTAAGTGAATGGAATTTTATGTAGTGAGGTTCATTTAGTATGCCCCTTAGCAATCAAGAATGAACCAAAAATGAGTGCATCATCGGGAAATGGTCAAACTATGTATGTGTGTAGCATGTTGTGATGAGTGTGTAGTGATGAAATGTGACATAAAGATGATGTGTGTGACCTATAGCCTAAGTGTATATCATGACAAGATGAATAGAAAGGAGGTGGTGATTTAGCCTAAAGCGTATACCACTAAACAATGTAAGTGAAAGTGATGATGTAACCTATCATGAGATGATGCTAGAAGAAGTGACCCTATAACCTAAGGCGTATATCACTAATCTAGGAATGTCACATGAGAAACATAGGATGTGATGATGTGTGAGTATGATGTGGTCCATTTGTGATGTATACCCTCAATAGTCCAGTATGGACCGTGAGACTAGAGTGCGTCATCGGGTAGTGAGTGCAACACGTGTGATGAGATATAATATATGTGATGATGATGATAGAATGATCATTGTGATGATAAAGTGTGTGATATGTGATATATAAAATGCAATGTGCCAAGATGTGTATATAGCCTAATAGTGTGAAATATGCATGTATGTATGATAAATAATATGTAATGCTAGACTAATAGACAATAAGAGTGTGACACATGTATGATGAATACTAGTATGGTGTGTAGAATATGTATGATATGGAGATTGAAATGTGTAAGTAAATGCTAAAATAGTATGTAAGATGCAATGTAGATGTATATGTATATGAGATGTGTGAAAAGATATGTGAAGATTCACAATGTGTAGTATCTATTGTGCAGTGTGTAGGGTTCATGTGTATAAAATGCCCTCAACATTCAAGTGTGAACCGAAGCACAAGAGTGTGTCATAGGGTAATGACGATGGTAATGTGTAAATGACAATGCCTATAGGAGGAGGTTGAAAAATGCAAGTATGAAACATGTGTTGATGCTAAGATGGTGGGGGGAATGTGTGAATGTTATGCCCCAAAGTGTGTGTGAGTGAATGAACTAACCAATGAAAGTGAAGGATGAAGGTCCCTCATCTAATGTTAGTGGTGGTGAAATCGTTTGACCATGCTCTAGTAGTGGTGGAATAGTATATAGTCATTGTGCGTAGGTGAGTGAAGTCTATGTGCATGTGATGGGTGAATATATGATGAGTTCATGCCATGGTGTGACAAAATGTGTAGGTGATGGAGATCTATGAGGAGGTGAATGTGGAGGTGATGGAAACTGTGTGGAATAAAATGAGGTGGTGACCTATGTCGAGATGTAGTAACTGTGTGAGGAATGGGCCTATGCCTATGTGTAGGACTAGTAGAGAAGGTGGCCATATAGATGGTGTGTGAGTAGGTGAACTAGGAGTAGATTGCACTTTAATTAACATAGGTTGTGATGTGGTAGATGAAGTAGGGGATGCTGAACTGGTGCTCGAGGAAATGATGACCATGGAGTAGATGGGGTACACCGTCAATAGAAAAAACTTGATTGTTATGAATGAACTTTGAGTCACAAATGATTCATAGAAATGATGGACTTAGACCTATGAATCCAGTTGAGACCTAGAAGCATGTCACAACCATCAATTGTTTGGCCCATGAGGAAGGGCACAACATAGTAAGGGGACCGACAATAACATGTAGCTTAACAACACCATATGAATTGTTCATGGGATAGGATTAGTAAACATGGTAACCAATAACATCAAGAAGTGGTAGAGAACATGCACTAATAGGCCATGAATGGGTCAACCTTAGTATTATTGATGGAGATAGATCCAATAGAGGTGATAATATGTAAGTGATTAGAAGAGAAAGTGGCATGATAATCATGATATTAGAAAAAGAGATCAATATGGTGGAGTGATGTTAGTGTTAGCCACCAAAATTCAAGGGCCCCGATTCAGTGTGAGGCACTACATGATAAGTATGATTAGTCGATGGATAAACAATTTTTTCTTGTATGTTCTACAGAGTGGGTTACCAAATAATTTGAGCTTATGATTTTCATTAACTGGTGGAGAATCTGTAGTCTCAGAAATTCAAGCTTATTATTATCGATAAGATCTTGGATGATAGTGGAGTTTGAAGCACCTATTGGTAGAGTGCCCCACACAACGATGATAATCACATCGAAACTTCTCATTGTAATTCCTTCCTTTTGGTCATGATGGATCCAATTCAAGTGGTGGAGGAAGCATGATAAGATTTCTTTCAAGAAGTTGTTGTAAGATAAGTTATGGGGAAATAGGAAATTTGGTGAATGTTCATTGAGGTGGTTGTGACTGAACTTCTTTAGTAGTAGCTACCACATTGACAATGAATTTTGTGTCAATAGGTTTAGTTATAGATGGTTTAAATGTTGTCTTACTCTTGGAAAAATGCATAGAGGATGATGTTTTCTCTTGGTATTTAAGCTTTCCAATAGCTAAGAGCTTGGTTTCATGAAGCTTAAGAGTATGAAAATTTTATCAAAAGAAGGAGAGGTATCAAAGAGGACACTCTCTGAGAGGTGGTAGTAGACTTTGGATGAATAAATCTTAAAGCTCAGAGTCTACAAGAACATTTGACATCTTGGCTAAGTGTTTTTGTATCTTAAAACATAATTTTCTAAGTGTTCATTAGATCCTTGTTTAAGTTGTGTGAGTTGGGCATATGAGATCTTAGAGCTGATATTGATAGAGAAGTGAGTGAGAAAGCATTGGCTAGATGCGTGAAGGAGGCTACCAATGGACATGTAGGTCATAAAACCATCACATCACATAATCTTGTGCAAACTATGAGGAAAAATATTAGCTAAGAGGATATGATCATCCACAAAATCTAGACAAGCCACATGGAAAGCCCTAGAGATGCTCTTGAGGGTCACCATGGCCATTGAAAATAGGTAGTTTAGGGGTGAAAAGTTTGGTGGAAATGAATAGGTGGATATAGGTGAAAATGGAGTATGTAGTAGAAAAGTAGAATCCAAATATGGAGATGCATGAGAAGTAGCCTATTGTAATCGATGAATTTGTGCTTGAAGGTCTTGATAAAGAGAGGCTAGATCCTGAGTGCCAATGGAAGGAGGTTGCCACATATGTGAAACAAGGGGTGGGGTATAATGATTAGTAGGAGTAGGAACAAAAATGGGAACAATGGAGATGGGTGGAAGAGTAGAAGTAATTAGTTGGGTAGCAATTGTGGTGGGAATAACGACATAAGCATTAAGTTCTGCAAGGTTTATAGCTTCCTCACAAGCAACATATAGAAGAAAATATAGATCTTGGGGATGTTCAAGTGATATGATCATTGATGGCCTTAAGATGGGATTCAGTAAATTCTTCAAAGGATTGAGCCATAGAAAATAAGAGAAAAAGATCCTTAAGTGAAAGGTGGTGTCGAGCATGGGGTTCACCAAAATGATTAACTAAAATGTAATATCCTAGTGTAATCTAATGTTATGCAAAGCAGTAAATAACAACTAAATAAATAAAGGAAATGACTCAAACAACTAAGTAAATAGAAATGTAAAACCCTAATGTGCAAGAGAGGGTTAAGAAGTCCTTAGCTGATTTGATGAAGGTGTGGGGTTGTGTCACAATGTAAACTAGGTGAATAGGAGGAGGAAACAACCACACAAAAGCCTGAGAAAGTACAAATATGAGCTCTCTAACTAGACTAGGGCACTGGAAAGGGATAGGGGCACCCATGGGTGCCCTGGTCATGAGATATGGGTGCCCTAGTATATGGAAATGGCCTAAAACCTCCTCTGAGGTGTCACTAAGTGACTTCCTCCGTATTTGCTTCATATCACACTAAATGTCATTAAATTACGCTAGATGTTGATGTAAATCAGAGATGAAGAAAATACCTATAAAACCCCAGACAAAGCATCAAAACCCTAAAAATAAAGATATTCATATGAATGGGATCATATTTTCCTCAAGCAATCACAATGGTGGACTTACTAATGAGTGTTATTGCACTACATAGACCCAAACCTAGGTGTGTAGTGTGTGTGTGTGTGTGTGTGTAAATCATGCCCTAGGTTACTCTTGTTCCAGTCACACTTTGTGAAGTAGAGAAAATAACTAGATGTAGAATGTAGTAAATGTGTGCATGGAAACAATAGAATTCCTCCTATGAAGTGTGATGCAGATGAACCAACCTTGTGTGCCTTGTGATGGAGCTATATGGATGCAAATATAGCTTTAGGTGCCTTTGATGGATGCAACTCTAGATGGTGATAATATATGCTTAGTGCTTTGTCCCTCATTATGGTCTCATAACTTTATATTTATATGGTTATCTTGTTCTAATTTCATAATCAACCCTAAAAAGTCTAACCACCAAAAATATAGAAAGCTCAAACAACTAGAAAGTGCCCAAAAGGTGAGAGGAAAGTACAAAGAGGACCAGGGCTCCCAGAGGGGACCAGGGTGCCCAAGGTGTCTCGAGTCCTAGCTAGGTGTCCTAGTCAGAAATAGGATGAACACAAAATGACAAAATAGACTAGGCAAGTGTAGGTGTAAGATCGGAAATATGATGACATAAAGCAATGTAAAAATTTCCAAAGACATGGGTTAATTATTACTATTTTCACTCAAGAACCATATGAATAGTAGTATGAGACTAGGACTGAATATTGACTCAAAGTGCATGATTTAGTGACTACAAGAACTCACTTGTAGAACCCTTTGTATTTTTACTACAATTGATATTGATATTTGGATTAGAATCTATCATAGCTTGTGGTGGAGAAGTAGAGATATCCATAGAAATATCACTTGGTGTATCAATTTGGTCATCATCGTTCCTATCATAATCCCATCATAAACCCAATTATAAGCTTTTTGTCAAAATGGATCCATGTAGGTAACATAGATCTAGCCTCGATATTTTCCTTTATATACTTTATTTTCTTTGAGGCCATGTGGAATTGGTCATGTTCGATTAGTAATAATTCTATGGTAGTTCATAAAATAGTAGGATGTAAGTATTCAACTAAGATTGTTGCTTTTGAAGGAGGAATGTCATTCTTATCCTCTTATTGAATAGGTGGCTCTTATATTATTATAAAAGTTGCATCATTCAATATTGCATTATGTTCACTAGACATAGATGGATCAACATTAGGAATCCATTAAGATTTGTAAATTGGAGATGAATATGTAGTAAAATTTCATGTAGAAAATGAAATAAAGTCGTGAGGCTTAAGTTGGATTCTTCATTGTAAAACATAGCAATCATTGTCACAATGTCTATTAATTCCATGATAATTGCAAAATGGTTTACCTTTGATTCTTTCAAACCGATAGTATGGATAGTAATGAGTGGGTAAAAAAGTGATTAAGCACCGATTGAGTAGCTCAAATATGATATCACTACGGTTATGGTTTCCTTAGTGGTCGAGATTGATCTTGTGGAACACACACATTGTTGCCTTTATGTATGAATTTTACTTCACTTGTATTCACACATGTGTATTACATGGCTTGTAGGAAGGATTATTTAGATGTGATATAACATCCTTGATATATTGGATTTTAACATGCATGCCTTGAAATTAGGTTTGAAAAAAATGTTGTAATGATTAAATGGACTCTATGAGGGTGTTATACAAGATAACCTCGTTCTAAATAGAATGAGCTAAAATAACCTAGACCATGATGGTAAAAATAATTATATAAGAAACTCCAATTAGGTAGAAAAGAATGAGAAAATGTCCGAAAATCAAGAGACCATGGGGATAAGACCCAAAAAGTGATATTGAGCAAAAATGTTTGTCTCAAAATAGAATTTTAATTTTACAAAGAAAGGAGGTTTTTATTCTACTTATGCGAAATAAAAATTCAAGGGATTTTTCCAAAAAAATTGATTATCCCCTAATTATTAAAATTAATGATTTAGGTTATTCGAAAAGTGTGCTAAAAAGTAAGGAAAACAAAAATACATTTTTTTAAATACAATAAATAACCTCAAATGAATTTGAAAATAGAGTTGTTATGCTTTAGATATGCAACAAAAGGTGACTTGACAATTAGGAGCCCTAGAAAGTCACCTAAAAGGCAGAACCAACCATGAAATCCTCAGAAATTTGTGTAAATCAAATTAAGGGTTGAATATACAATGCAAATATGAAACCATATAGCAACTAGGATGTGGAGATCAATAGGCCTAATACTCAAGGAATAGATCCTAGATTAGGTTAAGGGATCAATCGGTTGGGATCACCTCACCCTTTTTATGGCTTGATTAGGGTTTTTACTCTATAATCAAAAAAATAATGAAATGAGATTTGTGGGGTATTCTGACTAATTAAATTCCAACATTAACCATTCAATATCATAATAATGTATTAATACTTGCAAAAAAAATTCACGATGCAATATAAACTCACAAATATATGGGATTAAGTGTACTTGGCTGATTATATGTGATTTTGGGAAATTATGGGGATCTCAATGTTGAAAAAGGGGTATATGGACCCCGAGAATACTTCAAAAGTGAAAATGTGACTTGATAAACTCTTTGGGAAGGACCACACAATAGGGGAAATAATGTTTGTATGGTCTTGACATTTGTATAATGTTTTACACCTACTAAAAATTATGGTCAATGACTTTCTAGCTTTGTCTCGTATCTAATTCTATTTGTCGATCCTTTCATTCATTATCTACCACACCGCGAGTGTCTCTGAATACTCTTCTCAATATTTCAAAACCATAACCATGGATGAAGTCATGTAAACAAACATTAGTTGGGTTCAGGCACCATCGTGCCCTACCGATGTCGGCACTACTTGAAGAGGACTAAAACCACAACTCATTTTCTACCTAGTATATGATATCTAGCTGTAGTGCAATCAAATTTGACATCTTTCCTTTGACAAAGATTGAATTGAGTTTCTATCTTTCCAATCTACTTGAATGAGTGAATTTGAGTGCTTGAAAATGTGGAAAGCAATCCCATAGACCTAGAGGGAAACTTCAAACTTGTAGATGGTGTTTCCCTAATAAATGTGTAAAGGTTCTTATATAGTGTAGGGACCTTTGGGTGTCTTTTATGATAGATTTTGCAATAGGATTTCATAAGAGTGTTAGGTTACAAATGAGGTTAGTTTCACTTACTTATATATGCTTTCAAAGGTGATGTAAGTTACAAAGGACAACCGAGGAAGGAGTAAGTGAATAAAAGAATAATGTGCAATAGAAATTTTAAGACTAAAGTAAGAAAATTCAAAACCGTACACTAGGGTTAGGTCCATTTGGATGTTCCTACCTCTCACTGTACATTTTTGACCCAAGAGGGATAAACTCGATGAAATTTAGAAGCTGAAAAGTGGAGTTTCTTGTTGGGTTTCATGCATTTGATTCTAAAAAATTATTGACAGATGAGTGTGTAAGAGAAACAAATCTATACTTGAGAGACCTATCGATGTGTTGGATGAGAATGGGTAAAGTGTACTTATTTTAGTAAGAGAGCAATACCAATACTATACGTGTCAAAGAGTAGAATAAACAAATTTAAGTGTCTATACGACTTCTATTGCCACTTTTTTGTCATGTTGTCTTCAAGGTTTTCAATAGTACTATACAAGGTGGGGGTTTCATAACATATCTTACAATCACACTCTACTAGATGATGAGGCACAATATTTTACACATTTCTTGAAATAAAATTATGATAATATTAATATTCTTCTTTATATTTCTAGGGACCAACTTAAGAATATTGTTATATCTTTCCCATCTAATCCCAATTCTCCATCATCTAATGTGCATACATATACGAAACCTATTTCATCAAGGAACCTAATCCTCCATTCCACAATATTTCTATTTGATATTCTTATGGCCACCATTATTCTTACATCTCATATCTACACTCATAGTGCCTCACATCCTTCTTCTAACACATAGGCTCTTTAACCCCTTATTCATACTTTGTAAGTTCAAATTCTACAATTATAACAAGGCACATATTCTTATGCTCATATTATAGATTCTACTCAGTTTCTTCATAACCCACTTGTACCCCAATTGGTTTCCTACCCTTTTCCTATTAGTTTTGTTGCTCCTAACATTCCTATATATGATGGAAAGGATGACCCTAAAGAGCACCTTCAAACATTTCATATTGCTTTATTTCACCGTTATTCAAATGATACATTACTTACCAAGATGTTCCCTTTAAGTATTAAATATTTTTTCCTAAAATGTTTTTATGATCTACCCACTACTACACAATGTGCAAATAGCACCACAATTTGGGTCATTTTGTCATAAAATTGACCTTTTTTGTATTTTATAACATGTTTCTTGGGAGAAATCATGTCGATTTATTGAGCGCAAAATGAAACAATATCATCATGACTAGACATTTTTAATTGTGTCAATTTATGTAGAGAAAAAGTGACGTAATATCATCATGAATAGATAATTTTAATTGCATCACTTTTGTGTCACATTTGCACCACATTTGCATTTGTTTTGTCTTCGCTTTGCAAAAAAAAAAAAAGACTTACAATATTAATAATTTAGGGTGGTGTAAAGATGACATAAAATTCGTTATATATATATATATATTATATATATATATATATATATATATATATATATATATATATATATATATCATAATTATATATGGTATAATTATGAATAATTACATTACATAATTTCATTTGTTTGTTTGTTTACAACTATTAAACATTAGATACTAAAATATTGAGAAATTGTACAATAATTTGAAAAGTATCCAAATATTATTATTAATAATAAAAGAATACATTGCTTCAATTCAAAATTTGATTTACAATAATATATAATGGTGTAATTTTGAGGGAGTATTAAGTGGTTCCTTCTTAATTACAAAAAGAAGTAAAACTACATCCTAAATATCCAAGTGACTAGTTTCTTCATCCTTTCCTTGATCCTCACAATATTCTTGCTCTTCCTGAATTTGATCCTCCTCACCATCCTCACCATCCTATTCATCATTCTTCTCCTCATCTTTGTCATGATCCTCATAGTATTCTTTCTCTTATTGAAGTTGATCATCCTTGTCCTTCTCAATTTCTCTTCTTCCTTCTAATTGTTTTTACCTTGAAAAAATTTAATGATAAAAATGTTAAAAGTGTGAAATTTTAATTTATAGTTTGTGTGTACAAAAAATTGAAAACCACATATAAAATCAAAAACAAAATGATTATTTTGGGCCTGATGATTAAAGGCTTTTCCCAAATATTTTAATGTTGCAGACACTTTCTTTGTTGTACGCTTCTTGTAGCACTCTTCCTGCAAATACAAGTATATGATTAAAGTACATATTAATATTTTTTTACAAATATATTAGCAGCCTCTTATAAGTTTTTTCGACCAAACAATGAGTCATTAGTAACCCTTTTGGACTCTAGTTTCATACCATTTGAGCGTATTACTTTTGATACTTGCATAAATTGTAGTAGATATTAAAATTTTAATTGATCACGATGTTATACAATTACCATTGCATTCTAATCATAGACTATATTTTTCTTTTATAAGATGTTAATGGAAAGTAGACAACATAAAATATCAAATTAAAGAAAACATGTTTATCAACCAAAGTGCAAAGCTTTAAATAGTCCTCTTTACAATTCAAATGTCAACATATATCATTTATTTCATTAACTAACCTGCAACCCTATTAGTGTCCTCTACTAGCCACTTGTCACACAAATTAAACCACACATATTTCTCTATTTCGGGAGGTTGAATATGTCTCCTCTTATCATTTGTGTTTCCTTGGTAGTGAACCTACAAATTTTAAATATAAAAAATTATTTTAAAACTATATACTATTTTATTAAAAAAATAATTCAAGCAACATAATTACCCTAAAATTCCTCTTTATTCTCTTAAATAGTACACTAGAAAATGCACTTTACACATAAGGTCTCTCATAAAAAATACCAAAAACATTATAAAACACAATAATTGAAAAAATCAAATAATCCCACAAAAGTAACTAAGAAATATAAAAGCCCATAAACTGGGGATAAAAGACACCTCATCATTCATTTACTAACCCTCATCTACTCACATTTAATTATGTCCATCTCACCTACCCATTTGCATGCCCAATGCCCTATCATCTTACCCATCCATGCACATTGCACCCATATGTGTCCCATTCCCCTATGAACTCAAAAACTATAAAACACCTCTCACTCCCATCATTCCAGCCCCCCAACTCTTTGTACATTTGATACCATACTTGAGTTTTTCTTCTTTGTTCACATATTTTAATACTACAGGTTTTAGAGAGGAGAAGAATGATTATAAAGGATAGGTGCAACTTGTTGCATCACCATTTTAGTGAAAGATCAACATAGGTGTCGATTGCAAATAATATTGGCTTGCGATCTCCATGTGATTTTTAAGTGAATTACAACTATGATTGATTGTGGGGTGTCAAGTATACTATTTCATTTGCATGTATTGTTTTGTCATTTTTACTTCAATAAAAAAATTTAATCTCCTTAAATGGTTAGGTATCTCGACCGAGTCAGTTCCCTAACCACCAAAAACTACTAGCATCTATCCAAGTGTGTTTGTGTGTAGGTTATAGGTCCATATCAGGAAGATTTTACCCACTTTATTCATTAAAATAACCCATGATTGTCCCTCACTTTCTCAATGGCACCATAAGCCCTTTCTTTTTAGCAGCATTGATTTGGTGATTTTAATATCTACTAATCCATCTTGCAGGTGATCTAAATTTAGGCATACATTTTTGTGATCAAGGTGGGACCATTTTGGTTCTAAGTAAATTACTAGGTTTTTTTAATCTAATACAATTTTGTTTAGGGTTTGTAATCCTTCCCACTTGCTTTTATTTTTACCTAACATTTTGGTTGCATATCTAACACTTGGTTTTACATAAATTGCTAAAGATAATTTTTTAAAAATTGGTCACAATTCATTTACAACTACAACTGTGTTGTGATTTTTCCTACCACAAAATATAACAATCAAGTTGCGGCAGGTAGTCATGGGAATGACTATTATTTAATTTTGTTTCTACAAAAATATAAAAATATTTGTTTCTTCTTAAGGGAAAGAATTGGGAATGAATACACATTAAATATAGGTTTGGATAAGGGTAAATACCCATCCACATAACTATGGGAAGTACTTGGGCATAAGCCCTAAAACTCATTGTGAGAAGTAATGCAAGAACCCCAAAATAGCTGATATATTGAGAGGACTCACCGGTAAAAATGGTCAATAACCCAACCTGATTGACTAGTTCCACCCGTGAGGTAGATCCAATATTGTTCATGATAATGACACCATCTTGATTAATCAAGGGAAAATTTAGTGACTAGAAATTTTTACGGTGAATGGCACTCGTTCGGATAACATTGGTAGCTAGAAATATATCTTTAGATAAGCATCCAAAATAGTTGGGCCCAAATTTAACCTAAAAAAACAACATTATCCCAATCAAAACACTTCTTCTCAATTTTCGTTGTATTCGAGTCATGTCTACGATTGTTTTTATTCTTTCCAACATTATATCACACTTTTATACCCATTTCTAATAGTCATTGTGATTTTCCTAGTCTCGGTTGCAAGTTGCGATTTTTCATCCCATAATTTTCCTAGAACCAGTCCTACAACCGTGATCTGTTCAGTAACTCTCCATCTACACAGATCATTCATTCTGTATTTTTTTCGCATCCCATATTTATTCTATACACATTTGTATCGATGACTAGCTTGCAAATTTCCATTTTTCCATTCCAACATCTAGTATTATCATACTTTCCAAAATTTTACATTTCTACCTTGGGATTATCTTGGACTTACCGTTGCATGTTTATTAACCGCACAAGTTTATATTTCTTGCTTCACATCATGGATCGTGCTTCTCAATCACACAAAAATATTTTTAGCCAAAGGATAGTAGTGGGAGACTCGAGGAAGCTCCCACATCTACCTGCTCCTCCTCCTTAGATGATGATGACATTTATAAGATCCCACATTTTGATCCAAAGTTTGAGGAGGCATTATATCATGATCCATAAGCTCTTGCAAAATATCTTAGATGTTACTATTACAAGCTATATATTTTCAATATGAGGTTCTATTTTGCAAACCCTAATACTTCATCATCTACTACCGAGAAACTTCATACCTCTAATGTGTTTGTTGTTCCTACATCATCCACTATTGTCTACATGCACCATATCCCTTCCATAGGAACTACAAAACCACTTGGGTCTCATTCATATACCAAAATTCCTCCTTTCACTGAATATATTCCACCTAATTATTCATCCTTTGCTTGTATCCCCTTTTCTCTCATCATTATGCCCATATATTGCATCATTTTTCTACACATATATACATTCAACCACTCCAAATCCATGCTTTCCAACATGTACCAAACATCAATCAAGAAATAATGGATAGAATTTGTAACCTTGAGCTTCAAAATCAAGGTATGGGAGTCCTTAAGCTCATGTACAGCTAGATATGTAATGAACCTATCCACCCATTGGTACCCATGAAATCATATCCACCACATTTTAAGATTCCCAAGTTTGACAAATTCAAGGGTAAAGAGGGCCCTCAAAATCACTTACACATGTTCAAGTATGATTACTATCTCTCTAGTTATGATGACGTAATTATGTTGCAAACATTTCCATTATCATTAGGTGGCCAAGATTTAGATTAGTACACCTGGTCTTACTCAATGTAGCATAATATCATTCGAGAAACTTGTCAACTTATTCCTTGATCATTTTTCAGTCAATGTTGATAAGCATACCACATTATCTGATCTCTACAACTTGAAACAATTTGATGATGAATCCATTACTATTTATGTATCATGTTAGAGAGCAGTCATCCATGAACTTACATTCCCCATTCCTATACTGGAACTTACCCAATTATTCACCAAGATTTGTTCCAAACATATATCTCACACTCTTCAAATCCAATAGTTTCGATCATTTGAGGAAGACATACTGATGGCCAAGTGAATTGAGGATGTCCACATTAGTACTGGTGATGTCAATTTTTGTAAGAAGAATGATTTATCTTAGTCCACCAAGAAGACTCCTCAAGTTAATCAGGTTGTTCTCCAATCTACGTCTAACCAAGGTTCTACATCAAATGCCACAAAGAGTTCTTCCACGATTCCTAATAACCCACAACTACGGGCCACATAAAGTAAATCACGAGATCCATTTCAAATGTGTGAACAATACACATCTTTAATAGTATATATCTCTACTATATTACAAAAATGCCTTGATGTTAAACTCATCTCGTTCCCACCCATACGATAAGAGGATCTCAATGTACCAAAACAAATTTGGCATCAAAATCTACTAAAAATGTGCCTACCATAGAATGTGGGTCATGTAATTAATAAGTGTCATTAATTGTGTAATGTTATTCAAGACTTAATAAAAAGAGTGTTATTCAAGTTGATAATGACATAGCCCCGCGAAATCAAAATCTAAATGTCTTTAAAAATCCAATCCCATCATACATACATGGCTTCAACCAATCAGGTTAGCCATGATGCATCATCATCATCTCACCAATATGAAGCCTAAATATACATTTGAAATGACATATATGAGTACATAATCACCAAATTGTGCATTGCCTTCAAAATTGGTCATCACTCTTGAAAATAATTTTATCAATCAATTAAAGAGTACGCCAGATAAGATCTCATTGTATGATCTCATCATCCAATCTTCCAATCATCATGAAGTGCTTAATGAGGCCTTAAAGTCAATAAAATTGTCCACTCAAAATCCAAATACCTTTTCACAATATGCATGTAATATTCATACTTCAAATTCATCATCAATAACATTTTACAACTATGAGATTTAGTCTAAATCACTTCTGTAAGACAAGTGGGGATTGAGCCTCATGATCCATCATTATCCATCATCACCGAAATAAAACACAAAACATTAAAATACATATTAATTGACAATGGATTAATATCATTTTTTTTTTCCTTGCGTCACCTCAACATATTGTTATCCCACCTTTCAACATCAACATTATAATTGTGTGCATTCAATGATGCCCCTTGTGCTGCATTGAGCACTATTATTTTACTATTGAAATTTGGATCCAAGATGTTCCACACCCTTTATGCATTATAGAAGGAGATAAACAATACAACATCTTATTAGGATGACCTTGGATTCATGAAATTAAATGTATTCCTGTCCACTTTTCATGAATGTATCAAATACAAAAAAATGAAGTTACACATGTGTCATTACCGATGTCAAACTATTTAATTATTGCAATAATATCACATTCTCATTCGGTATATAGTAGTACACATTACACCGGTCACACCAATTATCTCATCTCCGTGGAAGTATCTAATATATTGATGAGTTGTATAAATTTATTTCATAACAAATCATCTTTTATATTTTGATAAGGCCTTTGTAAATCATATCTATGTATTTTTAGTGAACATTTCTAAAAACTACCATCCCAACCATGCACTCTTGGCATAATGATCGTGGTTCACTTTAAGAAGCCTCTAGAAAAAGGAGGTGGAAAATCCCTAATGAATATTCCTTTGGCCACATTTGCCACAAAGGTGAATTTTCATAGGTTTCTGTATGAAATATTCACCTGGAAGTTTTAATAGAACCTTGTTGTCATGCGACAGCAAGGTGTTGTTGACGCCCATCAACAACACTTTGTTGTCGCGTGACAAGAAATGTTGTTGTTTCACGTCAACAGATCCTTGTTGTCATGTGAAATCAAGGTGTTGTTGATGCGAGTAAATAGATCCTTGTTATCGCATGACAAAAAGGTACTATTGATAAAGGCCAACAAACAAGAAACCCCTAACCCTCATTTTCACATTCTCGCTCCCCTAGATACCAAAATTTTTCCTTTTCCAATAACTTCTTGCTACAGGTACCATACGTTGACATCAATCAAAGTCTCCATGTCACCACAATCAAAGTCATGGCTTCTTGTGCCCAAGGTGAACCTTAGGATCCAACACCGGAGCCTCCAAGGGAAAGATTCAATACATAAGTGTTATGTGCCCCCACATAAATGTAGTTATGGAAATGAATGTAGAATACAAGGATTCAATAGTATCATTTGAATTCCAAGGGCTTGTTAGCATGCCCAGTTTGAGGTTGACCATCAGATTCTTAACTACCTACTTTTGTCCTACAATACAAAAATAGTAATTTTACTGTTACATTGGAAGATCAATGTACATTCTCCTTCGGTGTTGAACCTGTTGATATCCATCGATTGGCATGCCTCCCTTTTAAAAATGTGTTGATAGTAACAACCAAAGCAACCCTCACTGAAAATGATAAGATTTTCCTCAAATCTAGTTATGGTTTTAATGTTGATTGTAAGTGTAATTTGCTCTCATTTGAATGTTTTTTAATATTAATTCAAATTGATATTAATTCGATGAATTTTGTAGCTCATGTCAGCAAATCCAGATGAGGAGTGGATACACAAGATGTTACACACCACTTTCTTGCTTCCTTGATTTCTTTGTTTCAAGCCAAAATTATTATGCAGGGTCGACAAACTGACATTCCAAATTGGGCTATTGCATACATTCTTGCAACAATCGGAAATAAAAAATTTGACTGGTGCACATTTCTATCTAACAAGATAAAGGCTGACATTACCAATGCATCAATTTTAGAAAAACTAGTTATTCATTCCACAAACTATATCCTAGCTCTTTATTATGAGGCTTATTATAATTTAAAAGATGAACCAACTCCAACTTGCACAAACGAGACAATGAAGAATTTGTCAATTCCACTTGAAGAGCAGCAGGTAAATAGTTCATATTCCATCTTTACCAAGGGTAGTATTTTTTATGTTTTTCTCATTCTGATCGAATATTTGTGCACTAATATAATGTAATTCTGATTGAATCTTTTCTATATGCAGAAAATATTTCTAGAGTCACTTCCACGAAAAAAATTTGCATTGAGAGGAAGAGGCCAACAACATGTTGAGGCCTCGGGAGAATCACAATCTGAAATCAAAGTTCACTCATCAATTGATGCCCAAGTATTTGCATTAATGAAATGACAGAGATGTAATACCATTAACATTAAAAGTAGGTTTGTTTACATTTTGATTTTACCATTTAATGATTTACCATATTGAATTGACATGTAGTTCACGCACTTACATGAACTTTGAAATACAAGTCTACTTCAAAGCAAGCATCGATAACTCACTCAGATGCGATCTCATGCAATTGTCAAATCACAACAACAATTACCACCATTAGCTCTAACCGAAACAATTCAAACTCTATCAAATCCCCTAGTTTACACAATCAATTCATACCGCAACAAAATCCCACTCAACAAGGTATGACTTCATTTATTTTGTGATTTTTTAATACTTTTACATATTATTTAGTAATTACTAATGATTTTGTTCTTGCTATTCAAAGTTGATGGCAATCATTTGTCTTCTAATCAAAATATTCAAACCCCACCTACTCAATCAACCCCATAAGTACGATTCAAAATGACGACACGAGGTTCAGAGAAAAGACCATTGGTAAACACACACCGTTGATTTCCAGCTAGTGGGACACTAAACATTCCCTCACCATTCACTACTCTAACCATCTCTCTCATTGGTTATCCAACCTGCAACATGGCAATCAATTTTGAATCAAATAAATTTAGATGAAGATTATTTGGGCATTGATAAAGTGACCAACCGGTTTTTTCAACACACATGATATGATTCATGGCCAACGGTATATTTCCTCCTCAATGTACTTCTAAATTTATTTAAATTTTAATATTAATTTCTATTATTTCTATTAGGATCAATGCACCTAAAAGCAAAAAGATGTAGCAGACATTGCTCGACCTGAAATCCACTATACTTCTCCTTCAAAATCATTCTCTTCTAATATGATAGTGATGACTGCCAACATTTCCTTTAGAGAACTTGATTGGATATGATTATCAATCCCACATGAATGAATTTATCACACCTCTAATCGGTGAGCTCATTCAATGGGAGTGAAGGGAAAAAGTATTAATATATGAGATAGTAAGTCGTTATGATAATAACCATTGACAAAGAGAGAGCTTATTTGCAATAGTCAAAAATCAACCTGCGAAGATGGATGCATTATTCATCAAAGCTAAAAGTGGGACTATCACATATAAGAACACCTATAATGACAATATTTTAGATAGAGTATTAAACAAATTGGAAAATATCGGTGTTGAAGCCCATACCTATTTCAATAAATGGTCTAAGGATAAGGAAATGGTGTCGATAGCAAACGCAAAAAAGAGATAGAGCCATCGTAAGTATAATTAGTTTGAATTTTTTTATTAATTTCAATAAAAATAGTTTTTAAATATGTTTAATTGATGTCACTCTTTTTGTTGCAGCTGAAATATGAAAATTTAAAGAGCAAGCTAAGGTGTTCCAAGTTCACTTGGAAACGACAAAGAATAGTTTTATCCACAATAATTAAGATGAAAGAAAATATTGTTTTAGTTAACAAACAAAACAATACACTTAAGCGGATAATTAAAGAGAATGGCTACAACCCTGAGATTTTATTCAAAGAAAAGGTAGTGGCAGATCCTTCTTTGACATCCCATGGAGATGCTACAAAGGAAGAAGAAGCAATCGTCAAGAACCTAGAAATGACTGCTGAGGATATGATTAGTTCGGGGATAATTGAGGCAAGGAATACAACAGGTCTGGTGAAAATGTTAATGATTGAGGCTTGAGGATTGGGGAACCTCAAAATTGAAACTTTAAATATTTTATATATAGAAGAATGAAATTTGATACTTGAATATTTGTTTAATTTGAAGTTTGGATTTAAACTTTATGCAATATTATCTCTACTTGCAATGATGGTCATAGTTACATTTATCATTAGATGTGGATGTCTGGATAATGAAATTAGAGTAGATGTGGTTATATTTATTATCCATTTATTCATTTAGAATGTGGTTTTATGTGGACATTTGGTGTGGATGTCTGGATAATGAAATTAGAGTAGATATGGATGATGATGAATTGTATGTTGTTATATTTTTATATAGAACTTATATATTGTATATGGTGTTTATGTTTGATGGATAATCATGATTCATGGATTTAAACTTTATGCAATATTATCTCTGCTTGCAATGATGGTCATGATTACATTTTTCATTACATGTGGGTGATTACATCTAATATGTTTGATGACATTAGAATAAACATTAGAATGGATCATGCATTTATTCATTTAGAATGCGGTGTTATGTGGACATTAGATGTGGATGTATCGATAATGAAATTAGAGTAGATATGGATGATGATGAATTGTACATGACTAGATGAATTATATGTTGTTATATTTTTATATATAACTTCTATATTATATATGGTTTGTATGTTTGATGGATAATCATGATTCATGGATTTAAACTTTATGCAATGTTATCTCTCGCTTGCAATGATGGTCATGATTACATTTTTCATTACATGTGGGTGATGATATATAATATGTTTGATGACATTAGAATAGACATTAGAATGGATCATCCATTTATTTATTTAGAATGTGGTGTTATGTGGAAATTTGATGTGGATGTATCGATAATGAAATTAGAGTAGATATGGATGATGATGAATTGTACACGACTAGATGAATTGTATGTTGTTATATTTTTATATAGAACTTCTATATTTTATATGGTGTGTATGTTTGATGGATAATCATGATTCATGGATTTAAACTTTAGCAATATTATCTCTTCTTGCAATGATGGTCATGATCACATTTTTCATTACATGTGGGTGATGACATCTAATATGTTTGATAACATTAGAATATACATTATAATGAATCATCCATTTATTCATTTAGAATGTGGTGTTATGTGGACATTAGATGTGGATGTCTCGATAATGAAATTAGAGTAGATATGGATGATGATGAATTGTATGTGATTAGATGTGATAATGGATAATTTGTTTTACGAAAATTAAGAATGTGGTGTGACAGATACATATTAATATAGTAAAATATTCTTCTCTCTATTTTAAATTTCAAACTCTTTAATATGTATATCGCTTCTTCACATTTATTTTCAAACCTTTATATTGAATTGAAATGAAAAAGCTCAACCTAAAAACTAATGTGGTATGACACAGATATCTTAATACGGTAGAATATTCTTCACATTTAAAACTATGGCTAAGATAGGGTTTAAGGTACCTCTTGTCTTCTTGAGCAAGCTATATGACATTCGATTATCAAGAATTTAACATGGAAAAAGGATAAGGATTAGAATAAAAATGGGTGATTTACCCGATAATCTCGGTCCCAAGAAGCTTAGAGCTTCCATGGATGGATGTCAACCCACATTTTTCATAAACATCAATGAAATGAAGAAAAATTAATATGCGTAGAATCTAGATCTAACCTAAGCAAATTAAAGCAAACCAGAACTTGTTCATATCGAAGGCAACACAAATATCAAGAATACACTATAGAGTGGACGACAATCGTATTGCATAGACACTAAGCATGACATAATATGTAGAATACGAGATCCGAGCTTTGAAGACCTTGCAAAATACAACATCAAAGTGGTTTGAAAATTAAAAATACCAATCAAATAAATCTGATTTTAATAAATAATAGTATTTAAAGAAATGTAAATATACATACCCGTAATAACTTCGATGATAATTATAGATCAAAAATAGCCTCCTCACTGTCAATATTTGCATCTGCAGAATTACAATGGTATTTATGTAAAACTATAAACAATTAAATTAGAATCTATTAATATGAAATTGAATAAATAAGAACAGTTAAAGTGTAATGTCAAGGTGATACCTATTTAAAGCTGAAACAATCCATTTTCAATAGCTTCTTCATATTCAATATTTGCATCCACAGAGTTTGAAGATGCACCACTTCCAGTCTCATCGTTGAGATTACTTGGACTTGTAGCAGTATTATTTAAACCTCTTCTTTCGGCAAGGGAATTCTAATGCACAATAGCTTTGTCAAAAGGAAAGGTTTCCAAAGAGTAGCGAGAAACATAACACCTTATGCAACTTTCAATATTTTTATCCAACCTGTTTCTTAGTTTTGATTTAATAAAAGATAAAGCACTGAAAAACTCTTTCATCTTCCACAAATCCCAAAACCATTGTTTGGCACAACTCATATAGCTGAAAATATTCATTGACGTCTTCTTGTAACATACTACTTTGGTATATTTTTCCCAGATACTTGTAATAGCATCACTCTCGAAGGTTTGTCTAAGAGTTTATACTGTGACCTCATTGTCGTTGCAAAATTAGTTGATTGAGTCTTTATTAAATCAACATTTAGTATACCTTTTATTTCAATACCCTTGACCTCTGATGTCTTGCTAAAATGATCCAATATTGTACCCATGTATTTATGGAAAAGCTTACTTACAAAATCAGCATGGCCTCCTTCGTAAAATTTGGATTCATCACACCCATGGCTTCAAGAATTTTGTCTTGGCTGAAATGTTCTCTAATTTCTGATGCTAAGGATTCTACAAATTTTCTGAGTTTTATTCTTGTTTCAATTACTATAGAATCAAACAAATTTCATGTCACAAGAACTTCTTTTTCCATTGATGTAATATATTTAATTTTTACTGATGTGCAAAGTGGTATCTTTTTCCGCTAACATGGATACATAGGTGATCATGGATACTAAATCTCAAAAAGTTATTGGGATGGTTAAGATCCAATAAAACTTTCCGATTATCAAAAACAAGGGTATCAAAACTATTCAAAGAAGTGTATAGGGCATCAAGACTCATATATACCATTTTTCTCATCTCGTATAAAATAAACAATATAGGTTAATCTCCCATGTGCATGCTTCATCAATGTATTGATCTCCTGCAACATTGGAAGAATGCCTACCAATGTAAGAAATGTCTCCAAATTAGTTAGACAAAACAACAATTCCTCGCCCTATCAATTTCATAACAATATTTGTGCATGAAACCAACCAACGAAGGATACTCCTCACACACTCTGCATGCAGGCTCATACAAAGAAATCCACCTTGTCTCAACATCCTTCAGATTTTTTTTACCATCTGTAATTCCTATGGAAAATTTCTAAAACCCAAGAAATCACTTTGGGTTGCTTGCCATATAGGCATGCAATTATCTTATAAGGCCTTTTACTTTTGCAACATTTTCGTATTTTAACGATTTTATATGCTAAATCCATTCTATGAGCCATACGGTGAATTGCTAGCATATAAGGGGCCACTGATTTTTGTAATCGAACACACAAGCCAGCTTCTATGACCATGCATGACTCGATGCATCATCTACTCCCACGCATACCAAATTTGTATCAAATTCATTCACAAATCATGCCAATAATTTCTTTCAAAAGATAAATAACTAGTTTATATAGGTTTTCTGCATTGCAATTTTTAACCATTTTTTGAACACCCAACAGATGCATAGTCCTCATATTATTTTCTAAAGTATAAACATGGATACATACCCATGCGGTGTTGTCAACAATTTTCACTTCATCAATTGACAAAGAGATTAAATTTGCATTTTTTACATGCTCTTTCAAATCTTCCTTCTCAATCATAGCAAGGCATTTAGCCATTTCCCATGCATTGTTGTCTAACCAATGAGACTGGGGAACATTATGCATTCCATTATATTGATAAAAAAGTTTGAAATTGATGAAATCTAAAATTGGTCTTCCTTCCTTAAGGATGTGGAATAAAGTAGAAAAGCGTATGAGTTTAGCATGTAAATTTGATTGATTCATATTACCAATTTGCGATGTGATCGTTCTACCATTTTCAATGAGAAGTATGCATCTTTTTTTGATCCGCCGCATATTTCACATATATGCATTCTTTTTAGTTTTCCGTCTGTGTGTTTTTATTTTTCGCCATCTTCCCTCATTATGGTGAAATATTGTTTTCCACAGTGTTTTTCAATTGTGTCCAACTTGCTTGCATTTTTGTTGCCTTCCCAATTTTCACATACATATTGTACATGTACATTTTGATGAAATTTCTTGAGTAATTAGTGGCTATACAAGGTCCATAAATGGAAATTTTACATCCCAATCAAACTTATATGTCCTCCCAAGTCTCCACATATTCTTGTTCATTTTCATAGTTTTACTTTTTGTGTGCAAAGCTTTTAGGAATATCATGATCATTAGGTTTCCTTTCCGTGAACCAATATTTGCATTAAAATTTTGTGTTGCATTTTGCACTCTGGTTGCACATCAATATGAATATATTCAAGCTCTACCATCTCAATTGGAATATCTTCAAGCCCACGATATGGTATCATTATAGGTGTCATTTGGCCGATCTTGAAGCGAATGCATGTCCACTTCAATAAAAATTCCACACGGTTTGTGCTCTAATTGTTTTCAGGTGAGAGCTCTATGGGTGTTAGCGGTTGTGGTATCTAAACCAACAGTTTTCAAAATACTTGAACATAGAATTTTGATTTTTTTATAACTTGTTGGGTGTTCTGAGCACTAGAAACTTCCATTGTTCTGAGCATTATAAATTCGAGTTAGATAAGTTCCTAGTCATCTGGTCAACAACACACCTTGTCATGCGTCAACAAACACACCTTATCACACGTTAACAATAGTTCCTCTGTCGTGCGCATCACCAACAGAAAATTGTCACACGTCAACCAAAACACCTGTCACGCATCAACATAAATTTCTTGTAGTGAGTGAACAAATTCTTATTTTCGTGTGTCGAAGTTTATTCTTGTCACCCTTGTCAATAGAGCCTTCTTGTCGCCCATTGTGAGCATTCTTTGTCACTCGTCAACATAGCCTTCTTGTTTCTTGTCAACAAATAGTTATTATCACATGTTAATGGAGTCTTCTTGTCGTGCATCAATGGATTCTTCTTGTCTCCCATCAATAGAGCCTTCTTGTCACATGTCGGTTGAACGTTTTTTGTCTCGAAAAAATGTACTTTGTGTACTGGCCTTTGTTGCTTCACAAGTTTGTTGTACTTGATAATAGATATGCCCCCAGGTGGTATGAGTTAGCAAGTAGTGTTCTACCTAGAAAATAATATAGGATTATATATGGGATATTTTAAAGAGGTAGGAAAAGATGACCCCTAAAAAAATTTAACTGTAATTTTTAGGTGAACATGTCAATGACCCACTGCCAGAAAATTCACCTTTTCAATTTTTCTAAAATGAAATATTCACCACTAAAAAATCCCACGATAATGATTAATTAATATAGTTATCTCTAATTATCTTTATTTTGTGATAATGTGTGTGCATTTATTCTTGTTATCCCAATAAATTGTTTGGATGATTTTATATGTGTTGATGCTACTCTTGGTTTTGAATAATTTTCCATATGCAACAAAGTAACCTATCTCGCAACAATTCGTCCACGACCCAAAGAACCTATCTCTACAACAACTCATCTATAGCCAAAGGAATTCATCTATAACAAAGTTCCCACATTTATGAATATCTTTAGAAACATGGATTTATAGAACTCAAGTCCTTACGCGCCATTGGAGAAGTATTTATAACAAGAACGTGGAAAACTAGGAGATAAATAAATCTTTGATTTGGTCATTGATGAAGAGCTGATTATCGGATTAACATTTATTGTGTGTTTCACAAAGAACTGATTAATTAGTTGAACACTGTTATATGTTTCAAACATGTGTTGAATATTTCACTCATTCTGTTGAAGAATCCTTATTGTATTCTTCTTCTTCTCACGTGTTGTAATGATGAAGTATAAAAGGAAATGGATGGTTCTTAGTAACACGTTCTTAGTTCAAAGTAAGTTAGTGAGTTGCTAAAGAATAAGTTAGAGAGTCAAAGAACAAAGATCACTCCAATCTTTTTTTTTGGATGTAATGTTTTTGAAAATCAATAAAATAATATGAGTTCTATTATTTAATTCCTAGTCACAAAGTTAGGAAGGGATTAACACCCAAGTCAGGGCCCACTTGAGGTCTACTACATCCCCTCCATTGTTTTGTTTTATGCATACTTACTTAGGAACCGTTTTCTTTCTGAATATGCAACTTTATTTCAGTTATAAGAATTTAGCAATCATTTATTTCTAAGTCTAAGTTTTGTTTTACTTCCAACATTGTTTTGTGATAAGTTATTTCATTTCCAACCTCTTAAATCATTATAACTGTGTATACAACACCAATAGTATTTCAAGTTTACATCCCCTGGTTTGATAATTAAATGAATGTGATTCAATGTACAACATATTAATTTCTGCAAGTTGATTTGCACTACCATTTTTGGTGCCACTATTGGGGATATTGCCAAGTTATAGAAGTTTTGTGAGGTTTTGCATTTATGAATTTCTTAGAACAAAATAGGTTGTAGAAATTCATCTTTCAAACCCCCACTAATGAATTTTTATTGATTTGAGCCGGTTGATGTATGCACCATCCTATAGATGCCCATGGTATATTCCTACCCAATCCTCAAATAGTAGAAATTACTTCTTATTCTTGAAGAAACCCAAAATTAGGTCGCAACCCTCTAAGCTCCTTTTAATTAACACACCCCTTACCATGACCCCTTCCACACATTATTATTAATCTAATTATCAATATTAGGTTAATTACCACCTCACCCCTCCACCTCACCTCTCCACCTCACCTTGGACCCATTCCAAGGGCATTTAACTAACTGAGACTAGGTCATCACTCCTAACATTGAGTCATCACTTCCCCTAACTAACTAAGAATCTTTCTTAACCTAATATTTATTTCTAACCACTTCTTCCATCAATTCCCCACGTGTTTAAATGTGAACCAAGACTCCTAGACCATAAACAAATCTTGACCCACACACAAAAAGGAAGAAACATGTTATTTTGAGTAAATTGGACTATTTCACCCTAACGGATGTCAATTATTCCTCAACCGGTTCCATTCAAGGAACCACCATCGATTCCTTTAAATAAGGATTTCCAACTCTTTCCCAGGTTCTTCCTTTGGTTTTCTTTGGATTATTCATTCACATTTTGGCATTCGATTGAGCATCCGATGATCAAACATAACACTAGAGCATCTAAGTTCTTCACCAACAACCAACCTCTTGCTCCATAGCCTCGGATCATTTACAGGGAAGCTCACAGGATTTGTTGCCATGACATTGGATCCAAACTTGTTTCTCCTACGAATCCCAACTAACCACCTTATCTACCAACCTCTAGATCTTTAAATAAGTATTTTAACCAGATTGTTAGTTTTTAACTTTGGTTTTAGATCTCTTATTGTCTTCTATTACATTTCTTCTCTCTCCGAATGTCATTCGTCACCCATCTACTTGATACCCTACTAACTTGAACCTCTCATCCTTTCCAATCACCTCTCTCACCCTTGCTGAGTCTTCACCTAAATCCCAACACCTTGCCTAAGCCTTACCAAACACTGCACAATCAAAGAGAACCTGAACCACCCCCTTTTCATCTTTGACACCTAATTTCCCCTACTATGATCAATTAGCCAACTGATACCGGCTAAAACCAGTGATAGGCATAGTCTCTATGTATGGTATTCTCCCTCATACCAATGAGCTAATTTACCTACCCAAAACCCTCCAAAACTTCCCACAACATCACCCAAACCTCCATAACACCCTCTGTCACACCTATAGACCTTGAAAACCCACCACCTACTTTAAATTTAATCTTGTATTCACTATTTAGATTAGATTTAATTTACTGTGCTTGTGTGAGATACCTAAATTATACAACTATAGTAGGACTCTCTATTTCATGTTCTTATTAGCATTTAATTTGTTTTAAATGTGGATTGAAAGCCTTCTAGGAAGTACCCCACTTCCTGATCTAGCTCCCGCTAGGAAATCCACCAACTGATGTTTTTAATTCTATCTTGTGGTCTTGTGTTCCTTTTCAAGTAGTCCTTCCTAGATAAAAAGGAGTGCTCTTGATCGGCTTGGTCTTCAACAATGCGCAACCTCTTCACGACATCCAGGTATTCCTCACATACCCAACCTTCTACCTTAAATATTTTTCTTATACATACGCTTCTTATTGGTGAAACATTTCTTAAGAAGAAACATCCTCTTCTATACATGGTTTGTTGATAGAAAAATCCCTCCCAAGTGAGATTTTTAAGGTTGTTCTTGAACAACCAAACATGGCAGAGGAGGTGAATAAAAATGTGGAAGCAGGAGAACCAAACATATTTGAGTTTCCTATCTCTAATAACAATCATCCTATTGATATGAAGAACATCTCTCTATTAACTCTTCCTAATTTTCATGGATCTATGACTGAAGACCCAAAAATTTCTTATTTGAGTTTGATGTCTTATGAAGGAGTTATGACTACACTGGTGATGCACATAAGTTGAAGTTGTTCCCTACGACACTCAAGGATGTAACTGTGAGATGGTTTATGGTTCTAAGAAGAGATGTTGTTACTTACCTAACAAAGCAAATGAAGGAAAAGTTTTCGACCAAGTAACAAAGGAGGAGATGAACTCTTCAAGATGATATAGAAGGAAGATGAGCCACTAGAAGATTACTTGGAGAGATTCCTATTTTGTGTTTAGAATTCAAGACACATAAGGTTACCTCATGTGTGTCTCAAGTTACTTTTCTTAAAGGGACTCAATGAGGAAGATATGGATTCTTTGGACTTAATAGGAGCTGGAGACATATCTAAGGCCACTTTTGATGAGATTTGTGAAGCCTGCAGGAACTATTCTAGAGAAACCATGAAAATAATAAGAAGTGTTAGATCAAAGGGTGGAGCAACTGCCAAAGGAATTGGGGAAATATCTAAATTAGAGATTATAAACATGTTTAAGAATATGAAACAGGAAATAGTTAATGACATGACCACCCATATTGATTCTCTTTATGTAAAGAATAAGAGAGAGTATGTAGAGGAAACACTTACAGAGTTCTATCCTTCTTGTAGAAGAAATAAAACTGATTGCACATGTAGGGGATTGACCAACATTACAGAAGGGAAGGAGGTTGGACCAGAGTTCAAAATGATAGAAATGAAGGATGTGAAAGTTTTCTATGTCACCCAAAGGAGGTTTGTCACAAGATCCCATGCCATATTTTCAAAATTATGCTAGTAGTTCATATATGCAACCCCCACCTTGGGTTAATGCTCACCAAGGTTGGGCTCCTTATCCTACCCAATACCAACAACCATGGTAATCTCATTTCTCGGGCCAACAATGGCAAGCGTGACCCCTTATACATGGAAACAACCTTGGAGAGGAGGGAAATAATGGGGAAATCAACCTCCTAACTACCAAAAACCTATTAATAACCTCCCTACCCATAACAACAATCTTTTATGCCAAACCCCAATCTAGTTCTAAACCAAAAGCTACTCAATTTCCAAATCAACCAACACCTAACCCCAATAATAAAGATGCTAACCAACTGATAACACTAAATCAACCTAATACTCTGTTTATTTTGTTGATATTAACAATATCCATCTCCACTCAGGAAGAACACTTGAGCCACCAAGTAAAACCACAATCACGGAGAATAGATTAACCAAAGTTATTACAAGTGATCCACAACAAAGCCAGAAGATGATGCAAGATAATCCATAAATAGAATGCCATCAAAAGTAAAATGCAAGTCAATGGACCCCCATTTCTAGAAATATTGCAAGAAATAAATTATGACCCTAAATCAGATTCGATTCTAATTTTTCAATCAATTAAATGATATTTGTGTGAAAAATACACTCATTCAAGCCATAAAGGATGTTCCTATTTACAACAAGTTGATCAAGGATCTATGTATCAAAAATCCAGTAAGAAAATGAAAAGATCCATCCACTATACAAGTCATTGGATAGTTGGATGACATCATGCTTGGAAAATTTGTGTTTACCTAGGTACATAGATCCAGGAGTCCCTTAGTGAATGTTATTATCAATGGAACTACAATTAAAAATAATTTGATTGACTTAGGGGGAAATCAATGTCATGACCAAGCAAGTCATGGATGACCTAAACTTGGAAGGACTAAGGCCAACAACTATAGTATTGCAAGTAACAAATAGATCAATAGTAAGGCTTGAATGATTCCTTGAGGACATTGTTATGGTGGTAGAATCTTGGGAATACCCGCTGATTTCATTGTCCTACAACCAAAGGCAAGTCTAGAAGGTTATCCTCAAAGGCAAGTTATCCTCTTATCTAAGAAGGTTATCCTCTTATACTAGGAAGGCCATGGTTAGCCACTACTGATGCATTTATAGGGTGCAGGTCTAGAAACATGATCATCTCAAATGGAAATGGTACCAAGAAACTTATAATCTATCCTCCTGCCCAACCATTAAATGGTGAAGATCAAACAACTTAGGTTGAAGAGCTGGAAAATGATCAATGTTATGTCAACAATTGATGATGTTGGAAAAATATTACACAATTGAATATCAAGAGGAAGACATTGTTATATATAATATTATATAGAAAAATATGGAGCAAATAAAGAATTTGATGATAGATTGAGGTGTTTAAGTTGTTCTTTGAATCAAGTTTTACCGTAGTAAAGCACCATGAATATTCTAGGTAAGAATTGTATTTTTCACCAACTTCATCCTCATGAATCCATATTAAATTCTATTAGTAACAACATGCATTCAATGTTATACCTCTCTAAGCAAGTAGAAATAACACATGGGAGGCCATTAAATGTAAGAAAGATCTTGAATAGACAACGGTAGTAATCGGCATTGATTGCCCTACTTCAAAATCATAAAACAACATTTGTTTGGGATTATGGTGATATGCGTGGGATTCATCCTAGGCTTTGTACTCACAGAATTTACATCAAAGAAGATTGTAAACCAATAAAACATCCATAGATACACATGAACCCAACAGTAAGAGATATTTTGGAGGCTAAACTACAAAATTTGTTAGATGTTGGATTCATATACCCCATATCAGATATTCAATGGGTATCACCTCTTGTAATTGTACCAAATAAGAATGGGAAATAGAGAATCTGTGTGGATTACAGAGAATTGAATTCTGCTACAAAGAAATACCACTTCCCATTTCCTTCATTGATTGGGTTCTTAATACCCTAGTTGGTAAAACAAAATTCTCATTTCTTGATGGATACAATGGTTATAATCAAATCTAGATTGTACTGAGAGGTCCATGATAATACTACATTCACATGTCCATGGGGGACATTTTCATATTCAGTTCTCCCATTTGGCATGTGTAATGCACCTTCTACATTTCGGAGGAAGTCCCGAGTATCTTCTCGACTTGACAAATGATTGCATGGAAGTATATATGGATGGCTTCACTATACATGGCAATATTTTGAGGAGGCTATGAAAAATATGGATAAGTTCTTAAGAATATCTAAGGATCCCAATTTGTCCTTGAGAAATGAGAGGTGTTATATGATGATGTCAGAAGGTATAATGTTGGGGCACTATCTTTCCTGGCAGAATTCAATTAGATATAGCAAAAGTGTCTATAATAGTCAACCTGGCCACACCAAGAAAACAAAAAGATGTTAAAATATTTTTAGGCCATGTTGGATATTACAGAAGGTTTATATAAGACTTCACAAAATTACAATACCACTTTTTGTATTGTTAGGAAATGATGTTGATTTTGTCTAGACTAAGAGATGTGAAAGAAATTTTCAAAATTTAAAGAAGATGTCACTACTTCTCATGTATTGAGAGGACTGATTTGGAACTTACCTTTTCACATCCACACACGGATGCATCGAGATCATGTTATTAGAGTTTCCTGAGACAAAAAGATAGAATTATGAACTATTCAATCTACTATGTTAGTAAGAATTTACAACATGTAGAATAGAACTATAAAGTTACGTAAAAGAATTCTTGGCAATTGTATATTATATAAACAAATTTATACATTATATCACATGATATCTAGTGTTTATTCACACTGATCATGTTGCAATCAAGTATATCCTAAAAAAACTAGTACTAAGTAGCAAAATCAGAAGATGGCTGCCCCTCTTGCAAGAATTTGATGTCACCATAGTGGAAAATCTTGGAAAAGATAATGTGGTAGAAGATTTCCTCTCAAGGATGAAGACCAACAATGAAGATAAATTAGTTGATGATTCATTTCTAGATGAGCACTTATTTTATATTTCTACAAGAACATCCTGGTATGTAGACATAGCCAATTACTTGGTCTCAGGTAAAACACCTCCACATTTTTCATCTTATTATTGATCTATGTAGATCTAGCTATTATAGAGGTCTAGTTTACAGATTCACAATACAGTGAGAGCTTGGTAGCAGAGTGGCAGATGTAGGGTAGCTTCAAGTATGTGAGATTTGGTTATGTTTCAAAGGCACGGTTGTAGTGCACTCACGCAGATCCGGTTAGAGATTTGGAGGAGAAACAAGTGGTGGTATGGAGGCATGGTTTAGTGTACTCAGGCAGATCCAGTTGGGGATCTAGGAGGAAGAGATGCTCTTGTAGAGATACATGTACTCTTGTGTAGAAGAGTTGGTTTGTAATCTCTTGTTATAATATATATATATGAGATCTCTATCTTTGGTGGACGTAGCCCACATTGGGTGAACCATGGTACATGCTTGTTATGTGTGTGTACTTTTGTGTGATCTAGATTATTCTAGTTTATACTCCCACTGTTGTAGATTTTGTGGGGAATTGTTTGGATCCTGTGTGCATGATTTTGTTTGTTATTAAATCATAGCACTATTCTACAAGATCTCAGTATTCCCAACAATCGGTGTCGAGTAGCATTTTTTTTCCTGATGAGAAGATCACAGGAAGAGATTTAATCTCAAGTGGGAGCTAGAAGAGTAAGGTTTTTGGAAATTACAGTGTGGCATTCATTGGTTAAGTGGTAACTAAGCGTTGGCAGGTAACCATGGCCGGTTCTGAGGGTGACCATGGTCGGTTACTGAGTAGCCTGGTTATAAATAGAAAATCACAGATCTAAAGAAATGGAAAGATGCATAGAATGTATCTTGTTTGCTGAGGTGTCCCAGTTCTTGGAGGCATAAGCATGTTGGTCAAATTGCAGATCCGGTTATTGAGGTATGGTTTTATCTTGGTATTGCAGTGCTTATATTATTTTGGTTGCACATGCATGTTTGGGACTGCAGATCTAGATTTGAGAATGAGAAAAGGAGTAGTTATGCATCCTTTGGTGCAGTTAGATGCACGGGATTCGGTAGAGAGGCAGTAGCATAGAATGAAGATGGGGCTTCCATCAAAGAAGCATGTACTTTAGTTGAAGATGCGATTGAGTATCTTGGTGTTGGTAAGGTGATGTATTTCATCTTGATGCAATTTATTGCATGCATTATTGTTGTTAAGTTTTTGTACGAGATTTGGATGCTTTTTGAAATGACTGGTCAGCTCAACTATCGGCTTCGGTCGAAGTAGGCACATAGTGTGGTGTGTTATGCCAAATTGTGTGGCATTGGGTTCATTCTAGAGTAGTATTGACATCGGTCGAGAACTCGAAGTCGGTCACAGAGGAACCGACATCGGGTCGGCTAACCATGGTTGGTTAGGGGATGACCGTGGTTGGTCTTTGTGGCAACTTAAGTATACATGGTTTTTTTGTAGCAAGAGAGGGTAGATGGTTCTGTGTCTGTTTTGGAGGATCATGTTTCTTGCATAGTGTGTACAGGAAGAAACAATGTTGATCACTTTAATGGTTTGGATCAGAAAGAGGATGGAGTTGGCTCGGTTAGTCCATTAAGACTTTGAGTCAGGTATCTTTATATGGTTCATGTTTTATTTCTTTCATTTGGAGAAACTGATATTATGTTTTGGAATGTGTGTGCAAATTTACACCATGGATTCTTGGTGTTGCTTGACTTTTATTTCCCATTTGTGTGTGGAATCTTGAGGACAAGGGTTTCTAGTCTAACGATGAGATCCTCGATGAAAATTCATGGTTAAACACGGTTACGGAGTAACGAGAGATGTTGAGTACATACGGATGAAAAGAAGTTGATTCACCTACTTCACAAGAAGTCTAAACTTTTGTGATGTAGAAGTATTCTCAGAGAAGAAAGGGAATCAATTTTATAGTTCTTTCATCTGGTTTTATTTCTCACTGACATATTAGCTTTTGAGCTTGGTGTTAGAGGCAGTGCAGGGGATTTTGTGTTCAGTGGGAGCAAGCCATGGTTGTTGGCATTGCAGGA
Organism: Taxus wallichiana var. yunnanensis; assembly: GCA_018340775.1. NCBI lineage: Eukaryota > Viridiplantae > Streptophyta > Pinopsida > Cupressales > Taxaceae > Taxus > Taxus wallichiana. The sequence continues at coordinate 232,731,508 of CM031240.1, read as the reverse complement.
TTGGATACATGATGCACATGCAAAGTGAGAGGAGATTGCTACTATTTAGAGTGGCAGAGGCACTAGTTGGTTTTGGAGGACAGTCATGGATTTACAGGTATATTGAGTTTATTGCTTTGTGATGTCACTTCTGGTTTATTTTGTGGTGCTGGATATCCCTATGGGATTATAGTTGATGGTTAGATTCAGTTGGGTGAAGATGATAGTGCAATTTTTTAGAGTTTTAAGGGTTAAAAGAGAAAATATGCTAGTTACAGAGACCGGTGTCGGTTAGGATTAACCATGGTCGGTCATCTAGTAACCATGGTCGGTCAGGAAGTGACCGGGGTAAGTTAGGAAACCGTGGTGGTTTGGTTACATGTTTGACAACAGTGTTTATTTACCATTTTAAGATGGTGCCCTTGTCTTGCTTTCATCTTGGTTAGTTTGTGCAGAGTATGTTGATGACATGTATGCTGATATTTGCACTTGGTATTAGTGGCATGGTTTAGCATGGATGTTTTTATTGACATTAATGAGCACATGATTCATATTCGACTTTAGAGTTAGTCGGTGGCAAACTTGGAGCTTCTGGAGAGCTGGTGATATGGATGGATGTACATGGTGAGTTTGTACATGTGGATAGATTCAATTTTATGAGTCTATGATGATGTAGATGTTTGATTTGCACATGGATTCCTTGAGCATGAGTAGGGGATGTTTGTATTTCCTCTTGTTACTATGTTACTCCTTGAGAGATGTTATCTATAGATGATTGTCTTGGACATGCTAGTTGTTTATGCAGGGTTGGATTTATAGATTGCAGTGTTTGGATTCTTTGAGTTATGCAGGTTTGTGGATTGATCACCCACTTGTTGTAGGTAGAACTCATTTGGGTTGTCTTTACCAGGATCTTGTTTTGCTTTCACATATTCTAGTTTGACTTGTCTTGGTCAGTTGCATTGGTGGTTGCATGGAGACATGGATAGATGGATGGAGAACATGGTTGGTTTTACAGGTATGGCTATGGATGCGATTGAGGCTCAGAACTTTGGTTTGAGTGGGAGCTCTTGCAGGTGTGTTAGTCATGATGGCTTGTTGCATGAGGAGCTAGGTTGGCTTGTTTTTCTAATACCAACAATTGGTATGGTGTTATGATTCAGTGGGAATTTGAGGCTTGGTGTCATGGATCAATTATAGCTTCATGCAGGTTTGGTAAGTCATGGTTTCATCTTCCTGGTTTGAGAAGATGGTTTAATATTCCTGGTTTTATTTCTTTAAGAGAATTTTGAAGGAAAGAATAGATGGTCTTCATGGTGTGTTGAGGATGGTGATGTACAGGTACAGGTACAGAGGTTCAACAATTTATCTCCAAGTGGGAGATTGTTAGGTTGTGGAGCTAGATTGCTTCATAGTTAGCATGCAATGGAAAGTGACTGGTAATATAGAACCGTCAATGGTCAAGGGGGAACCGGCTCGGTCACCAGACCCATCATCGGTCAGAGCAAGTGGGAACTGGATGTGGTTAAGGCTAACCGGCGTCGGTTACCTATGCGATGTGTTTTATTTTTAAGTCACGGGCTTTAAATATAGATTTTGTTTTAAAGAAAATCTATTGGATGTAATTGCATAGCTAAGGTGCCCTAAGTTTATATATTTATATATAAGCATGAAAGTTAGGGTTTAGATATGTGAAGAAAGGGATCACATTAGATCCTCGATTCTCTCCCAGACCGAGAGGATGAAGATGAAGAAGAAGAAAAAGAAAGAACAGGTTACATGAAGACAGAGTCTCCATGGAAAGGAGATTGACGATGAAGGAAATAATAGGTACATCTGAATGGTGAGAAGAGGGTAACGTCTTCTACTATATTTACTTCTGTATTGTTTAGTCTCATGTAATGGCTTGCATAGTATGTAAAGCACATAGGGTTTCTTCTTGTAGATCCACATGTTGGTGAGATCTTGTATTATAGATCTATGTAGATCTAGTCTTGTATTGTAGATCCATGAGATCATATTATTGTTGATCCATGTAGATCTAGATCCATGTAGATCTAGATATTGTAGAGGTCTAGTTTGTAGATTCACAATACAAAGTGAGAGCTTGGTTGCACGAGTGGGTAGATGTAGGGTAGCTTCAAGTACGTGAGATCTGGTTATGTTTTAGAGGCACGGTTGTAGTGCACTCACGCAGATCCGGTTAGAGATCTGGAGGAGACACAAGTGGTGGTATGGAGGCACAGTTTAGTGTACTCAGGTAGATCCGGTTGGGGATCTAGGAGGAAGAGATACTCTTGTAGAGATACATGTACTCTTGTGCAGAAGAGTTGGTTTGTAATCTCTTGTTATATATATATATATATATATATATATATATATATATATGAGATCTCTATCTTTGGTGGACGTAGCCCACATTGGGTGAACCATGATACATGCTTGTTATGTGAGTGTAATTTTATGTGATCTAGATTATTCTAGTTTATACTCCCAATCATTTATTTGTAGATTTTTTGGGAATTGTTTTGATCCGTGTGCATGATTTCCGTTTATTATTAAATCATAGCACTTTGGAACTTGTTGGAAAATATTTAGTAACCGAAAATCGGTATTACCTTGAGTTCAATAGGAACTTCTCCAACCTAAAATAGGAATCATTCATGTTAGTGAATACATCTATAAACCGGCATCTCATATATGTGTTGTGGAGCTCAATTACTTCATTTTAGCATGTAATTGGAACTTGTTGGAAAATATAGCTAAAAGTTAGTGGGGAAGCCATCGGCGGTCACCAGACCGGTTAGGTAGAATCAGCGTCGCAAGTTTTGTGTTAGGTAGAATGAGCGTCGGTTACCTATGTGACAAATTTTTAATTAACTCTCGGGAATTATATCTATTTTTAGCATTAAAATAGATTTATTGATTGTAATTGCATGGCTAAGTGCCCTAAGTCTATAAATGACTATATAAGCACAAAAGCTAGGGTTTAGAAGTAATGATAAACAAGAATTAGAAAGAACTTGAAAAAGGTTGGTGAGAGAGAATTCTTGGTGGTAGAAGAAAAAGCTTGAAGGAAGAAAGTAATGAACATCGAGAGGTGTGGAAGATTGTAAATCTTCATTGTATATCTTGTCAAAGCTTTGGATAATAGATTGGCTTGTTTCTTGGTGGACGTAGCCCACATTGGGTGAACCACGTTAAATATGGTGTTGATTTATGTCTCTTGTTTTGTATATTTCTTCTAGTAGAATATCCACTTTTATTTGCATGTATGCTTAGATCTGATATATATTTGCTGTCTGACGGTGTGCTAAACCCAACAACTAGTATCAGAGCTTTGTTTGAGGGTTTTTTGTGTGTTGATAGATTTACTCACAGAGGGTTTTCTGATTGAGTGGGAGCTACAACAATGGCGAAGAAGATAATAAATACAAGGTAGAGAAATTTGATGGCTGAAATTATCAATTATGGAAGATGCAGATTGAGGATTATTTGTATCAAAGAGATTTGTACTTACCGTTGGATGAGAAGTCTAGACCTATGAAGATGCTGATGAAGAATGGAAGATTCTTGATCAGAAAGGCTTTGGGATCTATAAGATTGAGCTTGGTAGCATCGTGGCTTCCAATATTAGAAGCGGCTTCTACGGTAGACTTAATGAAATCTCTTGCTAATTTATATGAAAAACCTAGTGCTTCAAATAAAGTTTATTTGATGAAGAAACTATTTAGTTCTAAGATGCATGAAGGTGAATCTGCCTCTAGTCATTTGAATGATTTCCGATCTATTGTAAATTAGTTAAAATCGGTTGTTATACCATTTGATGATGAAGTAAAAGCACTTTTATTCTTATGTTCTTTGCCTGATAGTTGGGACAACTTGGTAATGGTTGTTAGTAATACAACATCTGCTAATAATATTTTGAAGTTTGATGATGTGGTTAGTATAATCTTGAATGAAGAAATTCATAGGAAGAGTACAGAGGAAACATCATCTGGAAATGCTTTGAATGTAAAGTAAGGGAGGCAGAAGGAGAGATCCAAGAGTAAGAGTAATGGGAAATCAAAGTCAAGGGAAAGCAGATCTAAATCCAGAAGTAAGGGAATTACTTGTTGGAAATGTGGAAAGAAAGGACATGCAAAGAAAGATTGTTGGTCAAAGGATAAAGAGAATCAACAACCAAAAAAAGGTAAAGAGGTGAATCTTGCTTCATCAGAGGTAATGCAAGATGCTCTTATTCTTTCTTTAGATAATAGAATTGAATCATGGGTTTTAGATTCAGGAGCTTCTTTCCATGTAACCCCTAATAAGGGTTATTTTAGAAATTATGTCTAGGGAAATTTTGGGCATGTTTATTTGGGTGATGATGAACCTTTGCAGTATTATTGGTAAAGGGAAGTTCATCTAAAATTGTAGAATGGAAATACATGGGTATTGAAAGATGTGAGGCATGTGCCAAGCCTCAGGAGGAATCTTATTTATGTAGGGAAACTAGGTGAATCTGGTTGCATGGTTACTTTTACAGGAGACTCTTGGAAAGTCACCAAGGGTGCTTTTTTTGTGGCAAGAGGTAAGAAGGTAGGAACGTTATATTTATCTACTTGTATTATTGATTCTTTTTCTGCATTATCTACTTAGATTCAGATGCATGCATGTGGCATAATCGGTTGGGTCATATGAGTCAAAAAGGAATGCAGATCTTAAAGGCTAAGGGTAAGTTATCAGATTTGAAAGATTTAGATCTTGATTTTTGTGAGCATTGTATCTTTGGAAAGCAAAAGAGAGTGAGATTTCTCAAAGTTGGGGCAACTAAGAAGGAGCAAAAATTGGAGCTTGTACACTCAGATGTGTGGGGACCAGCTCAGGTAGCTTCTCATGGAGGATCCCTAGTATTATGTTACTTTCATTGATGATGCTACAAGAAAGGTATGGGTTTATTGTATTAAACGTAAAATATGATGTTTTTGAGACTTTTAAAAGATGGAAAGCCCTTGTTGAGAATGAATCAAATTCTAAGTTAAAGTGCCTTAGATCGACAATGGTGGTGAATATTGTAGCAAGGCTTTCAATGATTATTGTTCAGTGAATGGGATACGTAGAGAAAGAATGGTTCAAGAACACCACAAGAGAATGGTGTTGCAGAAAGAATGAACATGACAATCATGGAACGTCTTTAGAAATATGAGGATACATTATGGATTGCCCTTGTAGTTTTGGGCAGAAGTAGTTGATACTGATGGTTTATTTGATTAACCATGGCCCTTCAAGTTCACTAGATGGAGGAATACCAGAGGAAGCTTGGACCGGAAAAGAGGTAGATCTTTCTTTTCTTAAAGTTTTTGGTTTAGAAGCTTTTGTGCATGTTGATAGGAAAATAGAAAAAGTTGGATGCAAAATCCAAGAGGTGCACTTTCATTGGTTATGGATATGGTGATTTCGGTTTCCATTTTTGGGATTTAGAGAATTCTAAAATTATTAGGAGTCGTGATGTTGAATGGAATGAAAAGAGAATGTACTGAGGATCAAATTTTGGTACCCAAGGATGAGAAAATTGAGAAGTTTATTGATGAAAATGAACTCTCGGGTTTTAAAGAAACACCTACAGAAATACACAGTAACCGTGGTTGGTTAGTCCCTGACCGACATCGGTCAGATGAACCATTGATGGGTTCTGAGAGGATCGTGAACCGACATCGGTTAGTTAGAATTGACATGTCGGTTAGAGGTGACCGGTGTCGGTCACTGTCAAAAGTTGATACTAATGTTCAGGAGGCCCAGATTGAGCCTCGGTACCCCAAACTCTGTGAGAAGGTCACAAAGGGTAAGTAAACTTCTAGAAAGATTTACACCTTCTCTATTTTATTTATTATTGACTGATAGTGGTGAACCAGAGAGCTTTGAAGAAGTAATGTAGGATAAGACTCACGTTCAGTGGGAGCATGGCATGGATGAGGAGATGGACTCCTTGGAAATAGAACCAAACTTGGGATTTGGTTAAGTTTTCAGTAGGTAAGAGGACATTGAGAACAAGTGGGTTTATAGGATTAAGGAAGAAGAGGGTGGACAAGAAAAGGTACAAGGCAAGGCTTGTAGTAAAGGGATTTACACAGAAAGTAGGTATTGACTTTGGTGAAATATTTTCTCCTGTTGTTAAGATGACTTCTATTCATATTGTATTGAGTTTAGTTGCAGTAGAAGATTTGCATTTAGAGAAACTAGATGTGAAGATGACTTTCCTTCATGGTGATTTGGATGAAGAAATTTATATGCAGCAGCCACTTGGGTATGAAGTCAAGGGTAAGGAGAAACTAGTGTGTAGGTTGAAAAAGAGCCTATATGGGCTCAAGCAAGCTCAAGGCAATGGTACATGAGGTTTGATAGTTTTATGCATGAGCATGGTTACTTGAGATGTGAATTTGACCATTGTGTTTATTTCAAGAAGCTTGAAAATGGGAGCTATATTATTTTGTTATTGTATGTGGATGATATGCTTATTGCAGGATCTAGTATGTAGGACATTGGTGAGCTTAAGAGAAAGCTAGCTCACACATTTTCTATGAAGGATTTAGGAGCTAAAAAAGAATCCTTGGCATGCAAATACATAGAGACAGGAAAAACAAGAAATTGTATTTGTCTCAGGAGGATTATATCTACTAAGGTGTTAGAAAGGTTCAACATGTAGAATGCAAAAACATATTAGCACACCTATGGTTGGACACTTCAAATTGAGAAAAGATCAGTGTCCTTCATCACATGAGGAGGTCAAATACATGACATGAGTGCCATATGCTTCAGCAGTTGGAAGTCTCATGTATGTTATGGTTTGTACCAGACCAGACATTGCACAGGCGAAGTGGGAGTTGTGAGTAGATATATGGCTAATCTAGGTAAAGAGCATTGGAAAGTAGTCAATGGATACTCAGGTATTTGAAAGGGACATCTAGCATGCAGTTATGCTATGGAGGTTTGAGATATTTCATTACGTGGCTATGTTGATTCGGATATGGCTGGAGATCTGGATGGTAGGAGGAGCACTACTGGATATATTTTCATAGTAGGTGGAATGACAGTTAGCTGGATTTGAGATTGCAGAAGGTTGTGGCTTTGTCTACTATAGAGGTAGAGTATGTTGTAGCTATAGAGGCTAGCAAGGAGATGATATGGATGAGTAGGTTCATGGAAGAGTTGGGAAAGGAGCAAAGTGATTGTAAACTATTTAGTACGAGTCAGTGTAATTCATTTTTGGAAAAAGAACTCAGCGTTTCATTCGAGAGAATGAAACACATTCGATTGAGGTATCACTTCATATACGGAAGGTATTGGAGGATGGACAAGTTGAATCTGGAAAAGATTCATACGAGAAAGAACCCTATGGATATGCTAATGAAGCCATTAGAAAAGGAGAAGTTGGAGCTACACTCCACTTTTGTTGGTCTTTGAGTTTGAGACTTGAAGAGGAAGAAACAAAGCAAGGAAGGATCAAGAATGACGTTGTATAGGTATGGTGTAGTAATTAAACTCCAAGTGGGAGATTGTTGAGTTGTGGAGCTCAATTACTTCATTTTAGCATGTAATTGGAACTTGCTTTGGAAAACATAGTAACCGACATCGGTTAAGGGGCAGAGGACCGACATCGGTCGGGCAGAGGAGAAGCGACATCGGTCAAGGGCAAGTAGGAACCGACAACGGTTAGGTAGAAATTAGTGTCGGTTTATGTGATGAAGTTTTAATTAACTCTCGGGAATTATATCTATTTTTAGCATTAAAATAGATTTATTGATTGTAATTGCATGGCTAAGTGCCCTAAGTCTATAAATGACTATATAAGCACAAAAGCTAGGGTTTAGAAGTAAATGATAAACAAGAATTAGAAAGAACTTGAAAAAGGTTGGTGAGAGAGAATTCTTGCCAACAATAGAAGAAAGAAAAAGCTTGAAGGAAGAAAGTCTTGAACATCGAGAGGTGTGGAAGATTGTAAATCTTCATTGTATATCTTATCAAAGCTTTGGATAATAGATTGGCTTGTTTCTTGGTGGCGTAGCCCTAAGAAGGACTTTGGGTGAACCACATTAAATCTGGTGTTGATTTATGTCTCTCATCACATGATTGGAAGAATTACACGCCCAACTTGATCCCTCTTCAAAGTACTAATATGCAATGCAATGTTCATCACATCGGTGGGTGTTTGGCGAGTTCAGTCCAACACAAATGATGACTAACTCCTTTTAGGACAATACTCAATAAGCAAGGAGAATTAATGTCCAAGTACAATAATGTCATCACACTAATCCAAATACAAAAAGTAGGTCTAAAGACACACAAAAAATAGACCTTAAAATTAGATTGTAGTTCATATCTATAGAGAACACAAACGTAGCTCCTTGGGACGGGTTTGATCATGACCATGTTCCTTACCCAATGAATATATCTTGTAGACATTTCCAGGTTCCCAAATTTTACATGCAAATTGACCCTAGTATGTAGAACTTCTCGATAATTTGCACAACTCCCTCATCTAGGTTCGGTTTAATGTCACGCCCTTATGTTTGGTAATATAATAATTTCTTTCTAAACTTTAAACCTCGATTCTACTTTCACGGCTACCCTCCACTGAAAATGCACCCATGTATGGTGCGTCCCCCATAAAGTATGCATGATGACCATCATTTGCACCATCGTGTAGGATGAAGTGGCAGGAAGTCTCTCGGGAAGTTGTCAGTGCCGGAAATGGTCTTGTCACGCCACTCTGCAAAATCTGACACAATCAATTTTGAACCACCGATTTTTGAATTTGCTCGTCTTACGGCTTTCCCGCATGATGTTTAACTACTATTTAATAGTGACTTCCTCCTCGCCATGAATCATTTTCATACGGATCTGGCACTGAAATATTGTTGGAAATAGATATGCTTTTGCTACCTATCCTATTATTAAAAGAGTATCATTTTTTTAACTACGCAATTCAAATAAATGGAGATTTTGTTATCAGCCAAAATAGTAAGGGAAGTTCAGTTGTATTAGGATTTGTGGTTACACTTAATCAATTATTTTAAGGTTGATTTGATTTATTATTTCTTTCTTAAAGGTTATTTATAAAAGGATCATGGCTTAAATGCAATCTTGGAGTCAAATTTTGTATATACCATTTTGTCTAACAATCTTTTGGTTTACCATTTAGAACTATAAAGCCGGATCTCTAAATGTGTCTTTAATAATTAAAACTAATAATTGGAACCAATAAAGACACTTTGAAATTTAATATCTAGTTCTTCAGTGGTTATTTTGATAGTTGTTGATTTGAACTTATGTCTTATAATTGCATTAACCTAGTTTTAATATAGGATTAATTATTAGTGTATTGATTAACAAATATATATATTACAATATTATTAGTTTATATTTTAATTAATTTTTTATTTTATTCTTTTTAAATATGAATTTTATATGATTTGTTTTCCTCTAATTTTCCATCTTCCCCTAGTTCCATATTTCTTCTTATTTTCAAATATTATATATATTTTTATTTTGTACAATATGAAATTAGTCATATCAATACCATATTTTGAATGGAAATGATAATTTTATTGTGAATTTTTGGATGTGTGACCAAGTGTTGTTAGCATTTCCACTCCTTTTCTATCAATTCACACAATAGTAGGGTATTTAGACCTCATAGATATCAAGGAAGTTAAATATTTTTTATTCAACATATAAATAAATACATATTTAGCTTCATGCACATTATATAGATTAATAGATTATATTAGGGTTTTCTAAGGAGTCCATTGTTTCCTAGTTACAAATAGTGAACCTTAAAAAAGAAAGCACAAAGTTTTTTATGCTCAAAGATTAGGAAAAATTATATAACTCTATGCAAAAAAAATTCAAAGCCTTACACAATTGAAAAATTTAAAAGGGTTGTACAATTGAAATTTTATGGGTTTTATTCACTTTTCCAAACAAACATGTTTCTATCTAATTAGATGTTAACAATTTCCCTATTCTTACATCATATCAAATTTACCCTACAAATTCTAATTACCTAGTGATTTATTAATTTATAAATGTTCAAACCCTATTTTAAATATAAATGAATAGTTTAGTGTATTTATTATTGTAATAAAAAAATTTATATCTACATTTTAATGAATTTGAACCTTAGACATAACCCTAAGTTTCCTTTATACTTTTATCGAAAACCCAACATAAGGATTTTTTGTGACAACCTTATAGAGTTAGATATTTCATATTTTAGGATAGATTTGATTATCTTAGGGCCTATGCATATAATTCTTGATTCATTTACTACAACTTAATGCATGACTATTTGTATTATTTTTCTATTATGTAAATATATATAGTATTCATATTCATTCCTTGTATCATGTCGTAAATTCTATAATTTTAAGTATGCATTATCTATTTATATGGATGGGAAGGTTTCTAGGGGTAATTCTATTGTGGTATATTTTGTAATGTTTACTTTTGATTGAAATATTTTTTATTGTGTGTGTGCATGCGTATATATGTTCATGTTCATATAAGCGTGTATATATTCATATGTACATGAGTGAGTGTGTATGTATGTGTGCGTGCATGTGTGTATTTACATGTGAATTTACGTTTACTTGCATGTGCATTTGTGTGTTATTACACACATATGGCTGTGTGAAATATATTGTTTTTAATTTTAGATTATTTTCAATATATATATATATTGTTATGTTAATTTTATTGACATGCTTGTATTATATGGCATACTACCTATCTGTTTATTCCTTCCCTTACATGTGGTAGGGAACCCTATACTTGAGCCTTCTAGTAATATATCATTTCTTTTCCATTTATGTTGGTTATCCATGAGGTTAACCATAACATAATAATGAGGTTTAGAAATAAAAATTCCATAGTACATCTATTATTGTTTAACCTCAATAAGGCATTGTGGGGAACAAGGTGGCTTTAATGTGTGTTTGGAGAGAATTTAATTCACCACAATGTATAAATGATTACTTGTAAAATTTTAGTTTTCAATGACATTAATTTGATTATTTTTGAAAAAAAATTAATTACTTAAAATATAAGATAGCCGCATCCTTAAAAGAAAATGGAGCAGGGGATTTTAAAATATGTTGTCTAGGATGAAGCTCAGATCCAACCCCATGAAACACCTCATACACTGTTGAGCTGCCACGCACATGAGCACCTGAGACACTACAAAAGATATTCTGACAAATATTTGTACATGGAACACTTGTGAAATGTAAAGCTTTCACCTATATTTGGTCCCAATGAATAGGCGTATGAAAAAATTGTTATGTCAAAATTACAACACCCCCCAATTTTCTTTGTGTTTGGGGCAATCGGTGTAATTCTATAACATGGGGTTATCCCTCAAGATGTGGGACTTGCGAACTTGAGATAAACCTATGATAAAAAGTTAGACCTAGATCCTAATCCATATCATAAACTCCACAGCATAAATCATATATATGGAAGTGAAAGAACATGCATAAATATATAATATATGATAAGAAAATATAATAAAATGAGCTAGGGTTGAAGGAACACCAAAAACATATGTTTATACATAATATATACATATATATATATATACATTTCATATACATAGGCATAATTACATGTGTGTATGCCCAAGAGAAGGTTGTGTGTAAATGGAGTACACACACTTACAGGGAAAATTATGTTGGTTATCCATGAGGTTAACCATAACATAATAATGAGGGTTAGAAATAAAAATTCCGTAGTGTAGAGTTTTCCCGGCTCCAATATCTCCCCTTAAAAATGAGGGGTCGACTACATTATTTAGCAAATTTGTCTCACCTATCGATAGACCTCATTAATTGAATGTATATTGTATATTTAATATGGCCATACCTATAATGACATCCTTCCCTTACAGGATAAATAACCCTATGGAGCACTCATCAATAATATATCATAGTGGTATCCAATATTTAGGCTTATCACCACCTTAACCTAACATAATAATAGGATAAATAAAAATTCCATAAATCATCAATTATTGTTTAACATCAAATACTTATGTGTGGAGAAGGTTGGATTTTTCAATGCCCGATGGAAAACAGGTAATTTAATTCACGTTAGATATGTATAAATGATGGTGTTACTTTAGAACTTTTACGTAATTATTGACAAAGGAGCAACCGCGGTGCTTTTGAAAAATTATAAACATTGACTCCACATCAATTACTTATCGGTGGATAAGGGTTTAATTTTAATCAATGCGATGAAAAAATGGAGTGTGTTTTAAAAATGTTGAAAAACGACGGTGTTTTCAACACTTTGAAAAATATAATCTCGTTCTTGAAAAAGGTATAACTTGTTGTACTTTTCCTCCTGTTGTAAACATTGAATCCACAAAAATATTTATCAAATGGATAAGGGGGTGGAACACTGTGATGGAAAATAAAGCGTTTTCACCATGTTGGAAAAAAAATGCACGGTGTTTTAAAGCACATTGAAAAAATGTAAATGTTCTAAAAGGTGCACCAGAAAGGCTTTTCCTCCTTGTTGTAAAATTCTACTAACATGAATCCCCAATACTTATCATGTGGGGAAGGGTTTAATTTTTCAATGCGATGGAAAATAGGGTGTGTTTTCTCGCCATGTTGAAAGACAACACTGTTTTTCAAAGCACTATTCAAAAATAATCATGTTCTCCAAAGAAGCCTGACTAGTGGTTCTTTTCAAGGAGATTGTAAAAATTGACTCCACATAAAATACTTATCGAGGGTAAGAGAAGGGTTGAATTTTTCCAATGCGATGGAAAATGAAAAGTGCATTTTTTCCGCCACGTTGAAAAATGCATTGTGTTTTTCAACACTCAAAAAAAAGGGACTCGTTCTCCACCAGCAAAACCCCGGTGCATTTTTCCTCATTGTAAACATTGAATCCACATCAAGTACTTATCACGGAAGTGAAAGGGTTGATTTTTCCAAAGCGATGAGAAATAATAATAGGGTGTGTATTCCGCACGTGTTTAAAATGAGCTACGGTGTTTTTAGCATTTTGTAAAAAAATCGCAAATCCCGTTCTCAAAAGGTGTAAAATGTGGTGCTTTTCCTTCTCTTGTAAACATTGACTCCACATCAACTACTTATCAGGTGGAGAGGGGTTGAATTTTTCAAAGCGATGAGGGAAAATAGTGTTTTTTTTTCACATTGAAAAAAACACATGGTGTTTTTAGCATTTTGAAAAAACAATCCCATTCTCAAAAGGCATTATTTAGTGCTTTTCATTCTTGTTTTAAATTGACTCCACATCAAGTACTCATTAGGTGGAGAAGGGTTGAATTTTTTATAAAGTGATGAGAAACAAGATAAATGTATTCCACCACGTTGAAAAACACAGTGGTATTTTTCATCACTTTAAAAACCCGATCCTTTCTCCAAAAAGGACAAAATAGTGTTTTTCCTTCTTTTTTTAAACATTGAATCCACATAAACTAATTTTTAGGTGGAGAAGGGTTGATTTTTTCCAAAGCGATGAAAAATAGTTCATGTATTTACCACATTGAAAAACGCACGATGTTTTTCAACATTTTAAAAACACAATCCCGTTCTCCAAAAGGTGTAACCCCGGTGCTTTTCCTTCTCCTTGTAAACATTGACTCCACATCAACTACTTATCAGGTGGAGAGGGTTGAATTTTCCAAAGAGATGAAAAACAAAGTGTGTTTTCCGCCACGTTGAAAAATGCATGGTGTTTTTCAATATTTTGAAAAACACAATCCCATTCTCCAAAAGGTGTAACCCATGGTGCTTTTCCTTCTCCTTGTAAACATTGAATCCACATCAACTACTTATTAGGTGGAGAGGGGTTGAATTTTTCCAAAGTGATGAAAACAGAGTGTGTTTTTCGCCACGTTGAAAAACACATGGTGTTTTTCAAAGCATTTTGAAAATCACAATCCCGTTCTCCAAAAGGTGTAACCCACGGTGCTTTTCCTTCTCCTTGTAAACATTGAATCCACATCAAATACTTATCAGGTGGAGAGGGGTTGAATTTTTCCAAAGCGATGAAAACATAGTGTGTTTTTCGCCATGTTGAAAAATGCACGGTGTTTTTCAACAATTTGAAAAACGCAATCCCGTTCTCCAAAAGGTGTAACCCGTGGTGATTTTCCTTCTCCTTGTAAAAATTGAATCCACATAAACTACTTATCAGTGTGAGAGAGGGTTGAATTTTCAAAGTGATGAAAATGGAGTGTGTTTTCCACCACGTTGAAAAACACACGGTGTTTTTCAACATTTTGAAAATCATAATCCCGTTCTCCAAAAGGTGTAACCCATGGTGCTTTTCCTTCTCCTTGTAAACATTGAATCCACATCAACTACTTATCAGGTGGAGAGGGGTTGAATATTTCCAAAGTGATGAAAAAACAGTGTGTGTATTCCGCCACGTTGAAAAACACATGGTGTTTTTCAACATTTTGAAAAATCGCAATCCCGTTCTCCAAAAGGTGTAACCCGCGGTGCTTTTCCTTCTCCTTGTAAACATTGACTCCACATCAACTACTTATCAGGTGGAGAGGGGTTGAATTTTTCCAAAGTGATGAAAACAGAGTGTGTTTTTCACCACGTTGAAAAATGCACAGTGTTTTTCAAAGCATTTTGAAAATCACAATCCCGTTCTCCAAAAGGTGTAACCCGGTGCTTTTCCTTCTCCTTGTAAACATTGAATCCACATCAAATAATTATCAAGTGGAGAGGGGATGAATTTTTCCAAAGCGATGAAAAACAGAGTGTGTTATTCACCAAGTTGAAAAATGCATGTGTTTTTCAGCAATTTGAAAAACGTAATCCCATTCTCCAAAAGGTGTAACCCGCGGTGATTTTCCTTCTCCTTGTAAACATTGACTCCACATCAACTACTTATCAGGTGGAGAGGGGTTGAATATTTCCAAAGTGATGAAAAATAGAGTGTGTTTTCCACCACATTGAAAAACGCATGGTATTTTTCAAGCATTTTGAAAATCATAATCCCGTTTGCCCAAAGGTGTAACCCGCGGTGATTTTTTCCTTCTCCTTGTAAACATTGACTCCACATCAACTACTTATCAGGTGGAAAGGGGTTGAATATTTCCAAAGTGATGAAAAACATGTCGTGTATTCCGCCACGTTGAAAAATGCATAATATTTTTCAGCATTTTGAAAATCGTAATCCCGTTCTCCCAAAGGTGTAACCCATGGTGATTTTCCTTCTCCTTGTAAACATTGACTCCACATCAACTACTTATCATGTGGAGAGGGTTGAATATTTCCAAAGTGATGAAAACAGAGTGTGTTTTTCGCCACGTTGAAAAATGCACGATGTTTTTCAAAGCATTTTGAAAAATGTAATCCCGTTCTCCAAAAGGTGTAACCCATGGTGATTTTCCTTCTCCTTGTAAACATTGACTCCACATCAACTACTTATCAGGTGGAGAGGGGTTGAATTTTTCCAAAGCGATGAAAACAGAAGTGTTATTCGCCAAGTTGAAAAATGCACGGTGTTTTTCAAGCAATTTGAAAAACGTAATCCCGTTCTCCAAAAGGTGTAACCCACGGTGATTTTCCTTCTCCTGTAAACATTGACTCCACATCAACTACTTATCATGTGAGAAAGGGTTGAATATTTCCAAAGTGATGAAAAATAAAGTGTGTTTTTCACCACATGTTGAAAAATGCATGGTGTTTTTCAACATTTTGAAAATCGCAATCCCGTTCTCCAAAAGGGGTAACCTCCGCGGTGCTTTTCCTTCTCCTTGTAAACATTGACTCCACATCAACTACTTATCAGGTGGAGAGGGGTTGAATATTTCCAAAGTGATGAAAAACAGTGTGTTTTCCACCACGTTGAAAAACACACGGTGTTTTTCAGCATTTTGAAAATCGTAATCCCGTTCGCCCAAAGGTGTAACCCGCGGTGATTTTCCTTCTCCTTGTAAAAATTGACTCCACATCAACTACTTATCAGGTGGAGAGGGGTTGAATATTTCCAAAGTGATGAAAAACAGAGTGTGTTTTCCACCACGTTGAAAAACGCATGGTTTTTCAGCATTTTGAAAATCGTAATCCCGTTCTCCAAAAGGTGTAACCCATGGTGATTTTCCTTCTCCTTGTAAACATTGACTCCACATCAACTACTTATCAAGTGGAGAGGGGTTGAATATTTACAAAGTGATGAAAAATAGAGTGTGTTATTCGCCACGTTGAAAAATGCATGGTGTTTTTCAGCATTTTGAAAAATGTAATCCCATTCTCCAAAAGGTGTAACCATGGTGCTTTTCCTTATCCTTGTAAACATTGACTCCACATCAACTACTTATCATGTGGAGAGGGGTTGAATTTTTCCAAAGTGATGAAAACAGAGTGTGTTTTTCGCCACGTTGAAAAATGCATGGTGTTTTTCAGCATTTTGAAAATCACAATCCGTTCTCCAAAAGGTGTAACCTCGTGGTGCTTTTCCTTCTCCTTGTAAACATTGAATCCACATCAAATACTTATCAGTGGAGAGGGGTTGAATTTTTCCAAAGCGATGAAAAACAGAGTGTGTTATTTGCCAAGTTGAAAAACGCATGGTATTTTTCAGCATTTTGAAAAACGCAATCCCGTTCTCCAAAAGGTGTAACCCGTGGTGCTTTTCCTTCTCCTTGTAAACATTGACTCCACATCAAATACTTATCAGGTGGAGAGGGTTGAATATTTCCAAAGTGATGAAAAATAGAGTGTGTTTTTCGCCACGTTGAAAAATGCACATGATGTTTTTCAACATTTTGAAAATCATAATCCTGTTCTCCAAAAGGTGTAACCCGTAGTGATTTTCCTTCTCCTTGTAAACATTGACTCCACATCAACTACTTATCAAGTGGAGAGGGGTTGAATTTTTGCATCTAGTAATTGGTCCAATAATTCTTTTTTTTTGACAAATTTAAATATTGCAGTCTAAGTCTTTCACGCTCAATTTTATAAAACGTTTCCTTATTCATTGCAAGTTTCAATTCTATTTCCATATGAAATGACGGGGATGACTCATCTTCTTGTTCAACTCCGACATCTTTGTTTTGCAAGGCTCTCTACAGTCTTTCTGAACACTTCTATCTTAATACTTCTATGCTTGACGTGGGATAGGAATGTTCAATAGATTCCTGGAAACACTACACAATCCTAAGAATCATCAATTATCCACATAATAAACATATTCATTGTTAGAGTATAACATTATGTCCATAACCTCATCTTGGTGGTGTGCATATATCTACCAATATCTAAAGATGATTTGGAATTTGGCACAAGGAAAGAACTTTAAACTTTTACCATGAACTTCTTTCTTGTAGATGTGTGATGTACACACATGACATCAAGGAGTGAAAGAGTTTGGAATCACTTATTAAGAATTATAGGGAATGTAACCTTTCGTGTTTGAGCTAATTATTTGTTCACACATTCTCGATGATCTATGTAGGCTACATCTATAGATTTTGTAGAGGGATCCTATTTTCTAATGTATACATCATAGCCTTAGTGATTGATCTCATGGGGATAGGTATTGTACTGACATCCATAATACTTAAGGTCATAATAGTAAGAGGGACATCTTTACTATGAGAATCAACAAAAAAGTATTGGTAACATCAATATATGAAAACATAGGAGGTATCATAAAGGATGGGTTGGAAAAAGGTATGGTAAATGAAGTTTGCACTCCTATCCAAATTATGAATGAAAGATACCATGGGACTAATAGAGTCATCCATGAAATAAAAGATGGCCTTGAACTATCTCCTTTATGGATATTCTAATGGACTTGTGCTAAAAACATCTCTTATTTTAGTTAGCTACCATGTGTTATGTCATCACCTATAGTGGTAGTGATAACAAGTAAAGGAGTAGTTATGATAGCTCGGGGATTGATAGAATAGATGGAAGATGGTGGGAAGATGATAATACCAAATTGAGTAATGGAAGATGAAGATGATGTGGAAATAGGGGTCATGATAAGGATATCCTAAATAATAGAGGTATTGGAGATGGCATGGCCTTGGCTTAAAATTAGAAAATCACCTAAAACTTCAACCTCCATAAAAACCACAAGGAGTTACTAGCTACAAAACCTCTACTAAATTTGTAGGAATGTTTGAAATCGATCTGGTATGAGAAATATTAGAAATTGATACAACTTATGTCAAAGAGTCAATTGGATAAAAAATTTTTTTTTAAGGAATAATAACTTGGGAAAAAATACTTGAGACATACTCAAAGAATCACTATCAGATACATCAATTGGTGTGAAAAAATACTTGTGAAAGGAACATCTGAAGAGACAATACACACAACTTATTATGCCTATGTGAGGTTTTAGTGATTAAGTATGAGAACTAGAGGAACCTTGAGTAACCCCTAGAGGTAGGGATATAGGTGGATCTTATGTGAATGAGGGGAGCTTGGGAATTCTCATGAGTATGGATTTTATCAAATTCTCTTTATTTTCCTCTTATTCATCATATTATCCATACCCCTCTTATGTTTATTCCTCTCCAACTAGTTATCAACTGTAGCTTTGATAATTCCATGTTGTACCTTCTTCTTGTGTACCATAATTTTAATCTATGGGTTAGATTAAATATCATTATCTAGTGCATTTTATTGTTTTTGATAAACTCCCATCCCTAATTTTTTCATTAAAAAGGTAAAATTATCCCTTATTACCCCTTGAGTGTCCTAATACCTAAAGGGTGATTGACATATGAATTTGAAATTCTTTCTTGAATCAATCATATTGACACTTGAGGGCCAATAATTGAAATTTAAATCACTAAATTCGAATGGGATATCAAAACAATTTTTTTGCTTCTTGGCTTTGCATATCACTATTATTCCATAAAAAAATTAGTTTTCTACCTCAATTGTTACTATTTTTATGTATATATTTAGGTAATACGATTGGGAGAGTGTGGCAATGATCTAATCTATATATTGGAGTTTGGATACCCCTTATAAGAGTAGAAGTTAGAAAACTTGATTCTTAAAGCTTATTGCATGTTTGAAAAATTCTTTTCTTGTCCTAGAATCCTTTCCTTGTTAAATTATAGCCATATATTTTGAAGCCCTTTGGTCGTTGGTCTAATCCATACCATAGTTGGTTGAACTCAAGCACTACCCTCTATATAGATATAGGGTCCATCAAATAGTAACCACTTGGCCACTCCATTTGGAGTTTGACCCTGAATGAGACTATTGTGCCATATAGTCTCATTCAGGGCCGAATAGAGATATAAGATTGCTAAATTATAGTCATACATTTAATCCCGCATCATGTGTATACTCTATATAATGATGGTCATGTCTAGGCTTGTATTTTGTTGGAGGATCATTATATTGTTATCTCACATTAAGATGGCTTTATTTGGTACTCTCAATCAAAATTTGTTGATGTAGTCATTTTAAAGCTTGTGCTCCTTACTACAATATCAAAAAGACTAAGGTGAGACTATCTCAAACATATTTTAATAAGTGATTTATCATTTGATAAGTGGTTATTGTACAATCTAAAATATTTGAAAAAATCCCAAACATGTTTCAATAGGTGATTAATGAGTGAATTATTCTGATAAATAAGATAAATTAAATGAATTTAATATGGCTCTTAAATATACTTAGAAAATAAAACTAAATTAATTAATAACATATAACAGAAGAAATTAACATATAACATATAACAGGGGAAGGCTTGCAAATGGTTAACCCTAAGAGCCTCACCTCTATGCACCTGGCACGATGATTTTCCTATGAGATTGGTGTTTGCTAAGATTTACTAAATCAAACAAGAATAGCATCGTCTAATTCTCATTTGCTACCAATAAAGAAAACTTCAAAGAAATCTCATATGAAGTTAAGAATTTCAGAATTCCCAAAAATCACTGGTTCTTGTATTGAATACCATGAATGTAATTCTCTATTAAATAATTTGATTACAATACCTGTACATGTAGATGTCTTTACCATGCCCAAGGCGGTGCGCGACACAAAAAGCAAGCCTGAAGAAAACGAGCAGGTTCAACAGTCTGCACACCGTAGACGCTAGGAGAAGTGTTGGATAGAGAGGGATATAACTAGCCTAAATCTTGAATGAGGTTGCAATTAAAATTCCTAAAACGGATGGATACACTATTCATCAACTTTGTTGTAGTAAGAGAGCAAGAAAATCTAAGATGCACTTTGTAGGTGTGTTAGCCCATCCAAAAACATTACAAAAACGGATATCTGCTTACACATCAATCACAGCCATGTTATTTGTGACACGCCCAATCCTACATGTATAGGCTTGATTCAAATTGTCATCACTATTATATGGTACCCCTCCTGCACCTGTTTGAGTGGGGTTCCTCATGGCAGCCTCGTCAAAGTTCAGCTTGATATAGTCAGGGATATGAGGATGTTACTTCAATCTTCCTAAGTTTTGATGTATCATGGCGTCAATTAGCAGTCAGCAACGATGGATTAGTTAGCATCCATTGCCTCAAAATATTATGAACCTCATTTGAATAGAGAGACTCCTGATCTCCAACCTTGTATGACATCATCTCCAAATTGTCACTTCCAAATTGACCATGAATCTCTATGTCCTCAGAGAGTTGTTCCTAAATATATTGGTGTTCCTCTTCCACAAATTCTAAACTATAATATCAAGGGTAGTCTTCCAAAGAGCCATTTCTTTAATGGTGTTGAAGTTTCAATAGCATCATTGAGTCAGCTGAGATTATAATCCCATCAACACCCATGAGCATTGCATGTTATGCAAGAACCAGTACCATGCAGCTGCTGCAAACCTATGTTGGAATAAGAAATTATTAATTGTTTCTACCTCTTTCCAGCATTACTCTTTCTAGCATTACTAAAGCTTTGATCTTTTGTTGCTATAATGTTTTAGAAATAAATCCCCAATTCAGTTTTTTGTTTTGTTAATTGGTAAATTTTACTTGCGTAGTAATGTTCACCAAAGATGCCACCAGCTACAGGTATCTCTTCTCTCAAGTTTACCCAGGAAGTTCATATGGCCTTCGGCTTTCCAATAATTGCTATTGAACACAATAATTACATTTAAAGAGGACTCATTACAATAATTGCTATTGAACAAGAAAGTAAGCTAAAACAAAACATTAAAACGAGAAGAGTATAAATAAAAATATCACCATCACTGAAAAAGATTTCTTATATATTGACGTTTATTAGTGCTATATCATTTACATTAAAGAATTAATTCTTAAGAAGAGAGAAATCTTTGGTAAAGGATTTAAAATTCAGAGACAATTGGTCAATTTTAAAGTAGGAATAGCAAAAAGGTATTCTTTTCTAGTGAGACCTGATCCTAAGCCTTCGCTCATATCCACCTGGGATGGATCTCCTTCAACAGTCCAGTGAAAGCAGTGAATCAGTTGTGCCAACATAAGCTCCATAGCCCCAATTGCCATTACAGCTCCTGGGCAGCCCCTTCTTCCTGCCCCAAACGGAAGAATGTTGAAATCTCGCCCTTTGATATCAATATCCTTACCCATAAATCTTTCAGGCTTGAATGTAGAGGGTTCCTCCCATACATCTGGATCTCTTCCTATCGCCCACACGTTCACCAAAAGCCTAGTTTTCTGTGGTAGAACGAACCCTCCCACTTCACAAACTTTTGTAGATTCATGTGGCATCATCAATGGAGCCGGTGGATATAACCGCAAAGACTCTTTAACCACACATTGCAGGTATTCCATCCTGCCAAGATCAGATTCTGTTACTAAACGGTGTTTACCCACGACAGATTCAATTTCTTCCTGTAGCTTCTTGGCGATTTGTGGGTTTCTCACCAACAAACTCATGGTCCATTCCACAGACGCAGCTGTTGTGTCTATTCCAGCAATGAACATATCCTGCAAAAAAAAAAACCAATACATCTAAATGGGGACGACATGATTTTGAAAAAAACAGTTAAAGGCTCACAAAAATTATTGTTTTGATGTTGACGGAATCATTTTCCGCCATCTCTAGAAGCACATCAATGATATCAGTAACATTTGATGTCTGCTTTCGCTTCACATTAACATGGCCGTCAATGATTTTCTGAATAACTCTGTCGAAGAAAAGATGCGCCTTTTTCATCCGCCAGTTGATGCCCTGCAAATCAAGCCAGTCTAAATAAGGAAGAAAATCTCCTATGTTAGGGGCCTGTATTATACTTTGTGTCAACAAGAATTCGCCAAATGATAGCAGAGGTGAGGGACTGGATAGAAACACTAACATTGACAACCTCCCTGCCATGCCGACTCTTTTCCCAAATACCTCGCATGGCTGCAAAAGTCATTCCATCCCACCTTCTAGCTTGAATGCATTGTAGCCTGCTCTGAAAGTCTCCAGCAAGTGCCAGGAATGTGCGGGATTGTAGTTATGTTTGAATTTTGAATCCAATTCATCCCACCCATCTATTTTTGAGCGGCTCTCATGTCATTTCATGTCAGCTATCGGGTTTGCTTTTTGAAATTGGTGCAGCATGAGGCACTTAATTCAATATTTCAATTCCCTGCAGGCTGCAGCTGCCTCCTTTCCCACAAGTATGGGGCTATGGATGGCATGGGAACATAGAAAGCACCGCACCCATGCATAGGTGCATTTTCAGTGGAGGGTAGCCTTTGGTTCTAATATGTGTGTTATGTCCCATTACATTTAGTATGTTGGATAGCTTCTTTATAATATAAATTGGATGTTTATGTTGGGGTTTCGTAAAAAAGAATTTAGCGGTTTTTACAAAAAAAAAAATTAGAGCTTTTTCTATAGAGGTGGTTTTATTTTATTTTTTATATTTTTGAAACAAAAAACACTTATTAATTAACAAAAAGTGTGTTACAAGTAGATACGGTGTCAAGCAGTATAACTAATACATCACAGAGCGTCTTTAGAGATATCATGATAACAACTTAAAGCATAGTACAACAAGAAGAAGTCATCCTTGTGAGTCATCACAATGAAGGATTCGATGAAATGCTTGGCGTTTCTCCATAGACCACCCGATAGGAATATGACCTATGACATGAACATTTTCCTAATCCAAAGCCCAGTTGGCCAAAGCATCCGCTACTTTATTACTCTCCCGCAAAGTATGAACATAAAGAACTGTCTGGAAAGCTTGAGCCAAAATACCAATATTCTCTCGGATCTGTGAAATATGTCAATTAGAAGAGTGAATGGTGCCTTGCCTATTAAGTAGTCGAATAATCGTTTGAGAATCAAATTCAATAATAACCTTGGTCCACCCCATTTTGACTACCTCCTTCAAGGCATATTGAATGGCAAGGATTTCAGTGATATTGTTTGTCGTAATTCCAATTTGTTGTCCATAAAAAGGTGTTGTGCGCCGCTTTAAAGAATATAGTTGAGAAAATTTAGGTGAGATATTTTATGAATGTAGAGTCAAAGAGCCAATAATAGGGAGAAACAACATGAAGTTCGATGAGGTTCTTATTTTACAAAAGAATATTCTTTTTCTTCTTATAATAAGTTAGTGCCTCCAAAATTTTCTCGCTCTACCTTTATTTTGAATGGATAAATGATGCTACTAATAACATATTATGGATAGCCCATATCATGGATGCCTGCGGCTATCCTCCCTAAAGAATGCACCACATATATCCCAACGACCCATAAAAATAGTCCATGCACATATTTTGGTGAAACCCGCACGTCAACGATCACATCAATGTTCGAGTGTGTTTTTAACAAATTACATTGCAAATAGATTGTAATACATGTCCGGTGGTAAGTGGGTGGTGGGCGTGGTTCAAAATTGAACCCGCCCCGACCCATCAACAACATCTGCAAACCCGTCGAGAAGGGAAAAGTTGAAAATGCCCGTAAAAAAAAATTGAAGTTGGTTAATTGTTTGACATTTGAGAAGTGCAATTAATTGGTCTATTTGACAAAAGAAGGTTTGCTTTTAAAAATGCCCGATCAATAGTCATTGTCGAAATAATAAATCCAAATAAATGTAGTCCAAATCCAAATCGCATTCTGTCACAAATCCAAAGAACACGTATTAAATCGGGAAGTGTTATTAATATCTCGATATTAATATCAAAAACAATTCCGATTTAAGTAACGAAGGGAATTTTTTAATAGGTAAGTTATGGCCCACGAGGTATTTTTCCCCTTAATTTGCAGATTGTGTTTTATTGCACGGCATTTGGTCGGCTTTGCCCAAATTTAAAATAAATTTTATCGCAATACTCTATTGGTCCAGCTTTTTCTTCTATGATTCGTTGTTTGATATCTTTGAAAGTATTCTGGAACACTGGAATCTTGGCATTTAAATTATGTCTCGATTCATTCGGAAACCCAATTCTGTCAAAAATCTAAATAAATGAAGACACGTCCAGGCTCCATTTCTTTCATATCCAAATAAATGAGTTTGGTGATTGGTGAAGCCCTTACGCGGCTATTGAATAGGAAAGGAATTTGCGACACAAAAATATTTTGGTTGTGTATTGTTTGTTCTTATGAAGGGAAAAAAAATCATGTTGGTCTTTTGAGTTTCAAGAGTTTGCTCATTCATTTTTCCTTTGCTAAGAAAGATCATCCTTCAAAAGTTGGGACAAGCAGCTAGCAGGTTCAACAGACAACAGAGTTTGAAAGGAGGCTTGTTCTTCCAGCTGGAAAATTCTACTGCCCAATTGGTAGGTCCTAGCTTCTTTTAACTTAAGAAATGCATTTTCTGTTATAACAATTTCAGTTTTTTGAGGAAATCTTGTCATAGCCAAGTCATCAATACCAGTGTGTCAAGACTTTGCAAGTTTACTAGATTCGAGAGAGGCACAAGTGTAGCCAAGAGCGTTATGTTAATAAGATAAAGATTCGATAAAAAAAAAAATTGTGGTATCATCTATTATTCATAAGATACGACAAAGACTCTTTTATAAATATCTTACAAATATCTATATGTGATATGTGGTATCATCTCTTAAAAATAAAAAGCGTGGTACAAGTTCATAAGATAAGCTTAACGTTTTTATTTTTGATACCAAAGATCTTTATCTTTAGATATTGTTTGAGGAACTGAGGCAATCTGAAAGTTCATGTCAGCTAGGATGGTGATTAGACATTAAACTTATAATGACCTTTCCATTCCTTACATACTATTTGAGGAGTATCTAAAAGTGCCATGATCAATTGGAGGGAGAAGGAAGCGATCACTATTTACTAAAAATATGTCAAGCCTTGAGTAGACTTCACTTCTCCCACTCTAATTTTTGCACCGAATGAACTAAATCCTATTACTGCCTTGGTTGCCCTTTACAAGGGGGTCAACCAACCTTAGAACTCTTTTCATCTTGTACCAGTAGAAATGTTCGTTCCCTCTCCTCTCAAAGCAGTGTCCACCCATCTTGTCCTTATCTTCAACCATATTATGGTCTCCTTTGATAATCCAAAGAATATCCTTAAGATTGCAAAAGTTCAAGGTCCAAGGGTCATAGCTTTCTCTATAATTGTTACATGGAGCAGATACAAATTCATGGCTATCCATCACGAGAGTTACTCACACAATCCTATTGGAGGGAGATTGACCATGACCAAAGATGTATTGAGCCCAATTCTTGTTGATCAAAATAGAGGCCCCTCCTTTGCCCTTGTCACGACATGTGGAGAAGCACTCAACACCGACCTAGTGAAAGAGAGGGAAGTCTCTAGTTCAAACCCAACAATTTTGACCTCTTATACGAGAAGGAAGTTTAGCCATTCCCTAGCCTTTCAAAATATTCTAACAATTTGCTCTTTTGTCATGAGCTTCCAATCTCCTAACATTCTAACCGACCACCTTCATGTATTAAGGGGAGGGGCGCAAGTGATTCGGTTCCTTCTGAGTTTGTGTAGAGCCTTTCAAAACATGAAGGCAACTTCTCCACTTTTCCCTTCGTTTTATTACTATCTGCCATTTTCCTTTTCTTCAACTCCTCAAGAGACAAAGTAGCAAAACTAGGAGCATCAAAGATACCTTGCTTGTCGAGTTTACAAAATAGATCACCTCACAAATGGGTTGGATGAAATAGACAACAAAATTGTACCAAAAGATAAAGATTCGATAAAAAAAAAAAATGTTAATATAAATTTTTAAAGGGTATAATAAAGTGTAGAAAAATGAGTGCCACTTTGTCCACATAATAAAACGTGTCATGTTATGACATTCCACACTTAAATATGAGACATATTTTTCATATCACTTTTATTAACTTTTATCATTTATTACTTCTATGATGGCATTCCCAATTGTAAATGTAAGCATTTTTTTCACACACTTTTACCAACCTATTTTCCCTTGTAAATAATGTTACAAAATTCTCATACATCTACACCATCAAATTAGAAAGTTTATACCTCTTTTATAATATTTTATGGGTAATTTTTACTATTATTACATGATTCAAAGGAGATGTAATTTGATTTAGTTTAGGTGGAATTACTCTTCTTAACATATTCGAGATGAGCTAGTATATATATTATTAACTCTATCAAGTATGAAAGACACTTGAGACATTTGAAAGGGGTTTGAACTTAATGCATAATGCATCATTTACTTGATTGTAACATGTAGTACTATGAACCAAAATATTTTGTGCTTTTATATAGTCACTTATTTAAATAAATGTTCTTAATTTTTAGGACATGTATACTAGATTTTTAAATATATGCCCTTCAAAATAAAATTTTGACTAGCCCTTCAAATTTGATCCCTGCTGGTGGGGAATGTGTGTTTCAAAGTAGTAGGTTACCTACTCAACCCCACCTAGGTGTGTGGTGCATTCTTTGGAGAGTATAGTCCATTTAAACTTAATTTTGATATATTATATATATTCGGCATGGGTGCCACATGCTCAAAGCCTCCATAATTTTTCTGCTCCACACTTACTCTAAATAAATAAATACATGGCGTTACTAATATCATATCATGGATAGCCTATGTTAAACTTAATTAAGATACATTCTCCATTTGGCCTTCAGC
This sequence comes from Taxus wallichiana var. yunnanensis, assembly GCA_018340775.1. Classification (NCBI taxonomy): domain Eukaryota; kingdom Viridiplantae; phylum Streptophyta; class Pinopsida; order Cupressales; family Taxaceae; genus Taxus; species Taxus wallichiana. The sequence continues at coordinate 232,704,472 of CM031240.1, read as the reverse complement.
GTCACCTGCTCAAATTCAAAAATGTAGACAGCAAGTCAGGTGTAAAACAACGTATTATTCATGGTTTTGGAATTCATTTCTATAGCTGAGCAGGATAGAAGAAATGTAATGGGTTCACTAAAATGAAGCAGAAGCTGATAAACTGCTTCTTCCTCCCTCTCTCAAATCAATACAACAAAATAAACATCTTCATTGGTTTTCAGCCACACCATCCTTTGAAGATGAAAACATAAAGGTATTGAATTTAACTAATGGAAGGAAACTTGAAGTTGAAGTTTGTATGGGCAGGAAAACTCTGAGAGAAGGCAGAAGTCTGCACGCCCACATCATTAAAACCGGGTTTGAGTCGGACATTGTTTCCCAAAACCATGTCGTCAACGTCTATGCCAAATGTAGAAGGATAGGAGATGCACGCGAAATGTTTGACAAAATGCCTACAAGAAATCTGGTGTCTTGGTCTGCAATGGTTACAGGATACGCCCATAATGGATATGGCGAGGAAGCTGTGAAAGTGTTTCGTGAAATGCAGCGGGAGGGAATAAAACCCAACGAGTTCACTTATGCAAGTGTTAGCAGGGCATGCGCCAGTCTTGCAATTGTACGTGGGGGTGATGAAATTCATGCTCAAGTAATCAAAACTGCACATGCCTGGAATCTTTTTGTGGGAAGTGCACTTGTTGACATGTATGTCAAATGTGGTTTCATGGAAAATGCTAGAAAGTTGTTTGATAGAATGCCTCAGAGAAATGTGGTTTCGTGGACTGGGATAATTGCAGGATATGTCCAAGCTAGAAATGAGACAGAGGTGTTGATCCTTTATTGGCAAATGCAGCAGGCAGGCACAAAGCCAAACCAGTTTACAAACTCTTGTGTTCTCAGTGCATGTGCCAACCTACAAGCTTTGGAACAGGGTAAGCAAGTTCATAACAATGCTATAAAAACTGGAGTTGAGTTGGATATTTTTGTTGGAAATTCCCTTATTGACATGTATGCAAAATGCACCAGGCTAGAAGATGCACAACAAGTATTCGAAATGATGCCTGAACAAGATACTATTTCGTGGAATGCAATGATTTCTGGCTATTCCCAGAACAATCAAGGGAGAAGGCCATGAAACTCTTTCAAAAATGCAATGGGCAGTAGTGAAACAAGACCAAGTTAGATTTTCTGCTGTTCTAGGGGCTTGTGCATGTTTAGCAGCTTTGGGGTATGGCAAGCAAATCCATTCTCTTGTTATTAAAAGTGGGTTTGAATCAGATCTATATGCTGGGAACGCCCTTGTTGACATGTATGCTAAATGTGGGGGAATAGAAGATGCATGTCAAGTATTTGACATGATGCAAGAACATGATGTGGTCTCTTGGAATGCAGTCATTTTAGGTTGTGCACAGCATGGGCATGGGAGGAAAGCAATCCAACTATTTGGGCAAATGCGAGAAATTGGTGTGAAGCCCAACCATGTTACTTTTATCTCTGTGCTTTCTGCATGTAATCATTCTGGCCTAGTGGATGAAGGTCGTTATTACTTTGATTCCATGAGTCGACACTATGGCATTGCACCGAGAATAGAACACTATGCATGCATGGCCGATCTTCTTGGCAGAGCAAGGCACTTGAATGAGGCATACAATCTGATAGTCTCAATGCCATTTGAACCTGATGCTCGTATGTGGGGAGCTCTGATTGGAGCTTGCAGAATCCACAGAAATGTAGAGCTTGGAGTAATTGCTGCAGACTGTCTTCTAGGATTGGAGCCACAGAATGCTGGGATACGTGTGCTGCTTTCAAACATCTATGCCCAAGCTGGCAGGTGGGATGACGTAGTGAAAGTGCGAAAATTAATGAAAGACACTAGCGCTGTAAAGGAACCAGGACAGAGCTGGATTGAGATCAAGGAATCAGTGCATGTATTCTACGCAGAAGACACATCACACCCACATTCAGAAGAAATATATGCAATGTTGAAGAGATTAGCCGGAGAGATGAGGGCAGCCAGCTATGTTCCAGACACGAACTTGGTCTGTATGAGCTAGAGGAGCAGCAGAAGTTCTAAAGACTAAATATGAAGATTGCGAAGTATATGATTGAGGATTCTCATTGCTCAACTTTGTAAAGGTGATTTATAAACTTACATGACATGCTTTGGTCATCATTTAGTCTAATAAAACTCTCCTTTTTTGAGCTATGTGATCATGAGGATATTATACACTGCTACATGTTACTGATAAATTCTGTTCCCCATGTTTTTAGGCACCATCTTCATAATTCTGGGAATCCGTGTGGATTTCTCAAAATATGTAGAACCTGCAGGTTTCAGTGAAATCTGCTGGGAATTTTGTCAGATTATGAACAGATGCTAGAGCCTTATATGCGAGGTTTGGACCTTATGTAGAGGGCATTGTAGGCCCTGGAGAAATAGACAGCAGAACGACTCTTTCTCATATGGTCCGTATACACTCTGAGACTAGCTGCCTCATGGAAACTACTGTTTGTTCTGTTTGCAGTTCAAAACAGAACCATGTCCATGAACCTGACTCCGCCCCCACCCTCCCAATCCTCCTCTGTGGGTGAGTCAGCATTATCGCAGGGAGGTTTTACTTATTGCTAATGTTGTGTGAACCTGTGTGGGACTCTTGGTTCCTTACTGTACAACAACAATTAATCAGTGGAACTGAAAATTTGAATCTTAACAGAAATCTGATTTTTTGTTCCATGGAGCCTTCTGCTTCTCTATGAATTTTACATTCACTAACAGATTTCATTTTGGTTACAGAGGAGTTTATTTCTGGAGCAGAATTTGCAGTTGATGATAGTGTTTTAGAGGCGAATAAGACTATTTAATAGACAATTGTTTCCCTAAACATAAACACATTACCTTGTTTAGTGTGATTAACTGTATTTTATCAGCAGCTCTTCCTACCTTACCGTTACAAGTTTATGTTAAAATATAGAGCTATATAGCATTATATAGAATGTAATGCGGTTCTAGGCAGTTGAAGAGGTTGTAACCAAACAACCAAATATAACTAAATGTAACTACCTCTTCCTATAATAAATTCACCCTGCCTGTATCATTTGAGCAGTGCAGTTTGCCTTCTCTAATTCTTTCTTCTCTTTGCATATGCTAACATTGGTATCAGAGCATCCAAGGTTGCAGTTCGAGGAAGCCTTCAAGAGGCACGAACAGAAAATTCGAGGAAGCCCTAACAGGGCATGAATTTGGCAAATCGTGGGGTATTTGGAGAAAAATACCAGACGCGAGGGGCAGAGCAAAGAAAAACGAGGGCACACGTCCAGTGGAAGAGAAAGACATCAAAAGCAAATACGTTGCAAAGAAAATCCACAGTAAACGGTGGCAGAAAATAACAGTCGTGGGCAGAAGTCGTGTGAAGAACCAGGAATAAATCTTGAGAACTCTGTGGGCACCATCGTATGAGCAGTTCGAAGGCAAAAGTCGTGGTTTGTGGAATAAACCCAGTCGCAAATCCAGTTTGAAGGAAATACGTTGAGCAAAACAACCAAAAATCGTGGCTAGTTCGTGGCTGTGAGCCTGGAGGGCAGTCGCAAATCCTGTAGCCTGAGTTGTGTGGGCAAACGAGAGGAAAATGTGAAGTCGTGTGCCTTGAAAATCATCTTGGTTGCAGGCAAAGTCGTGGCAGGCAGAGTCACGACAAAGGCAGAATTGTTTTCTATGCTTTTGAAAGGTCGGTGAATTAATACCCTAAAATAATATTATTTTTCAACAAAGGTATTCATACTATATGTTGGAGTAATTAATTTTAATATTACTTGCTGGAATAAGTATTATTTTATAGAGTGTGGGCAAACTATTATTTTATTATTACCGTTACTTTGGAATAATAAAATGGCAAATATTTCACACTTGACTTTGCCAGAGACACAAAAATTAACAGGCACTAATTTTAATGTATGGAGCCATAAGATTTTAACGCTTGCGGAGTTTTGTGATTGTGATAAAATAATCATGGGTAGTGAAAGTCGACCAACGACTAACTTCGTGGATTATGACAAACGTCATAAGGAAGCGTTATTGCTTCTCAAGTTGTCGGTGGCGGATGATATGATACGGAAGTGTAGAATGCCACTGTGGCAAACACGTTGTGGGCCAGTTTGAGGGATAAATATCGGACATCAGAAAAGAGTTGGGTTTTATACCCGAAGAACATGCTCTTTTCGCAAAGTTACAAGAAGGTGGATCGTTGTTTGAGCACCTACTTCGGGTGAAAGTGTAATGAAATTACTTGTATAATTCAGATCATGAGCATAAATATAACACCAAATAACACAATATTCCAGAATAATGATCTCAATATGCAATTATAATAGCTTCGCCACTTCGAGGGGGCAACCTCCAAACCATACAATAATACTCAAATACTCCAATGATGATGAAATACTACCTACAATCCCCTATATATACTATTCATATGTTATGGCCATCACCAAGGCCGACCTACTAAGCATGAGAAAGTATAAATGATATAATAAAATGATATGGTAAGCCACAAGTCGGCTACTCATATCCTAATACAAGCAATAGGTTAAGGGCGTAGCATGCCCTTCCCCTTCAAAGCAACATTGTCCCCAATGTTGAGAAGCTCTAGGTGCTGCTGCAGGAATGTCATATCTTCCCATGTTGCATCTTCATTGTCCATATTCTTCCACTTGATCAGGTACTCAGTAATAACCCGTGTCCTCAATCTTTTAGTGCGTGTTTGAAGGATGCATTTAGGTTCCAAGATGACCCTCCCCTCCTCATCGAGCTTAGGTAACATTGTTTGGGCTGATACTCTCTGTCCAATTACTTTCTTCAGGCAAGAAACATGAAATACTAGATGTATTCTGGTTGATTGTGGAAGTTCTAATTTGTATGCTACAGTACCAATCTTCTGCAATACTTGATAGGGGCCATAATACTTCGGTGAAAGTTTGTTATCCTTTTGTTGTTGTTTCAAAGACATTTGCTTATATGGTTGTAACCGCACAAAAACCCAATCACCGACTTCAAAATGCATTTCCATGCGATGTTGATCAGCCTGTTGCTTCATGCGGTTTTGTGCCATGACCAAGTTCTCCTTGAGACTAGAGAGGACCTCTTGTTGATATTGAATGTGTTCTTCTACTTGCTCTAACCCGCGGTTGTCCTCTCAATGATGATGTGATGGATGGTGGATGGTACCCATAGAGTGCCAAAAAAGGAGACATTTTAGATGAAGTATGGAAGGAAGTGTTATACCACCATTCTGCAAGTGGTAACCATTGGACCCATCTTGCTTGTTTATCTGACGTAAAGCAACGGAGATATCCCTCCAAACACTTATTTACAACTTCTGTTTGCCCATCAGACTGGGGATGATAAGAAGAGCTACGAGCTAATTGAGTACCCAAACATGAGAATAAATCAGTCCAAAAATTACTAGTAAATATAGGGTCTTGATCACTTACTATAATCTTCGGTGTCCCATGAAGCTTTTGAACTGTGTCCATGAAGGTTATTACTACCGTGCTTGCAGCAAATGGGTGTGCCAAGGCACAAAAATGAGCATATTTGGTGAGTCTATCCACCACAACCATGATGACATTTTTTCCATCAAATTTAGGCAATCCTATGATAAAGTCCATGAAAACCTCTTCCCACTTTGGCTAGGGATAGATAGAGGTTGTCGAAGACACAGGGATCGAACTGTTCCACCCTTATTTTGCTGACAAACCATGCATTCTGCCAAAAATTTTTGGACATCCCCTTTGAGCCCTTCCTAGAAGAAATCTTGTTTGACTCGATGATAAGTCTTCAAGAATCCAGTACCCCCTACTGGAGAAGAGTGAAGCTCAGATAGAATCCTATTTTTAAGAGTGGAGTTCTTACATAGGTATAATCTATCTTTATACCATAAAGCATCCCCTTTCAATACAAATTTTTCAGACATGCTTGGATCATTATGGAGATGATGAATGAGGTTTTGTGTGGTTGGGTCATTTCTCCATTCGGACCTTGCCTCATCTATCCAATCTTCTTGTAATATGGATATGGCACATAACAAGGCTGCAGTTGAGTCATCTTTTCGCGATAGTGCATCCACAACTACATTCTCCTTCCCTTTCTTATAGATAATCTCAAAATCATATCCCAACATCTTGGAGACCCATTTTTGTTGTTCTTCAGATGATAAACGCTGCTCCAAGAAGTATTTCAGACTATCATGATCTGTCTTCACTTTAAAGTGTCTTCCTATGAGATATGGTCTCCATTGCTTTACTGCATGAAGTATGGCTAGCATTTCCTTCTCATAAGTCGGCTTGGAAAGATTCTTACCTTTGAATTGATGGCTCAAAAAGGCAATAGGATGGCCTTCTTGCATGAGAATTGCCCCCATACCCACCTCTGATGCATCACATTCAACAATGAATGTTTTGGAAAAATATGGAGTAGCCAAGACTGGAGTGGTGCACATGGCCTCCTTTAGTTGCTCAAATGCTTTGGTTGCATCCTCACTCCAATGGAAGGAGTCCTTTAATAAAGCTGTGAGAGGTGCAGCTATGCTTCCATAATGCCTTACGAATCTTTGGTAATAACTTGTAAGCCCCAAAAATCCTCATAGATTCTTTAGGGTTTTTGGAACCTTCCACTCCATCATGGCTTTGATCTTATTAGGATCCACTTTAACCCCTTCATGAGAGACAATGTGACCCAAATATTCAACCTCCTTGAGTCCAAAAGAACACTTAGAGGGCTTTGCATAAAGTTGATGTTTCTCAAGGGTTTCCAAAACCTTATTTACATGATGCAAATGTTCCTCCCATGTTTTGCTATAAGTTAATATATCTTCAAAAACACTAAGACAAACTTCCTTGAGAATGACTTAAAAATAGATTCATCAAACTTTGAAATGTAGAAGGTGCATTTGTGAGTCCAAAAGGCATTACCAAGAATTCATAATGGCCTTCATGTGTTCGAAAGGCGGTTTTATGAACATCCTCATCCTTGATTTTGATTTGGTGGTATCCCGAACGAAGATCAAGCTTTGTAAAATAAACAACACCATGCAACTCATCAAGCAAATCATCAATACCAGGAATGGGAAACTTATCTTTGATTGTGTACTTATTAAGTTCCCTATAATCAGGACACATGCGCCACATGTCATCTTTCTTCCGTACCATCACTACTCGAGAAGAATAAGCACTCTGACTATGGCGGATGATTCTTGCTTCTAACATCTCTTGTACAATCTTCTCGATTTCACTCTTTTGCATATATGGGTACCTATAAGGTCGATGTTAGGCGGTTGACTTCTGGTAATAAGCTGAATAGCATGATCATGATCTCTCTTTGGAGGTAAGCCCTTTGGTATATTTTCAAATACAATAGAGTGTGCATCCAACCTTTGCTTGCAGAAATCGATGGTATAATGTCCTTAGAATGATGAGCCTCCAATGAAAAGAGTTGTGCCACAAATCCCTCTGCACCCTTTTTTAGCATTTTGTGCATCTGATGAGAACTTACTATTTGTGGAGACTTTGCTCTTAAGCCTCTTAGCTCAAAAGTCCTTCCTTCAGAGTGAAATTGCATGAACAAGTCTTGGAAGTTCATCTCAATGGTTCCCAAAGTGGTAAGCCATTGAACCCCTAACACAATGTCTACTCCTCCCATAGAAATGGCATACATGGGACTATTTAGTAAGTAATCTCCCATGGAAAGCTTAATGCTATGGCATTTTCGAACAAGTATGATACCTCCATCGCAATCATTACTTGACATTCGAGAGTGGATAAATGAAATAGTTTAGGCGCCTTCGCTAACTTATGATTGATAAAGTTGTGAGTACTTCTGAATCAATCAACACCGTGGCCCTCTTTTTAGGAATCCAACCACCTTTAGGGTTTGTGGGGTGCTAATAACTGAAATTGCATGGCATGAGATTGTTGGTTGAGGATCTCTTGACTCCTCAGCGGCTCAACCAAGACCTCGGCTCTCGCATCTTCACTAGGCCCATTAATGTAGAACAACTTCTTTTTAGCACATTTATGTCCGGGTCCAAATTTACTGTCACAATTAAAACATAACCCTTTTTCTCTTTTTTCTTCAATTTGTTGAGGTGTTAATCTAATTGGCCGAGGGAGTGCTGAGGCCAAGGTGTTGCGATCTCTGGTATAAGTGAAATGTTGTCTCCTACTTGAAACAATTTTCTCCTCTGCCCTTCTTATCATAATCATCGAATTAGAAACCTTATGAGGATTAAACATACGCACCTCATGCTCAATGTGATCCTTAAGACCCCCAAGAAATAGGTCATTCAGATTCTCTTCAGTAATATTTTCCACCCGCAGAGAGGTTTTGGAAGTGATGAATGTAATCCTTAACAGATCTTGTTTGTCTCAACTTTGCTAATTGGCTAAAGTAATTATCTGACACACTAGAACTGTAGTGTAATTGCAACTCTTCAGTGAAGACTGTCCATGTAACATTGAGACCACTCTTCTTCCTTTGAGCACATAACCATTGATACCAGATGAATTGGTCAGGTTCGAGATACAAAGCTGCCATGGTCACCTTTTTGTCCTGATGGAATCGATGTAGTTCAAAGAAATTCTCCATTTGGTTGATCTAATTGAGTGGATCCTTTCCATCAAACTTGCGCATATCCACTTTTGGAAACATAGTACGGGCCTGCAGAGTGTTCGTATTTGGATTGTGCACACTTGAAGAACCACTCTAGCTCATGTGTCTATTATGTTGACCTGAGGATCCACCTTGATTGACATAAGTATGATTACCCATCATATGCGTATTGAATTTTTGCATGAAATCCTCCAATCTTTGTCCAATCCTATCCACATCTTCTTTCACTGGCCACCCTAGATTCGAGGTCTCTCGATTAAACTCAAGTTGGCTTACTTTATGGTCTATTGAAGTAAACCCTAACCCTGAGGAATTTGTAGTTATATCTTCTATCTCCAACTCCTCAACTACTATCTCATCCTTTTCTAGTGTTTTACCCGAAGTGATGGGATTCTTTTTTCCTCTTGTGGAAGGCCCCGCCATGATGCCCCAAAATAGTAGGATGTAGGGATCACGGTCAAATTTTAGGGTTTCGGATTTCGATAAGAATTCGGCCAAATATAAAAAACTTGAAGAACAAACCCCAAATAAATTTTGTTTTTCTTTCTGAAAATGTAATGAATTTGAAAAAATTCCACAATTTGCACCCTAGGGAGCGATTTTATGAAAAACACTAAATTCTTAATAACTTTTGCAAAATAAATAAAAAAGTCTGAAATTTTTAGGGAACCTTACTTGAAATGTTTCGCAACTCTGGTAAAAATATCTCCCACCAATTCACTTTTGTTCGCAATATATGGCGGAAACAAAAAATTAGGGTTTTTGCCCTAATTTTGGCCCAGATCGCAGCTCTGATACCACTTGTAATGAAATTACTTGTATAATTCAGATCATGAGCAGAAATATAACACCAAATAACACAATATTCTAGAATAATGATCTCAATATGCAATTATAATAGCTTCGCCACTTCGAGGGGGCAACCTCCAAACCATACAATAATACTCAAATACTCCAATGATGATGAAATACTACCTACAATCCCCTATATATACTATTCATATGTTATGGCCATCACCAAGGCCGACCTACTAAGCATGAGAAAGTATAAATGATATGGTAAGCCACAAGTTGGCTACTCATATCCACATACAAGCAATAGGTTAAGGGCGTAGTAGAAAGACCTCTGAGACCAATTATCTTTCCATCAACAAGAAGGTGGACGACGATGATATAGTGGCTCTAGTTTTGAACAACTTACCTTCTTCATATGAGTCATTTGTGGAGGCACTCCATTTAATGGTGAAAGTCAAACACTCACGTTTGACAAGGTGAGTTCCTACACTGTTGCGAAAAAGGAGCGGAGACAACTTCAAGCAGAATCTAATTGTGACCATTCAGAGAGTGCTTTTGCCACTCAGTCAAAGGGAAAGTGGAAACGTCAATCTGGTGAGTCTTCCACTCGGTATCAGGTCACATGCTATTTCTGTCACAAGGTTGGGCACCTCAAGAAGGATTGTCGGAAGCAAAAGTATGATCTTTTGCAACAGAACAAAAAGCCATGTGATGAGGAACATGTGGCGGTAGTTGCAGAAGAATGGGATTCAGATGACGGGCATGCTCTTTATTATCTTACGACATCATGCTCAAATGACAGTGGTACCGATTCTTTGGATCATTGACTCTGGTGCGTCTGCACACTTTTCATGTCGTAGGGACTGGTATGTTTCATTTACTGCAAATATTTGTTTTGAATCAATAGTGCTAGCTGATGGAGAATCACTTGCAGTAGAAGGGATAGGAGATATATGCATTGTATTGAATAATGCTCATAAATTGTTGGTACAGAATGTTAGATATGTACCTTCTTTACAAAAGAATCTTCTATCTATTCGTTAATTGGATTCGCAAATCCCAATATTTTTGTGGATTTCGTGGAAAGAAGTGTGTTGTCTCTAATGTGAAACAGAGATGGATAATTGCCCTTGGTATTGGGGAAGGTGGTTAGTATCAACTTGGTGATCTGGCTGCGATCAACATGAAATCACGAGTGGAGGATAGCTCCACCATTCGGGATGTGCGGAGGAGGCTCTGATGCCTTGGGAGGAAGCCATTCCTCACAAATCTGTTGACTTGGATACAGTCAACCTACATGCACCTATTGTGGAGGGAGTATCCACTATACCAGATGTACGGGAGGATGGATTTCCTCATTCTAAAGAACAATTTGTTGTGGACGGAGACTCCACTATTCCAAATGCACTGACAGTGCATGGTGAGATGGCATGCCTAGCCACTCACTCAGAGGTCCTTGCTCGAAGGACAATAGAGCATGAACAATTTGCTCATTGTGTTGTGAAGGATCTTTCCCAACAGAGGGGGATAGATGAGCAAATAGATGAGGAGTTGGTTCTCACTCCTACCACTGCTGAGACGGAGATGGTTATTTCTCCTACTATTGTGGAGTTGGTTCTAACTCCTACTGCACAAATGGTCACATTTCTCTTATTGAGAAAGTTGGATGAGCACTACACGGTGTTGCAAGGACATGATCGAGGTGACTTCGATTGCAGGATAATTGAGTCTCTGTACAGACTCCAACAGGCTACACAAGCTTGGAACAAATTTTTCAATCCATGTCTCCAAGGTTCGACTTCAGCAGACTGGAGATGGGGTGTCACTCTCAGCCATTGGTGATTCATCATTGGTCAATGAATCACGTAACAGAGAACTAGTGGACCACTTGCCATATCCTTTGTTCATGGGACCAAATTTTTGTTTTGCGGTTCTTCTTCATTCGACAACCGCAACACAATCATGGACTGCTGATTTTGAAGTCCAACCTATGGCACAGTCTGTAGATGTAATGACTAAACATATGGGCTTTAGGAAATTTGTAAAATTTCGGGATAAACTTGGTATTGTTTCCGGTTTAGTCATTAAGAGGGGGTGTTAAAATATAGAGCTATAGAGCATTATATAGAATGTAATGCGGTTCTAGGCAGTTGAAGAGGTTGTAACCAAACAACCAAATGTAACTAAATGTAACTACCTCTTCCTATAATAAATTCACCCTGCCTGTATCATTTGAGCAGTGCAGTTTGCCTTCTCTAATTCTTTCTTCTCTTTGCATATGCTAACAGTTTAAAACCCCAAATGGCTGTCATTCACTTTCGGGATCTTACAATTATATTTACCTCAATTTTTCATAGCTTATTTTTTGATATGCTCTCCTATAGGGGTTTCCCAGGCCACCATTTGTGCTCATGGTTTTGCATGTCAAAGGTCTGGTTTGAGTTGGAGTTCCTAAAATAGTTGTTGACAATACCATGCCATTTAGAATGAAACCCTGTTATAGTTGAATAATGGCTTGGAAAAGCGGGGTTGGGAAAACAGGAATTAAACTGGTTTCTGCAACGGTGCCATTGGAGATGAGTCTGTTGAACCAAAACAGTATGAGAAAACCAGGATAACCATATGGTGCTCCAGCATTGACCGCGAATGTGCAAACCCTAGACTTCATAGGTGTTGAGGTCAAAACCCTAGGTGTGAAGAAGAGGAAGCCAAATAGAATGGCCAAAGTGAAACTCAACTATGTCATCACTGTCAATGACTATGAGAGAGGAGTGATGTCTAAAGTTGTGGAGGGTCTTGCCCATTGTGTGACTGAGAAGGCTTTGGAACAATTAGAGGCATGAAGATGAAGAGGAACTGTTTCAATTGAAATATTGTTTCCCTTTTAGAGTTTTCCAGCTCCTGCAGATGGCTACCTTGTCATTTTGTTTGTGTTCAAAATGAGCATCTTTCAAGTTTTATAATGTTAAATTTAGAGAGGCACTCATGTTCTGGTGGCTTTACCACAGTCCTTGAGATACAGGAAATTCAGTGCCCTTTATTTTTTGGTTGCAAGGTGGACCGGCAAGGCCTTTATTTTGAGGACTATCTAATCTCGGTTAACACTCCTAATCTTGATATTTATTCCTGCCGTAGTTTGTTTGAACAGGGTCTCATAGTCCAGCTACGCAATCTGTTACAAGCATTGCCTTTTATCTTTATCTTTATCTTTATCTTTTTGATTCTTTATCATTTTTCCAATTTTAGATGATGCATTGGCTTTAAGAAGTGTGCCAAACTTGTTTTTCTTTAGTTCTACCATGAAGAGAGTATTATAGCTCCTCCCCCTTTGCTTCTTTTCAAAACTCTGAGATTCCAAGGAAATAAATATGTTGATAGTTTTATGGAGCATAAATGAGGAGTAGATCTGTGTATGTTAACTTTAAAATACAAGGGATATAAGGTAACAATCACGTGCATCAATGCTGAGACAGAAAGGAACAGGAAAGGAAACGCTTTCTGGCTTCAACAGTAAGGGACACAAATAAACATGCTTAGCGTTTGAAGTTCACTTGCATGCAGGAACAGGGGAAAAGAGAAAAGACTGTTGGATGGTTGTAAATGATCAGTTGTGCAAAAATGACTCAATGATTGAAATACAACATTAGTTGATTGAATATATCACATGTTAAAAGATATGACACAAACAGTCATACCTTTCAGAGTACAGGTAAGATTAAAATTAAGGAATATAAGAGTTCTATGCAAGACTTGACTTCATTAAAGTGGTTAAAAGTTCCATTTTCTATTCAAGACAGTTTGATCTCGGTTTAGGGTTGAAACTGTAGAATACTTTTTAAATCTCAACAAGGTTAGGTTCTTTCATGCCTCTACGTACGTTGTGGATGTACTGCTGCTCCATTAAAATTGGACTGAAAACTTTGATTGGTATTCTTTGTGCTTTACTATAAGATTAGGCCTTCTTTGCCCACTTTTTATCATGTTCATAAACACAATATAACTCATTCGGATCGATGTAAGAAAATGTCATAGTCTTCTCTTTCAAATTCAAATAACTAGCAATTTGTGTTGTATTTCTTGCTAATTTGTTGCATACTCTATTTTCTGCAGTTGTTTTAGAAGAACATCATGCTTTTCTTGGATGGAAGGTAGATTGTATCAAGTGACAGAAATTTATGGTCCATGCAGTTCCATATCCCATCCAAGAATGTATTTCTCCAACTCCTCCCCTGTCAGTGACTTCATCAGTGGCTTGATATCAAGGTAATCTTAATTAAGACAGTTTTGAAATTTGGTCCACGCATCAATAGCTGCATACCTGAAACAAAAGTAAAATTTAAATAATATCATGTATTTTGAACTTTTACAATGAACAAGAATATTCCCAAATTTTGAAAAGCTACAAATCATAAAATCTTCACAGATTTATTTTTATATATGTGGAACCATTATATGCAACAATTTGATTGTAGTAGAATAGGGCACACATTAAGTAAACAGGCAATGTTATCAGTTTTATTTATTATGGTTACAGGTTAGTCCTGTCCAATGCCCTCATAGACATGTATGTAAAATGTGGAAATCTAGAGAAAGCATGCCAATTGTTTAATGAAAAGCCTCAACCGGATGTTATTTCGTGGACAACTATAATTGCAGGATATATGCATGGTGGGCTTGTTGAAGAGGGTTTTGATATCTTTGAGCGAATTCTTCATCAAGATGTGATGTCGTGGAATATAATGATTTCAGGGATTGCACCGAATGGGTATGTTGATGAGGCTGTGAAACTGTTTAACGAAATACCTCAATGAAATGTTGTCTCATGAAATGCAACGATAACAAGATTTGCACAGAAGGGGCTTGTTGATTAAGCCATGAAACTCTTTCAGGAAATGCTTCAAAGAAATGTGGTTTCATGGAATGCCATGCTGGCCGGATTTGTGCAGAAGGATTTTTGATAAAGCCCAGGCTCTTTCAAGAAATGCCTTGACCAAACTTGGTTTCATGGAATTCAGGATTCACACGGAATGGGCATATTGACAAGGCCCTGATGCTTTTCGGAGAAATGGAATTGGCAGGCAAGAGGCCAAACTCAAAAAACTTTCCCAACATTCTTCATGATTGCTCTAAGTTTAGGGCTTTGGAACAGGAACAGGAGATTACTGAAAAATAATTAAAGAGATGAACTTCAGACTGACGCCTATGTGACAACTGTACTCGTATATACCTTTGCAGTATGCACAGTGTGGGAATATAGAGAAGACAATTTATTTAGCAGAATAAGTCCTCGGGAATTGTTTCTTGGAATGCAATGCTTGGAGATATACAGTGAATGGAAATGGCAAGGGTGTCTTCAAACTCTTTGAAGAAATGAAATATTCTGGCTTGATCCCCAACCAGATCACACTAGTTTGTGTTCTGTCCGCAGGAAGCCATGCTGGTTTGGTTGATGAGGGTTATCAACACTTAAATTGCATGAGATAAACTATCACATTGCGCCTGCAATAGAACACTATATATGCATGGTTGACCACCTTGGTTGTGCTGGGCATCTTTGTGAAGCGAACTTCTACATTGCCAGGAAATGAAAATGGGTATGGGAACAAAAACAGGTCCGAAACGCGGAAACACTGATTTTCAAATAAACCTTGGGTATGAAACAGCATGCAAATGTCTATATATATATATGGCACTTAAACAACACAGTATTCACAAAAGTTCAAAACATTCAAAATGCTGAAAATTTCACATGTACATAATTCTAATCTAGAATAAATAATCTAGATTCTCTTCAAAATCATATAAGATTTTCCCTTCATCTGGATGATCAGGAATTGCCAAGTTTGATAGAACATCACATTTGCCTCTAGTGGCTGTTTTGGGCAAACAAATTGTTGATATATATATATATATATATATATATATATATATATTAAGGAACTTAAAAAACATAGTATTCACAAAAGTTCAAAACATTCAAAATGATTAAAATTTCACATGTACATAATTATAATCTAGAATAAATAATCTAGATTCTCTTCAAAATCATATCAGATTTTCCCTTGGTCTGGATAATCAGGAATTGCCAAGTTTGATAGAACATCAAATTTGCATCTAGTGGCTGTTTTGGGCAAACAATTTTTGATTAATAGGATTTTGGGCTTGTTGGATCCTTTGGTAAGGTTCTCAAGAGCCCCAGGTGAACTAGAGATGAAATATATCAACAAAGCATCACTTAGAGACAATGAGAAGTGGGGAAGTTGACATAGAATTCACATACATTCTAGTGGTTGTTTTCTTTAGAAAAGGAGGTGCACATACACTTTGTTTTAAGAGGAAAAATTTGATTCATGTTTCATTAGAATGCATGTTTTGTGAGTATTCTTTTGTAACTGGCACCGTGAAAGTGCTACAGCCAAGAACAAAATCTATTGTGAGTCAAAGTCATGCAAGAAAAGATGATCACATCTATTCCTATCATCCCAGTTGCCCAACTGAATTTCACATCAAACACTGATATATTCATTCCCGTATTGGTTTTTTTATAACTTTTTGAAGTACTTGTGCCATTGGAAATGGCCAGGTATGTGCCAAAAACAATACAACAATGACAGCCATTTATGGCACTTACCCAAGACAAGACAACATTTTGGTAGCATTTCATGAATGATTAGTACCTCTTTATCATTTCCGGTATGTTTTTAGGCAGAAATGACATAGGTAGGGCATTTCAGTGCAACGTTGAAGGAAGGGCTCTTTCTCTAGAATGCCAATTAGACCTGAAACCATTGTTTGGATTTGTTCGTTTGGCACCGTTAAACACATAACCATGTAGAGCCAAAATAATATGTGGCAGAACATATTGTTGAGTTGGAACCTCAAAATGGTGGTCCTTATGGTGGACAAGACAACATTTTGGGAGCGTTTGAGGCATGTTTTGTACTAGCATACCATTTTTCGGTATGTTTCCATGCAGAAAGCGGGACGGGGTGTCATTTCAATGTAACGTAAAAGCAAAGGACTCTATCATTAGAATGCCAATTAGACCTGAAACCGTTGTTCGGATTTGTTTGGTTAGTGCCTTTAAACACATGACAACGTAGAGCCATAAGAATATGTAGCATCTGGCAAGTTGAGTGACATTAAAAATGTATAGAAAACTATGAGAGGCAGAGACAAAAGCAAACTTGGATGTATTGAGTAATGATCTTCTAGATTCATCTGTGCAAAAGTATTTTTGGCTGACGTTTCCAATCCCATTACTGGATCCATCTTGAGGGAGAAGATTGAAGCCAATGCTTGAGTAGAGGAAATGGGATAGCATTGCTTAAATAATCAAGATGATTGTGATAAGATGCTGGCTGCAAATGGACAAAACATTGAATTAATCTCATTTGAAAATATTAGAATGAGTGGGTTTTTGAAATTATAATTATTGTCATTGTTTGGATATGAAAAATTATTATACGAGGCAGGAAAGGACTTGATATATTATTTTAATTAAATATTTATCTGATTAAGACAATTGCAAATAGGGTATCTAAATGAAATGGCAAGCTTCGTAAATAAATTTGACCACGAAGACACTGTTCAGGAAAAGCATTTAATTTTATTAGTTAAGGAATTTGTTTACTAGTAAATTTTTGTTTAGAGGGTAAGATGTATCATAAATGAAAAATGTTTATTTTACTAGTTATGGGATTAAACAAGATTATTTTTAATGTTAATTTGTGATAAAATAAGTAAATGAAAGAGGAGAGAAAATCGGAGCTAGGAGTTCGATAAGCTGATAGGAATAGTTCAGAGAATAAATCCTATGGGTCAACAAAGAGAAGAAAGAATACAGAACATGTGCACGTGCTCCATAAAATAAAAAAACTGCACTGTCCAAATGATACAGGCAGAGGTTTATTTATTGAGAGAGAGGTGGTTGAACAGTTACCAACCGAACAACTACATAACTGTTTTTACATTCTATATAATGTGTTATATTTTAACACCCCCTCTTAATGACTAAACCGGAAACAAGACAAAGTTTGTCCCGAAATTTTACAAATTTCCTAAAGCCCATATGTTTAGTCATTACATTTACAGACTGTGCCATAAGTTGTACTTTAAAATCAGCAGTCCTTAACTGTGATGCAGTTGTCGAATGAAGACGAACCGCAAAACAAAAATCTGGTCCCATGAACAAAAGATATGGCAAGTGGTCCACTGGTTCTCTGTTTCGTGATTCATTGACCAGTGATGAATCACCAATGGCTGAGAGTGTCAGCCCCATCTCCAGAGTGCTGAAATCAGAACCTCGAAGATGTGGATTAAAAAATCTATTCCAGGCTTGTGTAGCCTGCTGGAGTCTGTACAAAGACTCAATTATCCTGTAATCGAAGTCACCTCGATCACGTCCTTGCACCACCATGTAGTGCTCATCCAACTTTTTCAAGAAGAGGAATGTGACCATCTGTGCAGGAGTTAGAACCAACTCCTCAATAGTAGGAGAAATAACCATCTCCGTCTCAGCAGTGGTCTCCGTCTCAACAGGAGAAATAACCATCTCCGTCTTATCTATTTGCTCATCTATCCCCCTCTGTTGGGAAAGATCCTTCACAACACAATGAGCAAACTGTTCATGCTCTATTGTCCTTCGAGCAAGAACCTCTGAGTGAGTGGTTGGGCATGCCATCTCACCATGCACCGTCAATGCATTTGGAATAGTGGAGTCTCCGTCCACAACAAATTGTTCTTCAGAATGAGGAAATCCATCCTCCCAAGGCATGTCCGCCTCCCGTACACCTAGTATAGTGGATATTCCCTCCACAATAGGTGCATGTAGGTTGATTGTATCCAAGTCAACAGATTTGTGAGGAATGGCTTCCTCCCAAGGCATTGCAGCCTCCTGCACATCCTGAATGGTGGAGCTGTCCTCCACACGTGCATTCATGTTGATCGCAGCCGGATCAACAAGCCGATACTGACCACCTACCCCAATACCAAGGGCAATTATCCGTCTCTGTTTCACATCAGAGACAACACACTTCTTTCCACATAAATCCACAGAAATATTGGGATTTTCAATCAATTGACGAATAGATAGAAGATTCTTTTGTAAAGAAGGTACATATCTAACATTCCGTACCAACAATTTATGAGCATTATTCAATACAATGCATATATCTCCTATCCCTTCTACTGCAAGTGATTCTCCATCAGCTAGTACTACTGATTCAAAACATATATTTGCAGTAAATGAAACATACCAATCCCTACGACATGAAAAGTGTGCAGACGCACCAGAGTCAATGATCCAGCAATTGGTACCACTATCATTCGAGCATGATGTCGTAAGACAATAAAGAGCATGCCCGTCATCCGAATCCCGTTCTTCTGCAACTGCTGCCACATGTTCCTCATTACATGGCTTTTTGTTTTGCTTCGAAAGATCATACATCCGCTTCCGGCAATCCTTCTTGAGGTGCCCAACCTTGTGACAGTAATAACATGTGACCTGATACCGAGTGGAAGATTCACCAGATTGACGTTTCCACTTTCCCTTTGACTGAGTGACAAGAGCACTCTCTGAATGGTCACAATTAGATTTTGCCTGAAGTTGTCTCCGCTCCTTTCGCAAATGTGTAGAACTCACCTTGTCAAACGTGAGTGTTTGACTTTCAGCCATTAAATGGAGTGCCTCCACAAATGACTCATACGAAGAAGGTAAGCTGTTCAAAACCAGAGCCACCATATCATCGTCATCCACCTTTTTATTGATGGAAGATAATTGGTCTCAGAGATCTTTCATCCGAAGTAGGTGCTCAGACAACGATCCACCTTCTTGTAACTTTACGGAAAAGAGCATATTTTTCAGGTATAAAACCCGACTCTTCTCTGACGTCTGATATTTATCCTCGAACTGGTCCACAACGTGCTTGCCACAATGGCATTCCGCACTTCCGGTATCAAATCATCCGACACCGATAACTTGAGAAGCAATAATGCTTCCTTATGACGTTTGTCATAATCCTCAAAGTTCGTCGCTGGTCGACTTTCATCACCCTTGATTATTTTATCACAATCACGAAACTCCGCGACCGTTAAAATCTTATGACTCCATACATTAAAATTAGTGCCCGTTAATTTTTGTGTCTCCGGCAACGTCAAGTGTGATATATTTGCCATTTTATTATTCCAAAGTAACGGAAAATAATAAAATAATAATTTTGCCTCACACTTAATAAAATACCTTTTTCCAGCAAATATATTTATTTTAATTTCTCCAGCATATAATATGAAATTAATTTCTCCATGCAAATTGTATGAAATAAACTATGCAAATATATATGAATACTTAATTGAAAAAATATTTTTTATGCATAGGCAAGGAAATATTAAAAACACTAAATAGTTTTATAAAATCTTTTGCTTTGCCTTGCTCTGGATTTTTACCTCTGCCTTATTCGATTTTGCACCTTGCTTCGAACACGATTTGAAAATGGTCTGCTCCACGATTTTTTGCACGATCATTTGCATGCGACCACGATTTTACCACGATTTTACCCACGATTTTGCCCCGTTTTTCCTCCACATTTGCTGCCTTTGTTCCACGATTTTTGTTTGCTCATGTTTTGTCCACGATTTTGTTCTCCTTCTCCACGAGTTTGTTGTCGTTTCCACTTTTCCCCCATTCAAAGTTTTTTGAAACTCCTCAATTTCCTCTCATGCCTTGATTCTGACAGGTATTTTCGTTCTGAACAAATGATTTATGACCAACAATGATGCCCACGAAAATCAGTAAGAAGTGCCCTCGTGTAACCACAACCCTTCAGACCCTTTCGTGAAACAGGCTTTCTTTGTCCACGATTTTGCTGACGTTTTTTGCCCACGACAACACAAATTTTCTCTGCCCTCGTCGTATTTGCTTGCGACTGTATTTCCGTCGAAAAACGTGACTTTGTGATACGAAAAACGTGACTGTTTTTGCGACTGTGTTGTGTATTCTTTCACACTTTTTCACGACGTTGTGTCTCACGACACAACTCCTGCTTCTTCTTCTCTCACCGACCGTACCTTTTGTTTTTCACCTCTTCACGACTTCTGACTTCAAACTTCTCTACAGTTCGTACCCATGTCGGGGCTTCCTCGAACCTCATACGACACTCCCGTGCTCGTCCAAGAGCTTCCTCGGGCAAGTCGCTCTGATACCAATGTTGGAATATGCAAAGAGAAGAAAGAATACAGAAGGCAAAAACTGCACTGTCCAAATGATACAGGCAGAGGTTTATTTATTGAGAGAGAGGTGGTTGAACAGTTACCAACCGAACAACTACATAACTGTTTTTACATTCTATATAATGTGTTATTGTATCAATATGAAATACACTACTTGTTCATTTGAGTTGTGGTTCTTATCATGTAGGACTCTTTGGTGCTTGTTTGTTTTTATATGAATTACTTTGGATATAATAACTTTGTATGATACGTTCTTTGTGCCATTTCAATTTTGCTTCTTATCTGTAAGACTTAAGCGTAATTAGTTATTTATAATTTGCAGAATTCTTGAAAGCTAAATGTTTGATGAATGCTGAATTTGCATTAATGTTTGAAAGAAATTAAATTTTTTTAGCTTCAGCGGGCATCTAAAGATGCCACATCTCAAGTGTCTTAGTGTTGTCACAAACCTGAAAAATGCAAAATTTTCGAAATTCTTTGAATTTTTGGCCAAGTTGCTTGCTTGTCTTGATTGCACTTGTCTTGTTGATGCGAAAAAATGAAGAAAAGTCCAACAGTTAGACATTTTTGAGTTGATTTGAGCTTGGATTGGATGAATCGGACTTTTGTGGAACAGAGGAACAAATCCTCCATTCCTCTTGTTCCTCGCATTTCGCTTGGGCCTCATTCTATGTTTGGATCGGGTAAGTCGGACTGGTTGGAACTTACGGAGCAGTTCTTAAGTTCTTCTGTTTGCTAATTCCTGTATGACCCGATTCGTCACATTTCATTGTTCTCATCGGATAGATCGGCAATTCAGGAAGCATTGGAATAGTTGGAACGAGTTCCTCCGGGCCTTGAGTTCTCCGCATGCCCGATATACACATACTATATGAAAATTGAGTTTGTAAGTTTGTTTTGCCATTCCATCCAAGTCTGTCATGTCGATTAAAGGCAAAAGAGGGGTGAAATTGTGTTATAAGGTGTTCCCACGGGCTCATTTCCACCCGATTCGCCGATTTGTGTGATAATATGAGAGAATTGGACGATTCCCTAACCTCAAGTCTTTTATAAATCATCCCTACTCAATTCAATTTTACATCTCGTAAAAGACTTGTCAATTTGTTGTCTTGAGCCTACCCTTCCTATGCGTGTGAAAGTGCGTTTTTCGTTCATAACTTTCTCATTTCCTATCCAAATTCAAAAATTCGAAGTGCACGAGGACCGTTGTGAAGGCGCCATCATTTTCATCCAAAAGGTGAGTGATTTTATCCTTATTTTATCCATTTTGATTATTTGAGTTTTGATCGCTTCCCCTCATATCCTTTTCAAAACTCATTGAAAACTCGTTGTTTTTCCCGAGTCCTACCCAAATTGTCATCATGAAGTTCCGATACACTGGGTATGAACATATTTCTTCCCGAAACCTTTGTCTCTGAGATAGGTGATAGTGATGTGAAACACATGAATTTAGAGGATTTTGGGCTAGGATAAGAGATGATAACGACCCCGTTAGCCCAATGTGTTAGAGAGAGTGGGTTGGCTCATGCTTGCTAGTTTCCCCACTTTTGTCCAATGCACCGACATGGTCCTAGCTTGTGCTTCCAGTTTTGATTCACAAACAAAAGAGCTAAAGAATCCTCGGGGCAAGTCATCGCTCAACTTGATGCACATCACATTAATGTGGCTTTTTGTATTCCCACATTTGAAGACTCTAATATCTTAACTAGAGCAGAAGCTCGAGAGATTGTATGACCTTAATCCGAGAAAAATACAAAAGAATGATTGCTAAGACATGGCTGAGAGTGAAAAGAGAGGGGCCATCCAAATTACCGAAAACCCTCAACAAAATTGACTTCTTTGAGGAGCTCTCCGATATAATAATATTACTTGCATGGGTAATGGGTTTGCCATCAACCTAGGAGTCTCAAAACTGGATGGGCATGTATATCAACATAATTTGTGAAGGGACACGACACCTAAATCAAGGCAGGAATCAATTTGTGAGAATCTTTTTTCTCAACTCACCCAGGTTCACCAAAGTAAAACATTCTATATAACCTCATATTTTATGTATTCTATAGCAAGGTATAGAATATGGATTGGCTTTACAGGTCAGGACAACAGACAAAGTTAAGCCATATATGATTTTTATAATCAACTCACCTATGAGAATAGCAAGAACCATCATAGGAGAGTTAATGATGCCTTCACCATGTTCTTGGTAAGATTGCTCGAAGGAATGTGACTAATAGGGTATCTTAGGAGGCAGACAATTGATTTCTACTTATGGC
This sequence comes from Taxus wallichiana var. yunnanensis, assembly GCA_018340775.1. Lineage (NCBI taxonomy): Eukaryota > Viridiplantae > Streptophyta > Pinopsida > Cupressales > Taxaceae > Taxus > Taxus wallichiana. The sequence continues at coordinate 232,681,537 of CM031240.1, read as the reverse complement.
ATCTTGTTTATACAATTTTGGAAGTTTATGTATTAGAAGAGCTAGATTCGAAGGAGCACCATATAAACTTCCAATCTACTGCAACGATAAGATAATTTTGGTTGAGCTTTGCAGGTAGTTGGATGTTCTTCACATAACTTGCAGAGATAAGAAGATCTCAAACATACAATTACCCATCATTTTGGGGAATTATACATGTAGATTAGCCTTGGATGCCCAAAACGTTGAAAGAACCATCTCTGCGTTCAATTTTCACTCGTACCAGAAAAGGGCTTCTTTTGATAGAAAGAGTTTCATTGCAAACAATCTATGGATGGCATATTATCACTTACTAGCATTTGAGGATTACTAGGAGGACTGTGTTGATGAATATGAAGTCAGGAAAAGAGTATTTGGTAGACTATCATTGCAGTAAATCAAGGACTTCAAGTTGTATACAGTTCCTGATGAAATGGTTGATGATGGTTCTGATCTTTTCACCACATAATACATCAAATCTATTTAGTATACTCCTTTGCCCACAATTGATTGGTCCCAAAAGGAGAAAGGTAACCTTGATGATATGAATACTCATGTGCTCCTAAGGTCAAGGCATTGGCTGAACAGGGAAGATTAAAAAGTTCAATGAGTCTTAGAAGAAAGCTTCTTCTCAAGAAGCTTGTTCCTCACAAAAGGATGGCCCGATTCAACAAACTCCTTCCTCCTCTCTTGTGGATTCTAGAACTAAGGTCTACACCAAGAAAGATAAGACCAAGGAGGTAGAAAAGAAAGTGAAACACATGAACAAGGGGCTAAGAGGGAAAACACAAGAATTGGTAAGTGAGTCAGCTCCTGAGCAAACACAACAACATGCTTAAGAAGAAGCAAGTTGAAAAGGAACAGGATGAAGAACAAGAAGAGGAGGAAATCAAGAAAATGATGAGGCAGAGGATGTGGTTGAGATAGTTGCACCGATCGGGGAAAACTAGTGTTTCAAGGCCTAAGTTGGATGTAAGGAGGCCTTCTTCCTCTTCCATTGTGACTTCCATTGTTGAAGTTCCTGTCTCTCAACCTCCAAGTTCCTTGCTCTTGTATTGCCTCCTCGACAACATCTTCTGGAGATTATTTCACCTAGGTTCAACCCATGGTTGATAGTAAGAAGAGGAAGGCTCAATCTTAGGTAGAAGTTCCTGAATTTGATGTAGTGGCTGCCCTCCTTGGTACATCTCCTCCTCCAAAGAAAGCAAAGACCACTTCACGTCTTGTTTCATATTCTACAGGGCAACAATTCCTAGAAATTGCTAGACCGAAGGAGGACAAGAATGAAAAAGATATATCAATTTCTGATCTTGAGCTCACTAGGATCTCATTGGGTGAATCAACTCCTGAGGGTGAAGTTCACAACCTTAGAGAAACTGTTTCTAAGGTCATTGAAAGAGTTGAGAAAAGAAAGTAGACCAGGAGTAGTTGGAGTAGGTGCAGGTACTTGCTAGTTTCATCAAGTCTTTTCTTTCATCCGACAAAGCTCCTCTTGATCCAACTCCTCTATCCACACTTCCACCCACTATTGCCAATGTGGGAATTGAATTGAAAGTAATCACGGAAATTCGCAAGTTTGCTACTTTTGGCAAGGCTTTAGAAGCCTGGGTTTAAGGAATTCTTGTTTCAGGATTGCAATTTATTGATGAGGCATGCTTGTTTATGATAACATCATCGCAGCCCAAAATCAAATCAATTTAGGCATTGATGGTATGACAAAGAGCTTAAGATCTGGGCAGATGTTATCGAAGACCTCCGGATTATGGTTCTCACGGATGAGAAAATTCTCCTTTCGGAGAATAATTTTGATGATTCTAAGAGTAATTTGTCTAGAACTTGGACTTTCAGCTGGAATGGAGGATCAAAGAGTCCTTGAAGAAGCTGCCACTAAATTAAGGAGTGTAGTTCACGAGGGGAATCCTTAGAAAATGAGATCTTTGTAGACTTGTAAGCCCTTCGCTGCCAAATTTTTAAAGACAACTCATCAGAGAGAAATTCAGTGGATCAAATCAAGGGAAATTTCAATGCACTCATCAAGGAAAACTTGTTCAAGGAGGAATTGGTTAACAAGGAGAGGATGGAAGAGCTGTTAGAACTCAACAATGTTATCATTGAAGCAACTAAGGGACTTGCACAATATGGTGGAATAACAAAAGAAATGGAGTCTACCCTTGGCAATTGGTTGACAAATCTTTCAAACACCATCATCCCCAAGGATATGGAGATTTCCACTGTAATCACCAAGTTCCGGATGCATGTTCTAAAGCTCAAAGTCCCTGCATCAGTTGTTTCTTCTATTCCTTCCTCTAGTTCCTAGTCTCACTAATTGTTCTATTTTGTAATTGGCTTTATTGTATAAAAGTAAAATTGTAATATAAAGCCAATTTATGTAAATCAATTAATTAAGTGTTTTAACACTTAATTAAGAGCAATTAGTTAGTTGAGGTAGTTATTCCTCCCCTTAGCCTATATAAGGCTTCACTTTCTTTGTACAAAGGGTTGGATATTGGTGCATTTGAATGTAAAGATACAAATTTTGGGCAATATAGAAGAAGAGCCTTCTTTCCCTCCTTGTTCTTCCAATTTCCCTTCTCTTGGTTTAGTTGATATATGGTTTGTTTTATTTTGAATCTGAAGATTTGTATTCTCATTCATGGAGTAAGATGTGATGAACTTTGATTCAATCTGCATTTTATGTGCTGTGAAGTTTCCATTTATGCAAACATATATGTTCTTTAATTTCATTTACATGTAGAAGTATGATAAGATATGTAGTCTTCTTATCTGAAAGTGTTGTTTCTTCTTTCTTTCATTCATACAGTCAGGCGGTAATCTTGTAAAACCAAGGAGGATTTGCATATCCTTGATTGATTAGTTAGTTGTAACTGTGTTTCTCTAATTAATTTGTCTTGCCATAATCTTACTGCTGTAATTCTTCTACTCCTAGTTCTTTGTTTATCTTCTGTATTGAGAATCATGAAGCCATTCATGTCCACCAATATCCTCATTAAGAATTAATTAGTCTGTATATTTGTAAATAATTTAGAGTTTCAAGTTTTTGGCTCAATAAGGGAACCTCCCCATTAAAGAGGAGGGACTACTGTCCCTTGAACCGTTGATTGTTTCTACAACAACAAATTTTCCAACCAACACTTAGCAAGAACATTTGCAGTATTACTTTTGGCTTCTCTTTCTTAAATAGTGGCTCTATTTTTCAAATAAGCCCAATAATTTTTTTTGGAAAGGGATGAGCATCTTTTGGTATGGGGACTTGTATTGTCATCTGAATTTTTGGTTATGAAAACTGTATTTTGTTTCTTGTCTATGCAGAGTGTTTGGGATTTATTTGTAGGAAGTTGTTACACAAATGATTACTAGAGTCTTGATGTTTTTGAAAGCTTTGGGAATCCTTTACTCGGCCAATGCGGTGTGTGGAGCAGACATGCATTGAGCGAGTTTGAGGTATCATTTTTTTGTTCTTTACTTTTATTGAATTTTCATGCATTTAAAGGTGAAGCTAAATCTTGTCATTGGCTGCAGCTCTGCATAATTGGCAATCTATGCCCTGGCACTGCAGAGGAGGCCAAAGTTTCATCACTTATAGTAAGGCAGAAAGTACATGCATGGAGCGGCGGATCCTAATTTATAGCTTGAAGGTCCTTTCAGCAATTGAATGTTAAAATTAAATTTGCCCTTATTTTTCAAATTGCATGTAGAAGAATATCAGACTTCAATATATAAAGGCACAAATGGTGATGGGTGGTGTTGGGAATACACCAGTTTGTGACTGTAATTAGAACTTTATGATATACCCACCTTGATGTTATAGAAACATGAAACTTTGTTAGCAGATTCTGTGAAAAAGCAATCTCTGGATGGAATGTATAAGCTCATTTCACACTTTTTTATGTTTATATCTGGTTCATATTAGTGATTGGTAATCTGTCTATACTGTACTATATGGATGTTGTCACACTTGTCTCAAAGTATCACCCTGTCCATGCTATGACATTTGGGGGCATGCACTCTTGAGAGGTACTATGTTTATTGTTTTTTCAATAAGAGTGCTGCATCTATCGAAATAGACTGTTTTCCTTAAAACCCAAGTCATAGGCATGTACCGTGTTGGATCTGATGTGGGTTGATTTCCAGCTTCAATGCACCAGTAATATGAATTAGACCACTCTACTATGGTGGATATGATGTGAGTTGATTTCCAGTGTCAATGAACCAGTGATGGAAGCTTGCTTAAGAAAAATAATCCACAGGCTTGGAAAAATGTTGAAGATTTATTTCATTCAATTGCTTATTCAATACTTGCTTCAGTATTCATGAAAACATGTAAAACTAATTTAATGGCAAAGGTATAAATAAATCGATGTATACGCTAGTATTAAACAAAGTTTATTGATTGGTACAAAATGAAACATTGCTCTGTTTTATTTGTTGTTATAAGATGAAGCTTCTTGTGGAATTTTAATTTCAAAGTTATTTTTTAATATTTGAGTGCAAAATAATTAATGTAACGATAAGAAAAAACAAGAATAAATATTGAAACCATAGTAACTTGGAACCATAGAAAAATATTAAATTTGAACAACAATAATTGAAGCTTGAAACTGAGAACCATAAAATTAGAACCAATCAATTGAACCACAAAATTTTGAACCCAAAATGTATACCATTGCCCATTTAATCTTACTCTCAAACTCCGATACACTCAGCAATGTGTTTGTGCTAGAAACCTATCTCTCTGCCATTTCTGAGAATAAAGTAAAAAATATAGTTGAAAGGCTCTTTGGGCCAGAGCGAAAAATGCTGGACTAAATAGAGTCAAACTCCTTGCACATATTAAATTTCTACTTGGCAACACATTTTGCACTCATAAATGTATTCTTGAATTAATTTTTAATTTTTAATTTTTTGAGATTCCAAAAGCTTATAAAAAGAAATACAAGTAATTATAAATTTTGAAGTATTCAGTAGCATTCCATTTACAAGGCAATGACATGACAAATTAAAAATGTAATTGCAATTCAAATAAGTAAAAATGAAAATTAATTTGAAAAATTCTATATCAATTTTTTAAAATTTTAGAAGTAGCGAGTTTTCCAAAATAAAAGTTAAGTTATTGAATTTTTCAGAAGATTGCACATTATGGACTGTTGATGCCAGTTCTTAAAACTAGCAATTGCACATGAGTTGCAAACTATGCCGGAGAGGATAACATTGCTTAGTTTGGTGGAGTTTTAATTTGCGCTGATTATGCCTTGATGGATTGCTGCAAAGCTCTTATTTTTCTACAGCCCACATTTTTGTAAGCTGCAATTATGATATTCGCTGAAAAGATACCATGTTCTGTCATTTGGTCAAACACTTGGCATTTATCTATGAAGACTCCCATTTTGACATGTAAATGTTCCCAAGGCGTATTCAACAACTCCATTTTGTGAATAACCCGCAATCACTGCAATAATGAGATGACATATCTTTGGGGCATTTTGTCAAACAGTTCACATACCCTGTGTATGTTTCCACATTTAACATACATATTAAACAGGGCACATGCAATTACAACATCCCGAAAAATACACTTCTAGGTCTCAATGGATTTACATATATATTTATTCTAGATATATGTAAATCAAAGATTGAATATAACTGAAAAATACAATTCTAGGCCTTGATGGATTTACATATATATTTATTATAGATATATGTAAATCAAAGATGAATATAACTTTTCGCATATTTTTATACCCCTTAACATTGTGTACAATTGACTTCCTAATATATTTGGGAATAAAATGTTTTAACTAAAGTCCAATGTTATGTAAGTACATGCTCTATAAATTTCATGACTATTCTAAATGGTGTAATCTACCTCACGAATTTATAGACTTATTTAATTTAAATTAGAAATCTTTAAATGCCCAAGCCACCATATAATAGACGGTAAAAAATAATAATACTAAAAGAGCCAAACAAAGTTCAAAAGGCTTTACATAACAAAATCTCCTCGGAACCATACTCATCATATTGTAAATATGAAAGTTGGAAGGGTTAATGATTTACAACCATCAAATTTAAAATGTATGGACATTTGGCATATATGCGTTTGTAATTTGGTACAAGATAAAAATCTTTCTTTCTACCTAATCAAAATTCCATTTCTTGACGGTATTGGAAAATATCACAACTACAATGTACTTCCATCAACACCTCTTACTACTGTCATAGGTGTTTATCATATAAACAGAGCAACATCTTGTTTTCCTTTTTGACAAACATTGCGGTCTCCACACCTTGCAAATTGCATATGTCGGCAAGATTCCAAGGCCTTTTCAAAACCCATTTTGTGCATATCTTATGGTTTCTTTGCATTTGGTGAAACAACGTCAATGCTTCGGATGCCCATGTCTTTTGTTAACCACACTAGAGGTGAAGCCGCAAAAGGCCGGAAAATGACACCAACATGAGGCTACGATCAAGGCAAAGTAAGCGTGAAAGGTACACCAAAAGACAATGGCAAACATAACAACACTTTTCAAACTTACACCGACATCTTCCCATTACTAAGCTAAAATGAGGGTTTAGAGAAGGGCATAGGTAACCCTCAAAGCTTATTGGAAGATAGATTTTGTAGATGTGCTGCACTAGTGGTGGCAAGACCCCAAGCATCAATATTTTGTTCCACATAGGGCACGAGGTTACAAAGGAACAAGAAAAGACATCACTAACTGCCACTTGTCACGAGAATAATAGAAACAAATTTTTGTTAATAAAATAACAATATGCAAAACAATATTTTACCTTGATGGTTGCTCTGCGGTAAATACATTTTCATCTTAAATGGTTGCTTTGTGATCCTCTTATGTGAAAGCCTTAAGCACAAAATCTAACCCTAATCAGGGCGGCGACCATGAATCTCACTCTAAGGGCGGCGACACTGCGGGAAGAGGCTCTACAGTGGATTCAAAGGGAGGTGACTCTGTTGGAGGCGGTTCTACTTAGTGGGTCGACTCTATAGATCCGCCCTTTTCTTGGATAAATTTAGCTTCAGCGCTCCTACCCAGCCTATTTCCCTGTCTCATGGCGGCGACAATGGGGGAACTAAGACTCCTGGCATGGATACAGATACAGGAAAAAGTGGAGGTGTTCAGGCTCCCTCTGGCGATGGTGGTGCTTCTAAGGCTGCCAAGGTTGACAAGGGTGTCTCTGCCATGAACACATCCTTCAAAGATGCATTGAATGGTAAGAGATCCCCTATGAAACCTGCAAGCATTTCCCCATGTGTTTCATTTGGGGAGGAGGTTATTTCTTCTGAAAAATACTACGAAGAACATGCAGTAATTTGTAGATTTGGAGGTCTCGCCCAACCTTCCTACACTTCATGATTGGATCTCCAAACATTGGACTCGATACTAGTTGGAAGGATAGATTTGTACCCATGTGCTAAAGGTATTTTCATTGTTTCTTTTTCTTCAATAGCTGATAAGAACACCATCGCATCCAAACTCTGGGTCTGTCAGTCTAGATACTTGATTATGAAACCCTGGTTCCCCTCTTTTAACCCGCTCACTGAATCATTTTCATGCAAACCTATATGGATCAGGCTGCCCCATCTACCTCTCCAATTTTGGAGTCACGAATGTCTTGTTTCTATTGGCAACGCCTTGGGAACTACCCTTTATATAGATTCTCAAACCTCTGATTATACCCATACTACTTATGCCGGATCTTGGTGGAACTTGATACCGCTAAAAACCTTCCTGCTACCATTGATCTTAGAGTGCAAAACAAAACTTGGTCACAACCTTTAGATTATGAAGGCCTACCATTTAGGTGTAGGAGGTGTTTCTGTTTAGGTCACACCTCCACTAATTGTGGGATAGCAAAGCGCCAACATGAGAGACACAACTGGTGGAAAGATGCCCTCCCAGAACACCTGGTTTTTGAAGCCAAAGAGGATCTTGAATCAAATACAGATTCAGAAGTTGAATCCGACATCTGTGTTAGGAAACCCCTATATCTGAAATTCTTGTTATTGGCAACAAAGAAAACGCAAATGTTTTATCTAAAGCTAACAATAATGTTGTCCCAGTTGGAGCCAACGCGACTAAGGAAAAATATTTATTTGAGGCTAACATCTTTGTTGTCCCAGTGGAGTAAATACAGATAAGGAAAATACTCCTCCTTCTATTCCATTCAAGGAGGATTCAACAGGTTGGGTAACGGTGCGGAAACAAAAAAATATTTCTAAGAATAACAATACTCCACCTGGCTGATTTTGTTCTCTTTTGTTGTTTGGTTGTTCCCTTTTGCCTCATATTTCTTTGCCGAACAATGACTTTCTCTGCTTTGGCGTTGTTGTGTCATTGTACATCAGTTGTTTTTGTGTTGATAGGGTGTTGTTTTTTGGTTCTATTATGAGCAGATTGTTTTCTGTTGTTGGGCTTTCTTGCTTTATCCTGATTTTGATCATTTTAGCTATGTTATAATTGTTAAATCTGGCTTTTGAGCCTTCTTGTACAAGGGTATAGTCCCTTTCAAAAAACTATTTACCCTTAATAAAAAAAACAATATGCAAAACAATGTTGTTTTTTTGTTATACTTTTCTTCAAAGCTTTTGGGTGTGTAAGTCAAGCATCAATAATAATACCGTAAAGTACTTGTGAATATTTGAAATAGTCATCACTTACAATTTGCATATTTAAAATATGACCTTCATTTTGTATGGAGATCTATATATAGAATATAATAATAGACAAAAAAATATATCAACAATAATTAAATAATCATAAAATAATCTTCTATATATTTTTTTGTTGATAATATATAAATACCTTTTTTTTTGTTTTTGAAGGGTAATAACATAAATTGGGAATATGAGATGACAAAAGATTTAAAAAGATAACACAAAATAGGAATACAAAAATGTCCCACACGTGAATACAAATTGGATTGCAAGTAGGTTGGACCAGAATATCATAAATTCCTGTTTCAAGATGGTATTTTGCAGGGACAGTCATTGTGGGGATTGTGCATTCCATTTCAAGGTATCCTTCATTGCAATTCATGGTATTGGTTTATGATATATATTTTAATTTAGTTGTGTCATTATTGTGGCATACCAACATTGAATCAACATTCCAAGTACTTAGACAGGACAATGATTATAATACAAAAATCTAGGACAATGATTAGAGCAGGAAAAATCTAGGCCCTCTGCAATTCTTTATGCTTTTTGTAGGTATAACTCTAGGCCCTCTGCACTTTTTTATGTCTTTTTGTAGGTATGTTTAGGTCCCTGGTTCATGGCCTTCATTTAATAAAAGCATGTCCCACAAATTTAACTCCACATTTTAGAATCTAAGAACATATTTGGAGCACTGCTCTTAATCTAAGAAAAGACATTTTGATTGATTTTTTTTCCTGTATATAAATATCAAGAGAGTATAAGTCGTAATTTTTATAACATTTTCAATAATGAAATAAAGTACACATTAATAATACAAAAATAAAGTGGATGAATCACACTCCAAATATCACATTAACCTCTCGCAAAACAACAAATCACAAGACAAAGGAAAAAAACAATATTTGAAATAACTTCCAAACAGGAAACCCCAAAAAAACAAAAAGGCCTCTCGTTTTCAATGAATCGAAACAAAATCATACAGCTCAAAAGATATGTCACCTTAGAAACAAAAACATACGGCTCCACAGATATTTAAACTTGGCCATAAATGTGGGGAACAAAAGGGCATTATTGAGAGGATAAGTACCAATGAACAGCCATCCTTTTGTTGTTTTTCCATCTGCCAGTTTGTTTCCTTCTGCAAATCCAAAATTCAGGTCAATTTTTGCAAACCCAAATGTGTAAATTCAGTAACTAAAGGGAATTTAGAAGTTGATAATTTAAATAAACGTTTTCATTCAATTGAGGAGAGAAATTGAAGTTCAAACTTATAAAAAGAAAAAAAAGGGAAAAAAGGCACTTGCCCAAGAAATTACAAAATACTAATCCCATACACTACAAGATCCAATAGTGACCATATGGCCATTAATTAATCTTACAAATTTATCTCCATAACTGATATACTAAATCTCGTAATATAGACAAGAACCAAAAGATAAGTTTTAAGTAAGGTTTGGCACAAAGTGGAAGGATAATTTTTTTAAAAAAAAGGTTGAAAGACAAAAAAAGAACCATTCAAATTAAAAAGTATTTTAATATTATCGAAAGTGTTGTAGTCCAATGGTGAGGACAATGGCTTGTTAAGCCATCCACCGAGTACAAATCCTCTACGCATTCTGGATATGGAGCCTTAAGCTGGATATAGCCATGATCATTTCCACATTGGTAATCAACTATATGTTAACCTCATTTATCATGAGGCAAAGATGCCGATATTCATGTAAAATGGTTGGTTTCTCACCAAAAAGAAAAATACCAACATTAAATGTAGGTTGCTAAACAAACATCTAACCATAACCATCCATAGTATCAAGTGACTTAACTCACATCTATCATCGCCCAACAACATTCTCATGAAAGATACAACATTGAAATAACATTGATTATCATCTAGCTCTCATCCCTTTCAAAACCATTTTTTTTGAAAAGTTCCTATTTTATCATAATAATTTTAAATTTATTTGCATTGATGATAATATAGAGATCCTCCTCTGTGTGCTCTATTCAATTTGTTGTTTAATGCTATTGTGTTTTAGTTGGTTGTCTTGATGTTTTTGTAAGTTGTTCCTAGGTTGTTGATCTAGTGTGACATACTTGTAGTGTGCCTCCACACCACCAACTTTTTTACTTGAATAGTTGTACTATTTTATTTTGATTAATATTGCTACTATTTCATCGCTTTTATCTGCATAGATGATATCAATTTCATTGAGAACATGGGTTAAATTTGACAATCATTTACACATTTTTCATGTTTTTAATTGTAAAATACTAGCAATTTATTGAAATCACCAACTCTTTTGACTTACATATTTAATATACGATCATCATTTTGTATATAAATTTATACATTATATTAATATACATAAATATATACTTTATTGTTTAAATCAATATTATATTAATAATACTCGTGCATATTTTGAAAGGCAATATTACAAAATTTTCATTATTAACAAATTGTTTGAGGTAGCCGTCAACTCTAAATCTTGATCAGGAACTCCAAGGAAAGAGAGAGATTTTCCATTAATCAAATATGAGATTGATGTATCATCTCATAGATGGATTTTTCCAGCTTGGATTTAAACGACTATGGAGAACATGCTTTCTAGTAGAGGTCGGCCTTACTCTCTTGAGCATTTTTGTGCCCTGCAAAAAGGATTATCATTTACTTTTTGGTCATGAAAGCATGTTTGTGGGTATTTTGATTTACTGTATTGTGGAAGTGTTATTTTTGTTATGCTTTGATTGAATTAGCTGCAAAAGTCCCATTTTAGGAAGTGAACATTAATTTTAGTTTGTATATACTATTATGATATTTTTTTGATATTATAACTTGTTGAGATTAGTAAATTATAATTTATTGTAAAAAAAAATAGACATGATTACATATCAATTTATAACTCTAACACAAAAAAACTTTTACTAGTAACATTATAATCAACCTCTTTAAAATATGGACGAGTAGAAACACCACTAAGATGAAAAACATCACTTTTTCCCACAATAGTTCCTTCCCATATCCACATTTTTATTCTCAACAAAATTAAAATTTCATCCATTTTTCCTTCGAGAGAATGAACTTGCACATAATTTACCACACCATTACATTAATTATTTATTTAACGGTGTTCGTACATCATGTTTGCATAATTGAATTAAAAAATATGCTTGGTCATTGCATTAGACATCTTCTCCGTCTTCAATTTAAAAGTTTGAAATTAGTTCCTCTACATTCCAATGTAGTTTTACTTTATAAGATATATTCTCCTCCCCAATCATGTTTCTCATGAACTCCAAGGCAAAGTAGGATGAAATATTGAAGATCCTTGAAAAGTTCCTTAGGTGATCTTTTAATCCGCTATTACATAAGGTGTAAATTGTATTGCCATTTGTATCGCATTGTTTAAGAATTCAATATTTTGTATTTTTGGGTTGAAAAATCACGGTTTTTATATTAAATTTGGTGAGAAATTGATACAAAATATACACAATTAAACATTTTTTTTTTTGTCGTGTTGAATATGGGTTATATATATGTTTTATAAGATTTTTCAATGTTAATTTGATAGATTGGAGTCTCGCATGATCATCCTTCTTGCGGATTCTGAAGACTTCGATATAGATATACACTTACTCAACAAGTGTAATCAACTATATTTTAATCCCATTTATCATGGACAAAGATGTCAATATCTATATAAAATCATTGGTTTCCCATAAAAAATACCAAGATTAAATGCAGATTGCCAAACAAACATCTAAGCATAACCATCCATAATATCAAGTGGCTTAACTCACATTGACATAGCTCAAGAAAACTCTCACTCCAACATCTAGAATGTGCAATTAGGAAAGGGCAAGTTAAAAGTTATTCAAAGTAAAGAGGCCTATGAATGATATAACATAGAAATAGTGTGGATTACCATCTAGCTCTCATCCCTTTCAAAACCATATTCTTGAAAAGTTCATATTTTATCAATATAATTTTAAATTTGTTTGCGTTGACGATAATAGAGATCCTTCTCTATTTTCTCTTATCACGATTGTTATTTAATGTTATTGTGTTTTAGTTAGTTGTCTTGATGTTTTTGTAAGTTGTTCTTGCATCATTGACCTAGTGTGATGTACTCGTGGCGTGCCTCAATACTCGGACAACTTTTTTAGTGAATAGTTGTATTATTTTATTTTGAGTAATATGCATCATTTTTATTTACATTGATGATATCAATTTCATTGGGAACATGGGTTAAACGTATGTTTACACATTTTTCATGTTTTTAGTTGTAAAATACTAAAAGCAATTTTTGAAATCACCCATCTCTTTTGAATTACATATTTAATATATGATCATCATTTTAAAATAAATTTATACATTATATTAATATACATAAATATATACTTTAATTTTTTATCAATATTATATTGATAATACTTGTGCATATTTAGAAAGGTAATACTGATGAAATTATCATTATTAACAAATTGTTTGATAGATATAGGTGGTCATCAAATTTAAACCACGATCAATAACTCCAAAAAAAGCAGAGGGTTTTCTTCTTATCAAATATGAGATTAAAGCATCATCTCATAGATGCATTTTCAACTTGTATTTAAATGACTTTAGAGAAAATGTTTTCGAGTAGCGCCGACCTTACTCTCTTAAGCATTTTGCTCCTTGCCTGACAAAGGTTTATCATTTGTTTTTGGTCATGAAAGTATGTTTGTGGGTGTTTGGATTTAGTATGTTGTGGAAGTTTGTTATTTTTTTGTGCTTTGTTTGAATTAGTTGTGGAAGTCCTACTTCACATAGCGAGTATTAGTTTTAGTTTGTGCCTATATTTATAATGCTTTTTTGACATTATAACTTATGAGATTGATAAACTGGAATTTATTGTAAAACATTTTTAGATATTAATATACCCAATTCATAACTCTAATCAAAATTAGTTGCTAATTGAAAATTAACATTATAATCAACCTCTTTAAGGTATGGACAAGTAGGAACACCACTAACATGAAAAACATCACCTTTTTCCACAATAGTTTCTTCCCGTATCCACATTTTTATTCTCAACAAAAGCTGAATTTTATCCATTTTTCCCTCGAGGGAATGAACTTGCACATAAATTACCATACCATTACATTAATTATCTATTTAAGAGTGTTCGTACATCATGTTTGCATAATTGAAGAAAAAATACTTGGTCATTGCATCACACATCTTTTCCATCTTCAATTTAAATGTTGACCTTAATTTATCTACATTCCAACATAGTTAATTTTATAAGACACATTCTCCTCCCCAATCATGTTTCTCATGAACCAAGGCAAAATACGATGGAATATTTAATACCCCGAAAAGTCCCATTTTGACATCATTGTCATTAGGTGACTTCTTAATCTGCTACTTACATAAGGTGTAAATTGTGTTGCCATTTGTGTTGTAGTATTTAAGAATGTGATATTTTGTGTATGTTTTGTCGGTAAAAAAAAATCAAGGTTTTCACATTAAAATTGGTGAGAAATCAACACAAAATCTACACAACAATTTTTTTGTCGTGTTGAATTTGGGTTATATATATGTTTAATGAGATTTATCAAGTATTACCTTGATATTGTTATCATCACTAATCATATTTAACAAAAAAGTGTGTTGTTCTTGTTGTATGTGGTGTTGCTTTACTATTTTCGGGTATATTATGTATTTCTCTTATTGTATATGCTACTATTATATACTTTTTGTAACAACTTATTTCACGGAGTAATGCTAAAGGGTTCAATACTAGGGGTAGGAAATGTTTCACACTATTGACCAAAGTTATTTTTCCAATGTGTTCTAGGGCACCTCAAAGTTGTTGGAAGCACAACCACTAGGGGGTGGGGTGGGGAGGTGAGTCAATGTGCCATTTAACACTTTCTTTCACTTATCACTTAACATTTATCAATCATTCCATTCAACTTAATAATACAAACCAACTTAACATGAATCATCAAAACATTACAACATCCATACATGAAAATGAAACATAAGAACACATGAACACCAAATTTGAGTGGGAAACCCTCATGGGGAAGAAAACCCACTGAATTTTTTATTATTATTATAATTAATCAAATTTAGTTGAGCACCGACCCAACAAGAGAGCACTGACCCCTATATTTACCGAGACACCAACCCCACAAGGAGCACTAACCCTTAGATTTAGTGAGGCACCGACCCCACAAGGAGCACCAACCCTACACGGAGGCACCAACCCCCTAGATGAATCAACACCATCTAAAGCCACATGATTTTTTTGTCACCTCTAGAATGTTGCACAAAAATTGATGATGAAACTATGAAGCTCTCATTTCTTCAATCTTCTCCAAATCTTCCGTCTAGCCTTACCTTGCTCAAGCACTTCTTCATCAAGTTTATTAGGTCCAACAACCTATCTCTCTAAAAAAAAACCCTCTAGAACACAAAGACACACTCTCTTCCCTCTCTAGATGGTCATAAATACCTCCTTCACCTCCACACACAACCCTCTTACTCGCACTTTTTCATCCTCTCTAAGGCTACACAAATAAGCCTCATAAACTTGTTTATATACATGACTTAAGGACACCAACACATTTAGGTCAGACATATATCTCAATATAACATTAAAAATATTAAACAAATCATAAAAATATTGTTCATGCACCTCCTAAGGTTGGAAACTACATGTGAAAACACTCCTTTATTAGGACCCAATCAGGCCTAATAGGCCAAAACTTGCACCTCGCTAAGGACGAGTGATCTTGAGTAACCATGCACTTCTCAAAACATTTGAAACCAATTAGACATGTTTTCTAAGCCTTTAATCAACCTACGATGAGATTGAATCACCATACATCATTATCTCATGCAATGAAACAACCAAAACAATCAACTGTCCTCACTAGGTCTGTGACTTCCAAAACTAGTCTTCAAACATGAAGCTCAAACACCATCACAATACACAATCATGTAACCAAAATAGGTATACAACTGTTACATGACCTCAGGGTCATCACCATATGATTTAGAAACCATCACTCAGGTCAGATAGATAACTAAACAATTTAGTGCCAAAAATAGAGACTTTTGCCCAGTAACAAGAAAAACACAAATATGCTTGGAAATCCTTTAAAGATCAGCGAAACATGATCACAAAAACTGAACTAGAAACACATAAATACATTACAATAGTCAGCCCACATCGCAAGTCTTAGATAACAACAAACCACCATCTTTGGACAGGACTACGAAGCATTCAAATAGACTTGAGACAGAGACTTTGAAGCATCAATTTAGACTATGAAGCACCCAATTTAGACTATGAAGCACATAAAACAAACTTCAAGAAACCCGGGAAAACTCTAAAGGATGTATTACATTATCGGCTAACATTGATGGTCCTAAAACACAAAAAACCACAAACTTTGGAAAAACTCCGAAGCATTCGAACATACTTTGGACAAACTCAAGCGGTTTGTATAAGACACCAAAATGAAAAACAACACTATGTTTTCTTCAATGGCTCTTTTACACCTTTTTTATTCTTGTTCCAAATGACTTGCATACCTCTTCTCATGCATTCTAAACCTCTTTCTCATAATCTCCAAGTCTCACTCGGCCTTCTACATACCGTATAACCACCATGACATACCTTCCTCCTTCATGACCGATGAATAGGCCTCACAACCAAGCATATTAATCATGCTTACACCATCCATACTGACCTCCTCATGTCTTTTCCAAGAATGCACACCTGTAAGGGTCTTAAACACTCTTCATGAAATCATCACCACATCATCCTATCATTTTAACACTCCTACAAGCCATCACACTCACCAAGACACCTCAAGACATCATGCAATCCCAACATAACATGTCAACAATGAAGAACACTACCAATCAACCTTCATGCTTCTTACTTCATTTTACATCAATGATACCTTAGAAATCAATGAAAACATCACAATTTGACATCAATGAAAACACAATGCCAATAATCTCCCTCTTTTTCATTGATGAAAAACACAAATAGCTCATTACGTTGAGTTGTGGAGCTCAATTACTTCAGATTAGCATGCAATGTAAAACTTGCTAGAAAACACAGTAACCATCATCGAGTTAGGAGGGACTGGCATTGGTCACCTAGGACTGGCATCGGTCAGGCAAGGAGGAACCAACATTGGTTAGGGCAACTGACATCGGTTACCTGTGTGTGAGTGTTTTAATTAACTCTCGGGAATTAGATCTATTTTTAGCATTAAAGTAGATATATTGATTGTAATTGCATGGCTAAGTGCCCTAAGTTTATATACGCCTATATAAGCATGAAAGCTAGGGTTTAGAAGTAAGAATTAAGAAGAACTTGCAAAAGTTGGTGAGAGAGAGAATTCTTGGAGAAGAAGCAAAATATTGAGTGAAAGAAAGTACTGTACATCTGAGAGGTGTGGAAGATTGTAAATCTTCATTGTATATCTTGTCAAAGATTTGGATAATAGATTGGATTGTTTCTTGGTGGACATAGCCCACATTGGGTGAACCATGTTAAATCTGGTGTTTATTTATGTCTCTTGTTTTGTATTTTTTTTCCGGTAGAATATTCATTTTTATTTGCATGTATGCTTAGATTTTATATATTATTTGTACAACCGGTGTGCTAATCCCAACACATTCTCCCCTTAAGGTACTCACATGCCATCATTTCATTCTCCCCCTTTTGACATTAATGAAAAAAAACACGTGTACCAACTTAGTCCTCTTCTTCTGACATCATATTAGGCTCATCACTTAGTTGGAAATGTCAACCAAAACAAACAAAGTCCATTCTTCATCTTCAACTCTGATTTTGACTCTTAGAGCAACACAAATTGTCCTTAACATATGCATACCTTCCAAATCTAACTCAGACCTTGACCATGCAATTGCAAACACATAACTCATACCAATAGGTTAATGCACAACTACCAATAACTTAGAAAGAATGAACAATTTTCTTACCTTTCGACAATACTTCTCATGTTCTGTTAACATTCTCAATTTGTAAACTGATCTTCATGACTTTAATGGATTCTTGACATCTCATTTTTCTCTTGGAGCTCAAAATATATCGTATAGATCCCCTTGACATCTTGAAATCTTAATGACAACTAGATACTAACATAAATCTTCTTCATATGATACAAATTACTAAAAAAGTGAACACGTCTACTTACCCAACAACACTGTATGCAACATCCATCCTTGTCTTTATGAGTTGAGAACAAACCTTAATGACTCCCCCTGATTCCTTGACACCACTATCATGAATTCTAGATACCAACTGCTACTAATTTCAATAAGAAAAAACTAACCATTTTCATATCTTGAACTAGTACCTAGGGCCAATAAACTCCCCTCACCCAAGCACACTGCAAACCTTCTTGATACTTCATACCTTATTAGATGAACTTGCCAATAACTTAGCTCCCCCTTGCTTCTTATACACAACACATATATCTTCTCAAACTGAACACTCGACCTATACATGAAAGAACCAACAGAAGTAATCCTTACATACCTTGAACCTCGATTCTTAGAGCATAACTAGCTCCCCCTGATACCAATCTCTAGCTCTTAGACCTAAATAAGGTCACTCAACACAATTTAATTCCAAAATATGCATATCTCACTCTTCAAACTATGAAAATCTACTTGTAAGACCACATACACCTTCTAGGAGTTCTTTCAACATGATTCATACCTCAAAAATATTCACAAAGCTATATTAAATAATAACACACCTTTGTTGTACCTTTATTGACCTATACACAACGGCTATAGATATTCATCATGATTGTACCTATAAATTTTAAAGAAACTTATCCACTTCACTCGATCACACCTCGAAAATGCTCCTATGAATCCACAAGGGTCTTCATACACCATCTTGACATTACCGACTCTGCTCAAACAACTTTAGAGTTACACTTTGTTACCTTTGGGTCTTTAATCACACCTCACTTCCTAGACATGCATGTATAAAACTTATTCTTTATCGCCTAAACTATATCACATCTATTTTCTTTCACTTGGAGCTAAAATATGACTTACTTAGCTCCCTCAAAGACCTTAACTTCTTTAATGACCACTAAGCAAAAAATCACACCCAGTTCTTGCCTAAGACATTCAAAAGACCCCTTTGGTAGTGGATTGGTCAAAATATTGGTAATTTGAACCTTTGTTGATACATATTCAAGTTCGAAACTTTGTTCTCTCTTAGTAATGACATGATTCTTTGACACACTTACTACACTTGTGTTGTCACAAAACATAGGAATGGGATTGCCATATATTACCTTGTAGTATTTTATGGTATATTTCATTGAAAGCACTTGATCTTGTTGGTACCCAATTTTACACCTCCTTTGGGGCTAGGTAGTATCAACAATAAAACTAGGGTACTTTAAGAATGGCATACTTTGAAATTTACGTTGTTTGTAGCAGGGAAGTGTCTAACAAAATTATTGAGATTGGGCTTTGGAGGGGTTGGGTGACACGTACAAAAGGAATGGCCAACCTTGCTACTTTTGGTCCTGCCTTTGACTAGGGTGAGAGGATCAAGGGTAACCTGAAACACAGTGGGAGAGATAAATATTTTACTTCTCTATTTATTTATAACAATGAATCAATATAGGATAAGCATGGCCATAGACACAACACTTTACTTTCACAAGTTGTCACACAAAGTGATGTATACACTTATTTCATCCAGACACAAGTTACTATAGGTAAATAAGCTACATTGATGTTGAATTTTTGATAAAGGAAACTGAAATCAAAGGTTCCTTTGATTGATATTTGTAAGTAAGACAACAAAATGACTGATGAAGGACTTGTATTGCACGATAAGACTAGAAGTATGTTTATATTTGTAAGGATGGGGGATTGTAAGATAATGGATCTTTTAATGACATTGCTTACAATATTCACTCAGACACATATAATATTCGGATAATAAAGAACAATTCACGAATTAGTCACAGTTTCTACTTAAAGGAAGATTTGCATTCATTGATACTCAATTAACACAAATGTTCCACACAATCCTTAAAATACTTAATACAAAGGTTTGAGAAAATATTTTAATGAAGTGTTTCTTGCTTCTAATCTTATACACTTAAGATTCACTCAAAATATTACAAAAATCCATCAAAAAAATGATTTCAGTGAGGATTTTATAATTTCATTCAATATTGCAAAGTAAATGCTCACACCACAATATTGAACAAATAACCAAAGATTAATCACTAAGGACAAATCCAATGTAATTCAGAGAAGCAAGAAATACAGAATTATAACAAAAATATGATTGATCAACCAAATGCTCAATATATAGAATCCAAAACACGTAAGCTAAGCTCATAATCAGACAAATTTCATTTAAATCTACCAAATTCTTGACAAGGGAACATGAAAACAAATGATCTCAATGCTGCTAATGACTATACATTGTAATCATCTTAACATTATAATTTGAAAGAGTAAAAACTTAAAATGTATTTCTTCTAGACAATTAAGCAGTATCACAACAAAATATCTCAATTTTCCATTTGTAAAAAGCTTAATAAAAAACCCCCTTAGTATGAGGATAGAACCCTCATACTTATACAACTACTTGATTCAATTTCCCCCCAAAAATGTCCCAAAGGATCCTTTGAACTCAGCTCCGTGCAATTCAAAATATTCTCAAAGGAAGTATCTTTTAACTGAAAAGATTCCTTCTTTGTTTCTGATTGGGCTGGGTGAAGGAGGAACCACATGGTGACACATGGGAGAAATGAAAAGGATATTCTTCTATTTCTAACAAAATTTTTGTCTTTTAACAAATTGCATTCTATTTGAAGAAATCTCCAATCCGAATGTATTATGAAGGTAAGTTTATTTTGATCTATGTCTTCCTTCTTTATTTTTCAGGGTCCATTCTAGTGGGTTGATTCACCGAGCTATTCCCTACCATTTTGCTATAAGCATAAAACATTTCAATCATTTATGTGACAATTTCCTCATCGGGAACCATGTGATAGTGGAAAACTTCATACTGTGTCATTAAGTTCCGCAAAGATAAATATTTATTTCTTTATCCTACTTTACAATTTATCAATTGTTGATTCAATTTGTGCCCATTTCTGCATGGTAGATATATTGAAAAACCTTGGTTCCCCAGGTTTACCTAAAGCATGATTCCTAAAAAGTATGATTAAATTCTCTGTAATCTCCATTCTAATCTTTTCTCCATTGTCTGTCATAATTAATTTTTCTATCAGGGAATGAAGGCCACCAATATAATCCATTTTTTTGTCTCTTAACTCATCAAGGATTTCAACAAATTTTGTCAAAATATCCACTCTTACTTTTGCAACTTCGTAGTATTCTGTATATTTCCTACAAACTCAAGAGATACAATCCCTTCCTTAACAACCAATTCATCACTTAAGTCTTTGATAGCTTCCATTTTTAGAAACATATAAGTCCACATTAATTTCTTAGCTTCACATTTATCTGTTAATTCCTTGGTTGTTTCTACTTTTTCAAAAATATGGGAATAACGTCTCATAGATTCCTTGATTATTTCTTCACCTCTGGTGACCAAATTATTTTCCCATTGGATGGTGGCCTCTCCTCTTTCTCCCAAGTCACTCACTCACCTAATATCATCATTGGTGATCTCAGGGATTTCAACCTACCCTTCTTTGTGAGTTTTGTCAATTTTCTAACCAAGTTGGATAATGCTTCATTCTTGGCCTTTAAATCCTTCTTGGTTTCTTTGAACTCATAAATATTTTGGAACACTCCTTCAACTGCCATAGAAAAATCATGTTTCATTTATTTAGTAGAAGGATTACCTAATGAGATCTTGGAGACTTGAAAATCAGACATGGATACTTCTCCTTGAGGAACATAAACTTTGGGAGTTGCAATATCTATGAATCATTCTCATTTCTTAGTTAGAATTATCATGGAAATAAAATTTTCCTTTTTGGGTGGTCTTTCTAGATTGAGGAGAGCTAGGATTTGTAAATCATCATCATTCAACTATATCTCCACCTTTTTCTTCTTTGGGAGAGCACTATCTATCCATTCCCTTATGGGAGACTCATGTTCATCAAGTGATTGTAAAACTGGAGTTACAAGGATGACTGTAAGGGCTTTAGAAGATGAAGAAGGCATAGACATACCTTCTAGAGCTGCATACATTGGTTATTCTTAAGTGCTTGGTTTTATAATCCCAACTTGATCCTCAATTCCATCCATAGACTTATATTGGTCTCCTAATTCTTCAACTATCAGGGATTTTTGGTCACCAACTTCTCTTTCTTCATGTACTGAGTCCTCACCTGTTTTCTTACTGGGAGTAGGGACCATCTCACAAAGTTCTCGGGGAATGAATTTAGTTGTGGGAATGTGGGCTTAAATAATTTATTCAATTAGTTCAGTGTCCTAAGGTGTTGCTGCATCTATGACATATGAAGTTTCTCCCTGTGCTTTTTGTCTTTGGAATCTTCTCAGTCATGCGAGTCTATATTTCATGTCTAATAATCTTCTCCTCTTCTAGAACCACACTACTTGGAATTTTCTTTGGGGTGATCTCAGTATGATGATATTGTGGAAGAGTTAATACATTAGGAATAAGAGCATTCATAATGGGTTATTCCTTGATGGGTGAAGCAACTAGAGTTGTTGGAATGAAAAGGGTTCTCATCACAGGTACATGTTGCTCAATGAGAAGAGTTACATGAGAGGCTCAGGTGATAACAAATGTATAGATAAGGACATCAAGGTATACTATTTGTTTAGTGTTCTCTTCCTCCTCTAAATCAACCCATTCGAGACACCTTAGTTTACTTCCTCTTCCGAAGATGGACTTGTTCCTCCTCCGATTCTTGCAGACCAGTCTTTGGTGTTTGAAATTCATGAGGTGTTTCAGAAAATTTTCTTCCTTAGACTTCTTAGGAGTGGATTCCATCATTTTATCCTTTCCTTTAGATCTTGAAACAGATGTTGGAATAACTTGTAAGGGGGTAGCATGAACAATAGGCCCTCGACCATACCTTCTGAAGAATTTATCCATTTCTTCTCTTTGTTTGAGGAATGGAAGTTCCATTTATGCTAACTTGGGCACCTACCTCACCCATTATTGGTATAGATTCCAACATCTTAGAAGGAGTCTTAATCTTCTATCTCCATGAGACATACCCCACCGGCATAAACCTTCCGATACGGGGGAAGAAAATCATCAATAAGCTTTCTAGCCATATATTCCCTTAATACTGGGGTATGTTAGTAACTTACATCCACTCCTTTTGAAAATAACCACCTTAAGGAAAGTCGGATGATATTTGCGGTCTTTTCCTGATTATATTTTTTCTCATCAACGTCCCAATCAACTGGTGGCAAAGGATGAGAAGAAATATCATTCCAGATGTAATCTTTACTAATCACATTACCATCATCTTCTAACCCTTCAAAAGCTTGGATAACCCAAAATCAATCATCTGGGATAATGTCATTCTTGAATGTTCTCTTCGTCTAACTTCCATTTCATCTTCACAATTCATCTAGAAATCCTCGTAATGATGTTTATGATCTATCTGAGTGGGTACACCACTATGTTAAATATTCTTTATATCATAATGTTTCCTTTTCTCAAATCTATCATGCATACATTTGTTCATCTCTTATTGCAATGTTTTTGCCTTCTGGATGTTTGGGAAAGTATAATTCCCAATGATCATGGGGAACTTAGTACAGGAGGTTAGATGCTTTTGGGAAATGAACTGGTGTAATGATAACAATTTCCTGATCAATTCTACCAGTGCCCATTTTTCATTTACACACTTGGGGAACAAGTAGGGTTTCCCATCAAAACCATTAACCTTAATATATGAATAGGTCTTGAATTGGATAAAATAACACCCATATTGAGTAATATATCTCTTAGCATCAGGGGAAAATCTCCCAGTCTCCCAGTCAAGGTGGTGTAAATAAATTGTAGGTGCAAAGAAATGATTAACAATATTTATGTAATGCATTTCATAGGTTGTCGTCTTTAGCTGATATAATACATCATACATCTTGGAGTTACTAAGATCACCATCCACCAGTAATTTTGTAAAAAGTCTATGAAAATCAATGTTATAAACCAAATCGAAGACATAAAAAATTACGCCATGCTAACCTTTTCTCCTCTTGGAATATGGGTAACTCGCATCATTTTTTCATGAATACGGTTACTTATTATCTTAGCCCAAGGGAGAGGTTTTTTGTTTGTAAGTATTACTTGAATGAACTAAAACATCCATTCCTAGAAATAGGCAATGGATTCTATACCCATTACTCGGTTCAGAAGTATAATCACATCTCCAACTTCCTCAACAAATTCAGTTCTATTCAACTTCTTTGTCATTTTGGGGGCAGAATTTCACAGATTGGTTAGCTAATAGGAATTCATGAAATTCATCCACTTCTTCAAATGTGAGTTCCAATGTTCCTATTATAAATCCTTGGTAATAGCCCCTTCTTCCCTTATGGGAGGAAAATCCAACATTCTTTCAAACGTTTACTCGGGAAAGATAAAACCAAATCCCACTTCCCGTCTCGAACATCTCTAGTTATAGGGTTATATTCTTTGAGCACATACCCATACAAGCTCCGGGCATGGTGTCACTACAATTGTTGGCTATTTGGGTCATGGTGTCACTTCTTTCGGGAGAATATAACTTTTGTCTATTTTTACACCCCTTGCAAAAATATAAGAACTTGGATTGCCATGGAATTGGAACAAAGGCCGCGAATAGTTGAAGGAAGCCGTGGAAGTAAAACAAGAGCCACATATGAAGGAATGTAGGCCATAGAAGCATTTCAACATTCTACGCAAGCATTTCAACATGTTCGAGGATGAAAATAAAAAGCCGTGGATAAGAAGAGAAATCGCAAAGTCAAAGAAGAAGGCTGCAAGACATAAGTGAAAGCTGCAGATAAAAGCAAATAGGAAAACAGATCTGTGAATGTCAACATGAGGCCGCACTACATTGAAGGCCACAAAATGAAGTAGAGAGCTATGAAAATCTATAGAACATAAGGAAGAACAAAGGAAGTCAAAAGCCACATAGAAATGAAAGGAGAAATTTTCGCATTGAAGGAGTGACAATTTTCCATGGGAGACTAAAAACATCATAACATTTGATTGGATGATCTGATATTTACAAACTTGATATCAATGGAAAGGTCTCAACGTCATCTATGCAATGTAAACTATATTTATTAATTCTATTAAGGATTGATAAGAATAAAGGTGGAAGACTTCTCGAACATGTAAAAGGTGCAATTCCAGGTGACATAACTACCAACATTTAATGTAGTATGGGAACCCAACAAGGAAAATGGTGTGTTGTAGTGGATAACCAAAGACGCCTTGCTTTTTTAGAGAAATTAATGTTGGTGGTTGAAATTAAAACCTGATTTCCCACTTCTTTTCTCTCCTTCTTCTCTCCTTCTTTTTCTATAAATGTAAGAGATTTTCTCATTAAAACACATATCTCTTTGTTGTAATGACACCATGTCAAAATGGTGGTCAACTTCCCATGGGTTTCAGACCTTGGACTTGGTCTCTGCAATGTTTTTCACCTTCTACCATGAATGTAAATGACTGTGCATCTTTTGATCAATAAAATCAGTTTTGTGGCTATCTCTCTACCCTGGTCTCATGTTTTATTTTTTCCTTTCCTCTCTGTTCACATTTCTGGTATGTTGTGTGTTTCCTTCACTTGCAAGCTCCATTTCATGTGTTGTCAATGCGAAGAAAGCCGGATCGCATGGTTCTTGTCTATGGTGAGCTTGTTCACCCTTGCTCCAATGTTTTCCATCTTCCTTTTTCCCTTGTGGAGAGTGATCGAACCTTATTTTAGTCTATTGCCCTATTAGCATAGGATTTCCATTTTTCTACATTTCCTTTTATCTCGGTCCCTTGGCATGTTTAGGTTAGGATTTTATTTTATTTTTAGGAGTAGTGTTAGCATTATGATAGGTAGAGGAAGCCGAACTTGTCCAGAGGTCTATCTTAGTTCACGAGTCCCACAACCGAGAGACGGTCCCATGTTGCATCAAAATATCCGGTTATCTCATGACTTGGCACATGGTGCAAATTTGAGCTCAACAATAACCTCTTCTTAAAATCTTCTAGGTCGATGATGCAATGTTAGAATGTGTAATTATTTCCAGAGGGAACTAAGATTGGAACTTGTTTTCATGGGTAATAGTTGGAGCTTCATGATTCTGACATAGTTTTATCAAACCTCTTTTCACAAAAACCTAGACCTTTTAAAGCTGATTTAGTAAAGATCACATAAAATATGGTAATTGATGAACTCACCTTTTAACAAAACTTCTCAGTCGCTAGTCGAAACCGACTAAAAATACGAAACTAAATTTTGATCTTTGGGGCTGATTCTTACTTCATCTCTCCTTCAATACCGCTTGAAAATCCTTTAGAACATCAAACATTTTGAGTACTAGTAGAATACTTTATAACAAGTTACCACATTAACTGCTCATGGATTCATGCATTAATGTCAAAGATTACATTCATGGGAAATTTCCATAATTCTCATCTTTTTCTTCTTTTCAACTGTTGCAATATTTTTGTGTCGTATCATTTGTGTATCTCCATTACATGAGTCATTCGAATTAATGGGCCTTAATCCCATATGGCTAGTGCATTAATGATCCCCCTTTTATCTTTTAATGGGCTTCGAGAAGAATTTTGTAAAATGATCCACACACCATATTTGTAACATGCGAAATGCATTTCTTTCTCTGTTCCCATGTATGCCATATGCTTAGTCCATATACCTAAGTCATCAGGCCTCGGGTTTGTTTTTACCAATTGCATGTCTCAAAGAAGCATAAGATTTTGTTCCCTTTTTGTCGACTTCCCAACCTTTTGTTTTCACACATTGCCTCATAAAGACCTCAGGCCCGAGGATCAACTTGTACTCTTATCCTTGTTATGTGCTCATTTATCCATGGCAATACGGTCCTTAGGGAACTCTTTATTACGGGATTCGGGATCAAAATGCATCCTTTGGCCATGAAAATTATATCCATTAGCGACACCAACCTTCAAAGTCATTTTGGGGTAAACAATTCTTGTGCCTTATATTCTTGTTAGGGACAAGAATACTCTTGACCTCACTTAAGATGGATTAGACAATAATAAACACTCCTCAAATAATTATTATTCAAAATCCAAATAAATCCCAGATGAGAAAAAGGCTCAAATTAGGTATGGATCAAGATCAATGACACAAACTATACAAAAGTTCCTGGATTTAATAGGACCAAATACAAGTACCAACAATGGCTCGACTGGGGATGGGCACCCCGTAGGTTCCATAAGAACCAAAAGGATAATACATGAGATAGACAAAGTGCCAAATCCATTGGGTAACAAAGTCATAATAAAAACACACACATGGCCTCCTTGAGAAGATACACACAAAACATAATTCCAAAATACCAAGAAACACAGTCGATTTAGACCAGAGCACAAAAAGGAAAACAAAAGCAAAATCTAAAAACTATACATTGTACAAGGTCATACCTAAGCATTTAGTTCAATCCAAAAAGTGTTTGAGATGCCTATCATTGATGGGAAACTCCGTAAATTTCCTTCTAGATATTTTAGAAATAAAGTATGCTCTCCAATCCTGATATCAATGGAATATGGTCCCATCCATAAAGCATCAAACTTCCCATGTTTACCTTTTTCCTCATGTCTTTTGTCCCACAGAAAAACCAAATCTCGACATTGAACGCCCTTGGAGTTACTTTCTTATCAAATATCTTTTTGAGCCTCTCCCTAAACTTCAAGTGTTTTTGGTGGGATTCTCTTCTTTCCTCATCTAACTCCAAGATCTAATTTATTCTTGCCTCATAAGGACTTACTTCTCCTTCCTCCCCAAGTTGTTGCATGAACTGGTAAGATGATAATTGCATGTGTAGAGGCAAAATATCTTAGACTCCATAAACTAACTCAAAAGGGATTTTTCTAGTGGCTCTCTTAGTTGTAAATCTATCTTCCCATAAGGAAAATTTAAGTTGTTCACCCCATTTCTTCTTGTTAGTTTCTAATGTCCTCTTGAGTATCTTGAGTAAGTTTTTGTTACTTGACTCAGCTTGGCCATTTCCCTGAGGGTTGTAATTTGATGCATAGGCCAAATTGATACCATATTCTTTGCACATAATTTCTAATGGTTTGGCCCTGAAGATCATAGCATTATCAACAATTATTTTGGTAGGTACCCCAAATCGTAAATTATATTATTCAAAATAAAGTCCATGACTACCTGGTGAGTTTATTTCTTAGTGGGAATGGCCTCAACCCATTTAGTGAAGTAGTCTGTAGCAACTAGTATCCATTTGTGTCTAGCACTTGAGGAATTTGATATCTCCCCAATAAAATCCATTCCCATTGTTTGAAAGGGGCTTCAATTGACACAGGTTGCAAGGGAAAGGCACCCGAGGCTTTCAACCTCCTAGAAAAATGTTGACAACTTTCACACTTTCTAACCAATACTACAATATCTCTAAATAATGAAGGCCACCAATATCCTGCCCTCAAAATTTTGTGAGTAGTAACTCTTCTAGCAAAATGGCCTCCACATACTCCCCCATGAATTTTTTGATTATTTTGGGGTTTCCTCCTCAGTGATGCATCTAAGTAGCACTCCCTCTGGATTTTCTAGGCTAACCCATGGTTAGTCATGACATACTTTGGGAGGCTAGTTTAAGTGTCCTTCTCTGGTTCTTGTCTAAATGCCCAGGACAATCCAAGTTCTTTAAATAATATACTATGTCCTTGTACTAGATTGAATTGTTCATCTTCTCCTGGGGATCCAAACTGCCTTCTTCAATGAAATTTATCTCCATCACCTGTAAATTACTTTCAACCATTAACTTCTCCAATCCCAAACATCTAACCAATTTAGTGGTCTATATTTCCATATCATACTCTTGCAACTTATTCACCCAATGACATATTTTACTGGATACTCCATTTCTAATAAAATATCTTTAACCATTATATGGGGGACATAAGCCATAATATTAGAACTCAAGATGTAAGATCTGAAAATTTTGGTGGCTCTTACCAAGGCAAAGGCTTGTTTCTCCATGATGGTATACTTCAACTTGGCCCTTGCAAGGCTTTACTAAAGAAAGCAATAGGCCTCTCATTTCCCTCTTCATCCTTTTGTAACAACACAAATGCAATTGTATTCTCTCGAAGCAAAGGATTTTTTTGAAATGCTTTCTTATAATCAGGGCTAACCAAAACAAGGGAATTCTTTAGTGCTTCTTTTATTCCATTGAAATCTTGAACAAATCCTTCTTCCCACTTGATAATATGGTCTTTCTTCAACATGCTTGTGATAGGAATCAAGATCTTAGAAAAATTCGAGATGAACCTCCTAATAAAATTTATTTTCCCGAAGAAAGACTGAATACCCTTTTTAGACATGGGTATTTGGACCTTTCTAATTGCTTCCACTCTTTTAGGATCTATCATGACCCCTTATTTTGACACAATGTGCCCCAATAATTTTTCCTTTTGAACTCCAAAATGAAATTTCTTGGGATTCAATGAAATCCCATATTCCCTGCATCTGAGAAAATTTTTTCTAGATGTCCCAAATGGTCACCTCTTTTATTTGAAAAAACTATTATATCATCTTGATACACAACTATGAAGTCATTGATAAGGCCTAAGAAATCCACATCCATGGCTCTTTGAAAATTTTCCCTGTATTCATAAGTCCAAAGGGCATCCTAAAATAAACATATGTTCCCAGGGAGTAGTGAAGGTAATTTTAAATTGTTCAAACTTCTTTACAACCACTTGATTATACCCTAAGAAACCATCTAATGTTGACAATAATTCTAACCCTGTGACCAATTGCAACATGTTTTCCATATTTGGAAATGGGTAATTATCCTTGATTGATGCCTTGTTGAGATTCTGAAATCTACACAAAGCCTTATATCCCCATTCTTCTTTCTAATCGATACAAGGTTGGCCACCCATTATTAATATTTGATAGACTGTATGATTCCATCATCCCTTAACTTTACTAATTCTTCTTCAAATTTGACTGAGATAAGGGAGTTGATGGCCTCTACTTCTTCCTGAAAGGTTTGGAATGAGGTTCCAGAGGTATTTCATGTTGAAATAAATCCTCTCTATAAGCTTTCAGTTTAGAATAAGACCAAGCTAAGCAATCTTGATATTATCTTAACAACTTGGTATAATCTTGTTTTTCTTCTATACTTAGATTGCACCCTAGCCACACCTTCATGGGGTTTTGTTGAGTCCCCAAATTTTATTCTTCCACTTCCCTAGATGTAAAGATGGGTCTATTTATTATTCTATCAACATTATCAAAGTTTGATTCAAGGGAAACAAGCCCCCTAGGGATAGTGTTTGTCTTTAATTGAATTACCTCTTTCCCAAAGAGGGTCTCTTTTCCATCACAGAATGTAATCATTGGTTCAAGATCAATATGTTGGTTGGTGAACTCACCTTTTATTTTTCATAAATCTTTGTATTTGAGAATCATCCTCAAATACTTGCTAATGCTTAATGTTGTTAGGTACAGATGGTCTAACCAATATTTCCACATCATACTTATAATAGGGAGACATTATATAATTGTCAAAATGGGATGCAAGGATAACAAGTCTATCAACTTCTTGCATTTTGAGATATTTCATGATAAAAAATATTAAATGAGTCAAATACCTCAATAAGGTCCCATACAACATGTTTATACTGTTTCATTCTCTGATTTTTAGTTGCATATAACTTTCTAACTTGTTTCAAAAATAACTCGAGTCTCCTTTAACAATGATGTCCTTAATTCCATACTTCCAAGAAACTCTTAGACCAAGGAGAAGTGCCTCATATTCTATAATATTATTAGTGCATTCAAAAATTAATTTGAATGAAAAATTGAAATTCTCTTGACCCAGGGAAATGAGGACAATTCCAGTTCCACTTCCCATACTAGAACATGCTCCATAAAATATCATGGTCCAAGGAGCACCAAAATCTTCCAAGTGTGTATTAGCATTTATGCAGTGATCCTCAAATTTTGCATACCCTATAAAGTTTTCCAAATCCATATCAACATATAATACCTCATAAGAGGCATTCATGGTGATTAAATTAAATTAACTAACATGGTGATAGTATAATAATAGTTAATCTAATGTAGGAGGACTAAAATGCTATAAATAAACACAATAAAGTAATATGAAATGACTAAAATGATTAAACTAGTAGAAATGAAACCCTAATATGTAAGAGGAGGGTACGAGATGAACTCATCTGATTATGAATGACTTTCGTAGGATGTTCAGAGGTCCGACAAGAAAATACGGGAGAGCTAGAACAACTACACAAAGGTCCCGAAAAGAGTGGATCTTAAATATCGGAGAAGAATGGAGCACCCAAGAGGGTATTGGGGCACCCCGAGGCACCCTGGTATGGCGAGTAGGTGCCATGGTCTCTAAAAATATCGAAATGTGATTCTTTCTCGGGTCAAAAGATATACCATAACCTTTCTTTGCATGTTGCATTGGATTCACTAAAGCTGTCTGCATCAATGCTCGAATATAGCAAGATGATGAATGACCTACAAAAGACCAAAAGGAAGTATCAAAACCCTAAAAAATTAAAGATGCGCGAGAATGGTTGGGTCGATGACATCAATTGCCAAAATAGTGGACTTACTAAACTGAGTGTTGCACTACATTTTAGACCAAAATCTAGTTTTGGAGTGTGTGTACATGTTGTGTCCTAGGTGCTCTTGTACTAGTCATACTTTGTGAAGTAGCGAGCAATAAATAAATGTAGAAAATGTAATAGAATGTGTGAATGGAATAGAATAGAATCCCTCCCTCTATGAAGTGTGTGTTGATGTAGATATGCTTGCCTTGATGCATGAAAGTATGTGGATACAAGTG
This sequence comes from Taxus wallichiana var. yunnanensis, assembly GCA_018340775.1. Lineage (NCBI taxonomy): Eukaryota > Viridiplantae > Streptophyta > Pinopsida > Cupressales > Taxaceae > Taxus > Taxus wallichiana. Next base: position 232,649,738 of record CM031240.1, on the reverse strand, counting down.
ATGCAATGGATGAAACTCTAGATGGAGTGATAGTAGTAAGTGACACTGGGACCCTCATTATGGTCTCATAAATTTATATTTATAGGGTTCTCTTTCTCTAATTTCATAATTACTCTCGACATGGTTGACTAGGAAAAAGATAAGGATGAAAAATGGCTAGAAAGACCCCAAAAGAGGTGGGAAAGTAAAACAAGGATTGGGGGCCCCAGGTGGGACTAGGGCGCCCAAGGGCACCCCAAGATAGGCATGGGTGCCCCAATTTGGGCTGAAATGATGGGATTTGCCAAAATAGTCAGGCATGTATATAAAAATCTATGGGAATGCGAAATAAAAGATAAAATAATATGGCCAAAAGGTGGGATTAATTAATACTTTCTTCACTTAAGAACCTTCTAAATAGTAGTATGAGACTGGGCTAAATAATTCTTAAAGTGCATGATTTTGTGACTACATTTTACCCCCACTTTATGTTGGTGAGTGGAAAGCTTGGTAACATAAAGTAGATATAGATACATAATATCCATGTAGAGTGTAGTAGAAAATGTACCTAAGGACTAGACAAAAGTGTGTAATGATGAAAATATGGAGCGTGGAAACTATAGATGAAAAATATATACATAGAAAAATTAATGAGAGTGAACCTAGGGTGAAACGCACATGTAGCTACTTGCAGTGTGCGATAAACTTTGCATGGTTAGTAAGGCGTGTGTCATCATCATTTTTGTTTTTGTTTTTGTTGTTGTTGTTTTCCCCAATTTGATTACTTGTTTCTCATACGTCGGACCTGTAAGGAGAAAACAATCAAGTAGTCAAATATGTATCTATGTAAAAATGTTGTGTAAAATACTCATGTGTATAGAAATGTGTAAAATATGTAAATATAAAATATGCAAAAAGGCAAATGTAAATGGAACATGTGCACTGATCCATGTTGAGAGGAAGAGTGTAGAAGGATATCTTGATCTTGCTGAAAGTTTTTAGGCAATCTCATGCCACCCTCGGGTGAAAAGAAGTGTAGGGAGGAAATGCTCTATGTCCTCTAACCTTTGATGGCTTCTACCTTGAAATGTGTATTGAAAAGATCTTTATACTATCCTAGTTTTTGGGTGATTTGACGCCACTGGCCAAAGTAGTGTAGAGAGGCACACCCACTAGAACATCCAAGCATGTAACTGCTTCCCAAAATGCTAAGGACACCATGTCCTATAAAAGATATTTTGTGTGGGGTTCGTAGACTAGTTTGAACCCACTTGCCGTATGTAGACCCAAAATTCCAAGGGCGGAAAGTGTAATGTCTTGAATGGTGTAAATACGCTATGTTAATATGTAAAACCTCAATTATTCCCCCCCTCTTTGGGGGCACATGCAACATCGTTGATAGGAGAATGAGGCCCCAAAAGAGGACTAACCACATGAACGCTATAAATCTTCCCTACACGGGGAAAGGGAATGCGCTTGGTAGAAACCAAGGCACGCAAAAATAAAGATACCTAGCCAAATACAAGTGTTAGTAAAAAAAAACACATGCATGCAATAATACAAGTGTAAAATATGCAGACAATGTAGAAACTACCATGTGCAATAGTGTAAACATGTAAGAAACAAGTAAGCCACACAAAGCGGTTGCCAACATGGAACATCACTCACGATGTCACAAGAAACACAAGGCCTTCATGGCCGCTAACAAAAAAACAAGTGTGTACACAAACATAGGTCAAATCCCACATACAATATAAAATAATAGCAAAAAACTACAAACAAACAAACAAGTAGTCATGGAAACATGTAATCCTGTAAAACAAGTGTTGCACATGGAACACCCATTAACATGTTACGAAATAACCAATATGTCAAAGTGTGTATGATCAAATAATGTAAGATTCTAATTACAAAATGAAACAATAACACCTGTATGAGATGAATGTGGATGCTCGCAGTGACCAAAGTATAGGAACGGTAAAAGGCAAGCATATTTGTTGTGTCTAAGAGTCATGTATATACTATCACACTAAAAAAGGCATGGTGATCATGTGTGTATGATATTGATAAGGAAATATAAGAGATCAATATAACATGTGTAATAAAGTGATCATAAAAAACACTAGCAAGCAAAAGTAAATTCCCCAAGACAATGTAGTATGTTGTGGATGGATGGAATGGAATGCAAGATGAAATGATAGGAGCCATGTGCCCCCAAATGAATAGAAATGCATGCAATGAGGCTTATTTTGTTTTATCCCTCATCATTCAAGAATGAACCGTAGTAAATGAGAGTGCGTCATTGCGAAATGGTTGAGTAGTGTGTGGTGTGTCTAGCAGCCTTTGTGATGAATGTGTATATGTAGTAGTGATGAGATGTGACATGTAGAAGGGATGCACGTGAAACCTATAGCGAAGCATATATCATGACTTTTGAATGGGTGAGTGATGATTTATCCTAATCATATACTAATATAAGATGAACGGGTGGGTGATAATTTAACAATAAGCGTATATCACTATATGGTGAATGAATGAGTGATGATTTAGCCCTAAGAAAATATCACTACAAGATAATAGAAATAGGTGAAGATTTATCCTCTAGTTATGTTAGTAACATATGAAAGGAGGGAGAGGTGATGTAACGTAAGGTGTATACCACTACAAAATTATAGTATAGGTGATGATTTATCCTAAAGCGTATGTCACTAGGTTGGAAATATCGTATGATGAAATGCCACATGGTGAGTGAAAGGTCCATTTGATTGGTAAACCCTCGATAGTCAAGTATGGACTGAGGAACTAAAGTGCATCATAGGGTGGTGAGTGTAGTGCGTAGAAAACAATGTAGCATGTATGGTGAAACTAGGTGACCATATGATGAGTAGGATTTGTAAATGCACGGTGTGGGAAATGCAATGTAGGATGTGTAGGATGTATACTGTGTAATGTGTAAAATGTAATAATAGGTGTAGATAGAAATGGAATATGTAATGAGAAAATGTAAAGCTAGACCCATATGTAATAGAACCGAGCGTAGTATGCGAATGTATGTGGAGACACATAGTGTATGATATGACTATGTATAGGTTATGCATGGATAGCCTAATAATGTATGTGGTTCGTAGGGTAAGGACTAGTATAATGTATAATGTATAATGTAAAAGTAGACTCATATGTAATGAAGACTAGTATAGTATATAGAAAATGTATGATATGAAAATGTGTAGTGTATAATGTGACTATATATGTAGATAGCCTAGTAATGAATAACGTATGATGAAAAACACGTAGATGATAGAAATATTGAAAATCTAATAAAAATGTGTGATGTATGAATGCGTAAATGTCAAAAGGTTGTTGAAAAAATTGTAGAATGTATTGTGTTGGATGCACAATGTGTGATGAAATGTGTGATGCCTAGAGTGTGGTGTGTGGGGTTCAGTGTAATGGTAATCCCTCAATATTCAAGTGTGAACCGAAGCGAAGAAGAGTACATCATCGGTTAACGATGGTGCTATATAACGTGTGATATGGTATGTCTATATGAAAGCATGATAAATGATAAATATGAAAGGTGTGATATAAGACTATCTAAATATGATATGTCATGGGGGGGGATGTGTTAGGTGTTATGCTCCCGTGGTAGTGTATCTAGAGACTATGTAAAATCATCAAGGAGATCATCATCTTCAGGTTCAAAGTTATATGGATAAGCGTTGGAGACTTGATAAGCAATAGTGATGGGTTTCCGTATAATAATCCCTTAATGTGTAAATTGGACATGCCCATAGCATATTCCTCATTGGTGAATGAAGGATGTGGGAAACCGTGTGCATACCATCAAGTGAAATTATGTGAGTAACTAAGAAAAGAACTATTGGAGATAAAAATTCCACCAAAAGGCATAGGAAATGAAATTTTGGTGTGACTAGGATCTAACGTGCCTCCAATATAAGTAAGCCAAGATTCCCCTAATGTGAGTGGAGAATAACAAGGGGTACGTGATAAATAGACTAGAAGATGAAAAACACACAAACCATAAGTAGCAGTGATAGTGAAAAATCCATAGTATAGATGAGGAACATGAGTAGAAGGCTAGAGGTCCTCAAAAGTTAAACCAAGATGATCTAAACCATCATTAGAACATGTAGTGATATTGCATGCAGGATCGAATGGAATATGTTCCCAATATGAGTTATGAATGAGAAGTGTGCAAGTGAAGGGTGGGTGTGGTAAAGTAGGAAATGTATGTGGAGGGGATGTGATAGATTGATGTCCATAGACTGGACATGCCCTTGATGAGGAATCATAGCAGTAGTAGTAGTAGGTGGCATAGAAGAAACAACATCTATCACACAAATAGTACCATCAAGTGGTGGTAAATGTGGCGGTTCATCCATAGGTTGAGGATCATGTGTAGTATTAATATGTGGAATAGGAAGACTAGTGTTTGGAGTGCGGTCACAATACCGAAATGGATCACGATTGTGAAAAACAATATACTCTATGCCCTCATGTAAGAAATTAACACAATTATGGACAATAGACGTGACAACTCGCATGGCATGAAGCCATGGTCTACCAAGTAGACAATTATAAGAAACTGGGAAATCAACAACGAAAAGATCATGTGGACAGTCTTAGGACCAACAGTGATGGGTAGTGTGACATGACCAAAACATGGATGAGTGGAACCATCATAAGCATGTAGTGAAATACTAGAGGGATTAATGTCATGAGTAGTAAGACCTAAAACTTTGAGAAATGACATGGGACATAAATTAAGCTCATATCCATTGTCAATTAGAGTGCACTTAATAACAACATTATGAATGTGAGAGATAATATGCAAAGGTGGATCATTGTCAAAAGTAGCACAATCATTATGAGGAGCAGATGGGAAAGTAATATGTTGAGAGAATGCATCTACAAAAGTGTTATAGACTATGTTTGGATGAGTGTTGTTAGGAATACAAGTAGTGAGTAAAAGAGTAATAATTTTAGCTCATAATTTAGGGTGAAGAAGTAGAAATTCATGAATGGAGATATCCATGAGGAAGGAATCCTAAGGAGAATGAGGACTGGAAGAGTGTGTAGGTTGAGTCGGGTTCACAAAAATGATTAACTAAAATTAACTAAAATGGGGATAATGTAATAATAGTTAATCTAATCTAGGAGGACTAAAACACTTGTAAATAAATGCACTAAAGTAATATGAAATGACTAAAATGATTAAACTAGTAGAAATGAAACCCTAATATTCAAGAGGAGGGTAAGAAATGAACTCAAGCGATTATGAATGACTGTCGCAGGATGTCACATGTCCGACAGGAAAATACAGGAGCTAGAATGACTACACGGAGGTCCCGAAAGAGTGGATCTTGAAGATATGAGTAGAATGGAGGGCCTAAGAGGGTGGGGTGCCTTGGGGCACATTGGTATGGCATAATAGGTGCCTTGGTCTCTAAAAAAACTCAAAATAGGATTCTTTTTGGGTCGGAGATATCTTGTAACCTTCACTTCATGTCACATTGGATTCACTAAACCGCTCTAAATGCTCAATATAGCAAGATGATGAATGACCTGTAAAAGACCTTAAGGAAGTATCAAAACCCTAAAAAAATAAAGATGCGAATGAATGGGTCGACTAACCTCAGTGCCACAACAATGGGATTACTTAACCGAGTGATGCACTACATTTGAGACCCAAACATAGTTCTAGTGTGTGTGTGTGTGTGTGCATGTGGTGCCCTAGGTGCTCTTATGCCAGTTGCACTTTGTGAAGTATCGAGAAATAAATAAATGTAGAAAATGTAATAGAATGTGTACATGGAATGAATAGAAGCCCTCCTCTTATGAAGTGTGTGTTGATGTAGATCTCCTAGCCTTGATGCATGGAAGTATGTGTATGCAAGTGATGCAATGGATGCAACTCTAGATGAAGTGATATTAGTAAGTGACGTTAGGAACCTCATTATGGTCTCATAAATTTATATTTATAAGGTTCTCTCGCTCTAATTTTGTAATTAATCCGACATGGTTGACTAGGAAAAATATAAGGATGAAAAAGGCTAGAAAGAGCCAAAAAAGGCGGGAAAGTAAAACAAGGATTGGGGGCACCCAGGGCACCCTAGTATAGGACCGAGTGCCTCATTATGGGATAAAATGATGGGAAAATGCTGAAATAGTTGGGAATTTATATAAAAATTTGTGGAAATGACAAAATAAAAGATAAAAGAAGATGGCGAAAAGGTGGGATTAATTAGTACTTTATTCACTTAAGAACCTTCTAAATAATACTATGATACTAGGCTAAATCATGTCTAAAGTGCATGATTTTGTGACTACACATGGGATCCTCAATCGGGTGCAACATTTTCTTTTCTCTATGTAACTTTACCAGCTTTCCTTCCATAGGTATAGTGGCATAAGACATATACATTTGTACACTACCTCCCACACTTGTAGCCCACTTTCTAGATAACATCATACCCAATTTAGTAAGGCAATGAAAATGACCACATTCATGATTAAATACTTGCAAGGATAAGCTGTAAGATGGACAACCAAACCTTTCATGTATCCAATAACAAGAAATTCCCTCGAATCCATAACAAAATGTGTTCCAAATGCTGCTATTATCTTTATGTCTAGATCATTCATAACTTCCAAAGGCATTATACATGAAGCTCATAAGTCAAACATAAAATTGTAAACTATCCATTCATTGACAATTAAGGTGGTGAAAAAGGATCCACATCTAGTTGTGACTCAACCAAAGAAGTACCTAAATATACCTTTGGGGATTCCCCCATGATTTCTTGTTCCTTAGGTACTTCTATCTTAGCTATGGTAGGAGGGATATCCACATTATTTACCTCCTTAGTGGTGGCAACTACCTCTTCTTTAAATACCAGATACTCAAATGCTCTTTTCTTGTGCTCAAGAATTGAGCAACTCAACAATTGGTACAATGATTTTTATCTAACTCAAGATGTGAGACATATCACATGTGACATACTTAAGAAAATATGTAATGGGAGATAATGTGTTTTCCTTTTCTGATGGGATCGAATCTTCCACTATTTGATCAGTAGCAGAAGTACTTGGATTAGTAGTAGTGATATGGCCCTTATATGGTAGATCCTTCTTATGATAATTCTTTGGAATATTAGTCAAGAGAGGCATTTTTTATTTAAGATGAGGGGAAAATCCCTTAACCATTTTTCTTCGAAGGTTGTAATCATTTTCTTGAGCCATAACAACATTTATCAACAGTTTCCTATCTTCCTTAGAGGGGATGCCACCTTCATACTTCTTAATCATTATTTCTCTTAAATACTCAAAGTCATGATTATGAAATTCAAATGAATTGACCATATCAATATCAACAGTGGTTGTAGGATAAAAAAGATACCCATTTTATACGAGTTCCAAAATATTCAATAGTTCTAAGCACCCAAATGGATCAATAGAAGTAGCTCCTAGTGGTGAGATATCAAAACATTCCAAAGCATAAAAACATCACCAAAAGAATCTTCATTAGTGGCACCATCATCATCCATAGTGGGGTCACAAGGAGAGTGTGGAAAAAAACTTATCACACCATTCAATGATATGATCTTCTTCCACCAAAGATACCCTAGTAGTCATTAGATCGAGACACTATCTTGTTTTCCTTGGGTTTGGATGCTTATTTCTGACCCCCATAGGTACATTTCCTCTATCATCTGCTTTATAATCACCTTGGGTATGATTTCCAAATCTATTCGGTCCTTGAGGTTAATTTTGAGCTTGAATATTTAACCCTAAGCCTTTCTCATCCCTAAAGCAAGTTTGTATGAAATTTCCTTGATTGCCCCTATTAGGTTTAAACCACTTCCTCCAGATCTAATGCCTTTTTTGTCTAAGGTTTATCTAGGTTAATTAAATTTACACCCTATCTCTTTGGAGGTGTCCCATCTGCCTTAATATTGTTCTCAATTTAGAAAGCCATGGAAAAATATTGCCTCAAATTTCTAGGATTTTTATCCCTCAGATAATAAGTTGCATTCTTATCAAAAGCATCTGAGTATTTGATTAGACAAGAATCATCAATAGGTCTTATATTTATAGGAAATCTTGTCAAAATATTATTAAACCTGGTATTAAAATCCTGAACAAGTTTATTAGGATTTTTATTTATATTCTCAAACTCAGTCAGAAGGAACCTAGGACCAGTCTTATCACCATATTGTAGCTTGAAAACATTATTCATTTCTCCCCAAGAATCAATTGAATTATCAAGTAGTGACTTGTAAGATTCCCTAGCATCTTCATCTAAAGTGTTTATAAATAATTTTACATACACATCTTCATGCTCTATTTCATAATCTTCCATGACATTTTGGAAAAACTTAAGATGTTGCTCTCCACTTATTGCATTGTTTCCTTGAAATATAGCTAATCTATTCTTGACTTCATTTGGAATCTCATTTGGGTAACCAACCATCCCATGAAAATTTATAGGTCTGTAAGTATTTACCACAAAAGGAGCTCGGGTGGGGGTCGTGCCATATTATTTAGTGGAGGTGTTTCAACATAAGGGTTAAAATGGTGGGGAACTAGGGGTATCTAAGGTAGTGGGGTGTGATCTTCAAAGTATTGATCCTTTAATGACTTAGTTTCACAAATACTCTATTATTTCTAATCAAAAAGGAAGGAAATGAGGAATACCCTGATTACTTGTAAATGAAGGACCCTCTTGAACTGGAGTGTGTAGATTAGTAAATGGATTGTTAGATCCATAACTGTATGAAGTGCTAGAATAATATTCCACTAAAGGTTGATTAGATTCAGCAATAGGTATAATTTTTCTTTGACCTTTGATCACCCAACGCTTTCCAGATTTTCTTTCTCCCTAGATTTGTCTTTCCTAGCTCATGAAAACACTTTCTAGCGAGTTTGATTTGAAGAAATATCTCCTTCCTTCCAGATTTGCAAAATTGACAAGTTAATCAACAAGAATTAGGGTTTTTGCACTGGTATATGCCATATTTTCTCATAAAATATCAGATTCACCACTAAGGTTTTACACCTTAGATGTGTTGATAAACTTAAACAACTTATCAGATGATAGCTTTACAAATAGGTGAACAAAGATTTGCAAATCTTGGTGTCCTTTGCATTATGCTTATCCCAACAAAGTCAAATTTAATGGAAAGCTTGCTTATACTGGGAAAATACTGAGCCAATTAATTCAAATTAGGCTCTATTTTAGAAAATCTCAACAAAGGAGTGGGTTCTAAACATGAATTTAGAATAAACACACTGCAAATGTTACTAGAGATTTGTATATTTCTTACTTCAGAAATATTCCCGACAACGGTGGCGAAGTGTGTTGGTAACCAATTTTACACCTCCTTTGGAGACAGAAGTATCATCAATCAAAATGGGGTGCTTCAAGAATGATCAGACTTGGAAATTTACATTGTTTGTATTTGGGGAAGTGTCTGAAAAAATTATTGAGACTAGGATTTGGAGGGGTTGGGTGACACATATAAAAGGAATGGCCAACCTCACTACTTTTGGTCCTGCGTTTGAATAGGGTGAGAGGACCCAAGGGGTAACCCAAAACATAGTGAGATAGATAAATATTTTACTTCTCTATGTCTTTAGAACAATAGATCAATCTAGGATAAGCATGACCATAAAAAAACACTTTAGTTTCAAAAGTTGTCACACAAAGTGATGTATACACTTAGTTCATTAGACACAGGTTACTATAGGTAGATAAGCTACATTTTTTTGCATTTTTTGATAAGGAAATTGAAATCAAAGGTAACCTTGATTGATATTTGCAAGTAAAACAACATAATGACTGATAAGGAATTGTATTGCATGATGAGACTAGAAGTATGTTTATATTTGTAAGGATGGGGGATTGTAAGATAATGGATATTTTAATGACACTACTTACAATATTCACTCAGACACATATAACATTCTAGATAATAAAGAACAATTCACCAATTAGTCATAGTTTCTACTTAAAGGAATATTTGCATTCATTGATACTCAATTAGCACAAATGTTCCACACAATCCTTAAAATACTTAGCACAAAGGCTTGAGAAAATATTTCAATGAAGTGTTTCTTTCTTTTGATCTCATATGCTTAAGATTCACTCAAAAGCTTACAAAAATCCATCAACAAAATGATTTTAGTGAGGATTTTATAATTTCATTCAATATTGCAAAGTAAATACTCACACCACAATATTGAACAAATAACCAAAGCTTAATCACTAAGGACATATCTAGTGTAATTTAGAGAAGCAAGAAATATATAATTGCAATAGAAAATATGATTGATCAACCAAATGCTCAATATATAGAATCCAAAACATGTAAGCTAAGCTCATAATCAAAAAAATTTCATTTAAATATACCAAATTATTGACAAGGAACATGAAAAAAATGATCTCAATGCATGCTAATGACTATACATTGTAATCATCTTAACATTAGAATTTGAAAGAGTAAAAACTTAAAATGTATTTCTTCAGAAAATTAAGCAATATCACAACAAAATATCTCAATTCTTCCTTTTGCAAAAAATCTTAATAAAAACCCCCTAGTATGAGGACAAAACCCTCATACTTATACAACTACTTGATTCAATTTCCCCCAAAATGTCCTAAAGGATCCTTTGAACTCAGCTCGTGCAATTCAAAATCTTCTCAAAGGAAGTATATTTTAACTAAAAAGATTCCTTCTTTGTTTTTGATTGGGCTGGGTGAAGGAGGAACCATATGGTGACACATGGGAGAAATGAAAAGGATATTCTTCTATTTCTAACAAATTTTTTTGTCTTTTAGCAAATTGCATTTTGTTTGAAGAAATCTTCGATCTAGAATGTATTGTGAAGGTAAGTTTGTTTTGATCTCTGTCTTCTTTCTTCTTTATTTTTTAGGGTCCATTCCAGTGGGCTAATTCACGAGCTATCCCCTACCCTATTCTTGTAAGCATCAAACCTTTCAATCATTTGTGTGACAATTTCCTCATTGGGCCCCGAGTGATAGTGGAAAATGATTTCATGCTTCATACCTGTGTCATTAAGTTTCAGTAAAGATAAATATTTATTTCTTTATCCTCCTTGAAAATTTATCAATTGTTGATTCAATTTGTGCCCATTTCTGCATGGTAGATATATTGAAAACCCTTGGCTCCCCAAGTTTACCTAAAGCATGATTCTTGAAAAGTGTGATTAAATTCTCTCGTAATATCCATTCTGATATTTTCTCCACTATGTCTGTCCCAATTAATTTGTCTATCAGGGAATGAAGGCCGCCGATATACTCCATTGTTTTATCTCTTAACTCATCAAGGATTTCAAATATTTTTTCAAAATATCCACTCTTACTTTTATAGCTTCATAGTATTCTGTTGATTTCCTATAGACTTGAGAGATATAATCCCTTCCTTAACAACCAATTCATCACTTAAGTCTTTGATAGCTTCCATTTTTGGCAGCATATCAATCCACATTAATTTCTCAACTTCACATTTATCTGTTAATGCCTTGGTTATTTCTAATTTTTCAAAAATATGGGAATAATGTCTCATAGATTCCCTGATTATTTCTTCACCTCTGGTGACCAAATTATTTTCCCATTAGATGGTGGCCTCTCCTCTTTCTCCCAAGTCACTCACTCACCTAATATCATCATTGGTGATCTCAGGGATTTCAACTTGCCCTTCTTTGTGAGTTCTGGTCAATTTTCTAACCAAGTTGGATAATGCTTCATTCTTGGCCTTTAAATCCTTCTTGGTTTCTTTGAACTCATCATATTTTGGAACACTCCTTCTACTGCCATAGAAAAATCATGTTTCATTTCTTTAGTAGAAGGCTTACCTAATGAGATCTGGAGACTGAAAATCAGACATGGATGCTTCTCCTCGGGGAACATCAACTTTGGGAGTTGCAACATCTATGAATAATTCTCCTTTCTTATTCAGAGTCATCTGGAAATAACTTTTTCCTTTTTGGGTGGTCTTTCTGGATTGAGGAGAGCCAGGCTTTGTAAATCATCATCATTCAACTGTATCTCACCTTTTTCTTCTTTGGGAGAGAACTATCTATCCATTCCCTTATGGGAGACTCATGTTCATCAAGTGATTGTAAAAATAGAGTTACAGGGATGAATGTAAGGGATTTGGAAGATGAAGAAGGCATAGACATACCTTCTAGAGCTGCATACATTGGTTCTTCTTGAGTGCCTGGTTTTATAAGCCTGCCTTGATCCTCAATTCCATCCATAGACTCATATTGGTCTCCTACTTCTTCAAACTATAAGGGTTTTTGGTCACCAACTTCCCTTTCTTCTTGTATCGAGTCCTCACCCATTTTCTTACTAGGAGTAGGGACCATCTCACAAAGTTCCTGGGAATGAATTTAGTTGTGGGAATGTGGGCTTCAAGAATTTATGCAATCACTTCAGTTTCTGAGGTGTTTTTGAACTGTGACACCTGAAGTTTCTCCTGTGTTGTTTGTACTGGAATCTCTTGGTGTGAGGTTGTATTTCATGTCTAATAATCTGATCCTCTTCTACCACCCACTACTTGGAATTTTCTCTGGGGTGATCTCAATATGCTATGCTATTATGGAAGAGTTAAGACATCATGAATAAGATAATTCATAATGGGTTATTCCTTGATGGGTGAAGTAATTGGAGCTATTGGAATAATAAGATTTTTCATCATAGGTACATGTTTCTCAATGAGCAAAGTTGTAGGGGATTGGGAGGTGATAATAATGAAAAGAAAGGACATCAGGAATACTATTTTTTAGTGGTCTCTTCCTCCTCTAAATCAACCCATTCAGACACCTTAGTTCACTTCCTCTTCCAAAGATGGACTTGTTTCCTCCTCTGATTCTTGTAGACCAGTCTTTGGTGTTTGAAATTCATGAGGTGTTTCAGAAAAATTTTCTTCCTTAGGCTTCTTAGGAGTGGATTCCATCATTTTCTCCTTTCCTTTAGATCTGAAATAGATGTTGGAACAACTTGTAAGGGGTAACATGAACAATAGGCCCTCAACCATACCTTCTGAAGCATTTCTCCATTTCTTCTTGTTGTTTGAGGAAGGGAAGTTTCATTTTCAACTAACTCAGGCACTTACATCACCCATTATTGGCATAGATTCCAACTCTTAGAAGGAATCTTAATCTTTATGTCTCCATGAAACATCCCTAGTGGCATAAACCTTCCGATATGGGGGAAGAACATCATCAATAAGATTTATAGCCTATATTCCCTTAATATTGGGGTATGTTGGTAACTTACATCCACTCCTTTGAAAATAACCACCTTAAGGAAAGTCGGATGATATTTGTAGTCTTTTCTTGATTATATTTTTTCTCATCAACGTCCTAATTAACTGGTGGAAAAGGCTGAGAAGCAATATCATCCTAGATGTAATCTTCACTAATCACATTACCATCATCTTCTAACCCTTCAAAAGCTTGGATAACCCCAAAATCAATCATCTGGGACAATGTCATTCTTGAATGTTCTCTTCATCTAACTTCCCTTTCATCTTCACAATTCATCTAGAAATCCTCGTAATGAGGTTTATGCTCTATCTGAGTGGGTAAAACACTATGTAAAATATTCTTTATATCATAATGTTTCCTTTCCTCAAATCTATCCTGCATACATCTGTTCATTTCTCCTTCTAATGTTTTTTCCTTCTGGATGTTTGGGCAAGTGTAATTCCCAATGATCATGGGGAACTTGATAGGGGATGTTAGATGCTTTTGGGAAATGAATTGGTGTACTAATAATAATTTCTTGACCAATTCCATCAATGCCCATTTGTCATTTACACACATGGGGAGCAAGTAGGTTTCCCATCAAAATCGCTAACCCTGATATATGAAAAGGTCTGAATTAGATAAAATAACACCCATATTGAGTAATAACTCTCTTAGCATCAAGGGAAAAATCTCGCCTCTCTAGTCAAGGTGGTATAAATAAATTGTGGGTGCAAAGAAGTGATTAGCAATATTTATGTAATGCATTTCATAGTTTTCTAGCTTTAGCTGATAGAATACATCATACACCTTGGAGTTGCTAAGATCACCATCCATCAAGTAATTCTAGAAAAATCTCTATGAAAAGCAATATTATAAACCAAGTAAGAAGACATGAAAAATTTTTGCCATGTCAGCCTTTTCTCCTCTCGCAATCTGGGAAACTCCCATCATTTGTTCATGAATATGGTTACTTATTATCTCAACCCAAGGGAGAGGTTTTTGTTTGTAAGTATTACCTGAATGAACTAAAACATCCATTCCTAGAAAAAGGTAATAGATTATATACCCATTACTTGGTTCAACAATATAATCACATCTCCAACTTCCTCAATAAATTCAATTCTATTCAACTTCTTTGTCATTCTAGGGGTGGAATTTCATGGATTGGTTAGCCAATGGACATTCATAAACTTCATCCACTTCTTTGAATGTGAGTTCTAGTATTCCTATGCTGAATCCTTGGTAATATCCCCCTTCTTCCCTTGTGGGAGGAAAACCCAACATTCTATCAAATTAATACTCTTTGAAAGATAAAACCAAATCCCTTTCCCATCCCAAACTTCTCTATTTATAGGATTATAGTGTTGAGCACACACCCATACAAGCTCTAGGGCATGATGTAGTGGGAGGGAAATTAAAGTGAGGTCAATAAAACTATTGGCTATTTGGGTCATGGTGTCACTTCTTTTAGGGGAATATAACTCGCCTAAAATCTTCTAGGTTGATAGATGCAATGTTAGAATCTGTAATTCTATCTAGAGGGGAACTAAGATTGGAACTTGTTTTCATGGGTAATAGATGAAGCTTCATGATTCCGACATAGTTTTATCAAACCTCTTTTCACAAAAACCCAGACTTTTTAAACCGATTCTCAAAAGATCACAGAAAATATGGGAACTGATGAACTCACCTTTTAACAAAACTTTGGTCACCGATCAAAACCTGACTGAAAAAGTACTGTAACTAAATTATGATCTTTGGGTATAATTCTTACTTCAACTCTCCTTCAATACCACTTGAAAATCCTTTAGAACATCAAATCTTTTGAGTACTAGAATACTTTATAACAAGTTACCACATTAACTGCTCATGGATTCATGCATTAATGCCAAAGATTACGTTTGTGGGGAATTTTTCGTAATTCTCATCTTTTTCTTCTTTTCAACCATTGCAATCTTTTCACATCCTATCATCTGTGTATCTCCATTACACGATTCATTTGCATTAATGGGCCTTACTCCCATATGAATAGTGCATTAATGAGCCCCCTTTTAGCTTTTAATGGGCTTCAGAAGAATTTTGTAAAATGATAAATATAATGTCTTTGTAACATACAAGATGCATTTCTTTCTCTGCTCCCATGTATGCCATATACTTAGTCCATGTACCTAAGTCATCGGGCCTCAAGTTTTTTTTACCAATTGCATGTCTCAAATAAGCATAAGATTTTGTCCCCTTTTTTATTTGGCTCCCCAACCTTTTATTTTCACACATTGCCTCATAAAGACCTCGGGCCGGGGATCATCTTGTACTCTTATCCTTGTTATGTGCTCATTTATTTATGGCAATCCAGTCCTTAGAGAACTCTTTATTATGGGATTTGGGATCAAAATGCATCCTTTGGCCATGAAAATTATATCCATTAGCGATACCAACCTTCAAATTTATTTTGGGGTAAACAATTCTTGTGCCTTATATTCTTGTCGGGGACAAGAATACTCCCGACCTCACTTAAGATGGATTAGACAATAATAAATGCTCCTCAAAGACTTCTTATTCAAAATTGAAATAAATACCAGACAAGAAAAATGCTCAAATTTAGTACGAATCATGATCAATGACACATAATATACAAAAATGCCCGGATTTAATAGGATCAAATATGGGTACCAACAAGTAAAACATGAAACAACAAAAACATACTCAGCTTCACAAGTAGACAAAGCTATTGAACCTTACTTTTTGCTTGAACATGAAACTAGGAAGTATCCTAGGAAGAAAGCCCCACCACTAGTACTTTTCCTATCATCTTGAATTCCTTCCCAGTTAACATCAGTATAGGTTATCAAATCAAAATATTTTCTTCTTGGATACCACAATCCATATTCTCATCCCTTTGAGATATCTAAAAATCATCTTCATAGCTTGCAAGTGATTGTCCTTAGGATCATATTGAAATCTTCCTACAAGTCCAATTGCTTGCATAATATCAGGCCTAAAATCGTAGAATACAAAAAATTCCAATCATAGACCTAGAGACTGTCTCGATACACCTTTTTCAATTCATCCACTTTGCTTAGTCTATACACTGTAGCCACAGGTGTACTCACATGCTTGTTGTCCTCCATTCCATTTTTTTTCAACATTTCTTTTATATACTTTGATTGTGAGATGAAAATACGTTTTTCTAATTGGAATATTTACAAACCAAGGAAAAATGAAAGCTCTCCTAGTATGGCCATTTCAAACTCCTTCATTACATCGACAAAATACTTTTTCATGTCTTCATTATTTACTCTAAATATGATGTCATCTACATACACCACTTCTATCAACCGGTGATATCCTTTGTCTTTATGTAAATATTTCTTTATGCTTCTCCTTTTTGAAACCTTGGTCTAATAGTTTCATCATGTAAAATTGACAAGGGCAATTTTGTAGATAACCATACCAAAATTTCGTTTTGGTCCCCTAAAGAGGTCTGACAATGTTCAAAATGGCCTAGAAACTCCCTTTCGGAAATCAAGTTTTAAGAACTTAGCCATTTTTCAGCTTTTGAGCTGGGCGCAAGAAATGTTGTGTCAACACAGAAAAATGTACGCCCCTTACAAAACCTTTGGCACCCAAAATGACATGTCAACATTAATGAAGTTGCGCCCCTTTGGCGTAGGAAATTTCATGTCAACATCATCAAACATGCACCTAAAAAGTGCACTAAGGCACTGAATGCATCATGCTAACATCATAAAAGGTGCACCCATAGCATAGAAAATCTTGTGTTGACATCATAGAATGTGTGCCTAAGGCGCTAAAAGTTTCATGTCAACGCTAACCAACTTGCGCCAAGGTTCATTTCAAACTATGTCGACACTCGGAAAACCGTGCCAAAAAAGGTTGGTGAAATAATTAATGAAAATTTTCTATATATAGGCACTTAGCACCTGTCATTTTCACGAATTAAAAATTCTGAAAAGTATTCTTCTACACCTGTCAGCTGTCCTAGTCACCCCCGCACGCCGTTTTTCGAGTTTGTGGACCTTAACGTTGTCCTTCATCCTTTATTTAACCGGGTAAGTGGATTTTATCATCCTTGTTGTTGTTTTGGATTTATTTCTTGGTTATTGTTAGGTTTTAAGGTTTGTTATAAATCTAAAAATGAAAAAACCTAACAATCCATCAAACCATATGGAAAGCCCCTTTTCCTCTCCTTCCAGATCTGTAAATCTAGAAGGCCCCTGCCTATGAAAAAACCATGGCCTTTGTTCCCGGCCTATTATCTTATTGCAAACCAACCTTTACCATTTGATGAAACCAAAGGAGAAAGAAGAAATCCATGAAATTGCATAGAAATCCCTATAAACAAAGGCACACTATTATTTTTCACGTTGCAATCCCCATAGTCGTGCCTTGGCGCACTATCCCCCTTGCAACACATATCTAACCTGCGCCCAGTATAAACACTTAACAACTTTTCCTTGTGGCACAGGTGCATTCTAGATAACATCAACATTGGATGTTGTGTCCTCCAAATCTGCGCCAAGTAGTTTCCCTTTGGTGCACTGATTTCCTTTGCAAGAAATTCCAAAATTGCACCTTGGGTGCACTTAAAATCCATTCAACACCATCCTTTTCAACACCCAGCTAAAGTAAATTTTCTAAAGCGCAGGTGCACATCCCTTAACATCAACATGGCATGTTGTATGTTGTAAATCCGGCCCCTGTGCTTTTCCTTGCGCGCCTTCTCATGTCATGCAACATTCTCCAAAAGTGTGCCCTTTATAACCCTTGGTGCAAATTTTCTCCTGTCAACACAGGCGCACCTTTTTACATGTTGACATCCCCAAAAGTGTTCCTAGCCTTTTTAAGCCTCTCGCAACATCTTTGTGAGCCTACGCATTACGCCCTAAGCCTTATAATTTCTCATTCTTATTTCTGCAATCTGGTATTATGGATAACATGACAGTTGACATGGCTCTTCTGTGTTGGACCTCTTTGATTCTCCTTGCAGAACAACAACAGCCATCCTTGAGCTCACACATGTCTTCATCGAGCAAAAATCCAACCAAGTCTAAAGGAAAGGCAAAGCTGATAGAACAAGAAATGAAGTATAAATATCAGAAAGTCAGGATGCCTAACTCATATGCAGAGAGTTATCTCGAAATCAGAGACTCCGAGCTTGGGCACATTGATATGAAAGACGTTTGGAAAAGAACCAAATATGTTACTAGTGGCCCCTAGATGAACAAACTAGTGGGCAGCGGTTTGCACTTTTCAATTGGGCAGCTGCCAGTCTTGTGAATAATGAATTCATTATGTTGGTTTCACAATGCTACAACAAAGACACTAGATGTGTCGAAGACAAAGATGGAAAAACCATCATTGACCTCCTTGCTCGGCATTTCGAGATAACTCTGGGCATTCCCCATCATAGCCGATACGTCGCCATAAGCCTTGAAGACTGTAAGAAGGCATGGGACGACAATGAGGACAAGTGTATGCAGATGATGAATGAGCTATATCTCGAAGAACAAAAAGTTGGTAAGAAGATGGCCACAAACCATCCACCGTAGTGACTTCAATGAGGAACTGAGTGACACAATCACCTTCTTGAGTAGAGTGTTTGGGTTTCCTGATGGCCATCACTTCCATAAATGGATGCTGAGGTACTTAGAGACCATGCACAAGAATGTGCTTGATCAGCATTTTGACTGGGGTGAAATAATTAGCGACACCATCTCTCAGCAACTTCAACAGGTCATGACAATTGGGAAATTCTATATGAATTCCTACGTTGTATATGCTGCAGCATCAACGAGAGATTTCGCAGGCCTAGCTCGGAATGGGGTATGGCCCCAGGTCAAAATATATGAATACTATCCAGAGCTTAGGCTTGAGAATAGCATCCCCAATTCTCAAAAATCAACGACGCCTTCTTCTATGAGGTGATCTACCTTTTGAGGCCAAATATGAGACATGGCCGAACTAGCCCGAGTGTGAGCATTGTCACAAAGAAGTGGGGAGCATTGTTTACACAGTTTCCCACATTCACATATCTCAGGGTGGTGAATTTCAAAGGAGAACCAAGAAAGCTACCATGGTATGCAGGGCCGAAGCTAATTCTCTTGGAGTTGTCAAGGCAACTAATCACATACCATGAGAAATGCATGAAGAGAAAGAAGGGAGGAACTCCATTCCCCCTTACAGTGGGCTGATACACCTGCCCCACACTAGCCAAAGCATGAGAAATGTATGCCAAGCTTGAATTGCTGAATCTAAAGCACAACTTCCCAGCCAGGCCTACCTTCGATTACGGAGCTGCCTCCCACGGGTGAAAATTGATCCTATTCATGTTCCTAAAATTGAGGACATCTACATCGACCTAACACATGAAATAGATATCAGGTGAAAGGATCACTCCCGACTAGCCCTGGAGGAAATCAAACATTATGGCATAGCCATCATTCTAAAAGGATTTCAAGAGCCTGATCAAGAAATTGATCAAGTTTACCTTGACATGGATGGGGATGATTGGCCGTTTGTAGAGATCGATAGGGCCAAGGCACCAAAGACCATTCAGGAGAGGGTCAAACCCACGTTGTAGCACACAAAACATTGGTGCAAACAAAATGGTCTCACCTACCTTGGGGTAGATTTTACTACTTCTCCATCAGGTAGAGCACCTCCAAGAACGGCCCAGACATTGAAAGAAAAAGGAAAGGATAAGGAGGGAGAACCGAGCAAACAGCGGGAGGAAGATCCACGAAAGCCCTCCTGCTACTTCTGAAAATCAAATAGTGGACCTAGTGTCCCCAGATGAAGAAGAAGCAAGAAAGGTTCCAACGGACACATCCACTCAGGATGTGGTCACAGCTACAACCACTGAGGTAACAACCATTCCTTCTTCCGCTCCTTCTCCTCCCCATGTCATCGAAATATCTGTTCCTATGGATGTTTCTTCTTCTCTTCCTTCCTCCCTTCCATCTCCCACCTCTTCCATCTTCTCCTCTCTTGCGGATCTGTCACCCAGTGTTCCCTCCATCCCATTACAGATCCCTTCCACCTCCATGTCCTTTTCTTCTCCTGTAGTAACTCCAGGCCCTACAAGCAGTAGCACATTGGAATCCTTATCGATGCCACCACCAAGTGTCTCAACGTTCTTCCCCTGGCCTCTTCAGTTGCTTCCCCTTTCACCCCCGTTCCTTCTTCTATTTCCTCTACTCCCTCTCCCATAAGTCCAAGCTAGATCTCTGACCATCTGGGTCAACTCAAGAGAAAGGTTCCCATCACACCCATGGAATTCTCTGTTATTCGAAGAAGGGACCAAAGAAATAGAAAGTGATAACTTGCTTTTCAAAGAGCACTTTGGGAGAGAGGGTCATGGAGATTATATATCCTGATCCTACCAAAGAAAAGAAAGATCTGTCTCCTACAGAATTTACAGTGACCCAAGTCACAATGGGAACCTCATCTGAGAGCCTACAAGGAGAGGCCTTATCCATGGTAGATGCTCTCTATAAGAAGCTATAAGAAGCAAAGGAGGAGAAGAGAATACTCAAGGAGCAAAACAAACATCTCCTCCAAGATTTACAGAGAATGGGCAATGCTCCTCCTATGACTGCCACTGAGCCTACTGAAGTTCTCAGTCAGGACAAGATAAATGAATACGCCAAGATTGGTGAATAAGGTGCAGTAGTGTCCTCCTGGATAGAGCGAATCCTTAGAGATAGTGAGGAAATAATCAAGAAATTCACATGACTCTACTAGGGTATTGACCGAGCAAGCAAAGAGCTACAAGTAGTAGTAGGATCCCTCTCTGAGGATTTTGACAATGCCAGATTACAACATGAAACATTTTAATCAATGGTCAATTGCCCCATTGATGACCTATTAAAGGTCGGCATCATTGATCACACGTGAGAAAATAACAAGGCTCTCGTAGCTTTAGATTATTGGGTTGATCAAATGGAGTATATCCTAGAGAGGATAGATAAAATCAAGGATGAAGCCCTGGATGCAAAATACAACATGGAGCAGATAAGTTACAAAGATGGCTCCAGAGATGCTCAATGAAGCATTCACCTTGAGGGAGGCAGACGATACAATCAAGCTCTTCAAGGCTATCGTAACCCAAGGATTGGCACCAGAGGTCACTTTTGACCAAGAATCAATCAATAACCTTTTGGCTTGTTGTGATTTCATTGGCTACCTGATTGAAGCATGCGAGGAATACACCGGCTACCTGACAAGCTCAAGACTGAAAAATAAACTTGTGAAGTTATTGGCGACCATTTCAAGGGTCCAGATCACAATCAACTTCAGACAATGATTAGCAAGTTTATGGAATACCGAGCTCAGTGTCACATCGCCTCCTTGATAAGAAGCAAGACACTCCGTTCAAGCAAAGAGATGATGACAAATAGTTTCTCTTCTTGTGTACGCTTCAATCTTTTTGTAAAATTATCTAAAAGTATGTTGGCATTTACGATGACATCATCCATGTTGCATCATGGGATGTTGCCATCCACAAACTTGCCCAAAGTCAACTTTTGACTTTTTAGATATTTTGTAAATATCTTGTAAGATATTTTGTAAATAGTGGTTGGTTTTCTTTTGTCTTCTTCCCTCTTCTCTTTCTATAAATACTGGAATACTTTTTGTATTCCTAAGTGGACATTTTTGTATGAAAAATAGAAGTGAGGAAAGGAAAACTTTGTATTTTCTTGTAACAGAAGAAGATTAATATACATATTCAGACTTTGTGCTAAATCTGTGTGTTATTCACATCGATCTTTTCTTAAGTGAGATCTATGTTCTTATTCTGTTGGATTCATTCCTAAATTATTGTCATATGTTCATCAATATTGCTTTAATCATTTATGCAAGTAAGCTAGGCTCTGTCTACTACCAGCCCAAAGCATAAACCTTCTGACCTTTCTGTTTTGGAATTCATTTCTTTTCTTCCTTCAGATCTACCTTCTTCCGTTCCTTCCTCCTACCTTTCGTTCACTATTGGAACTAAACATACGGGATGAGATCCCAAACCCCCTTTGAAGTTAGAATAGTGTAGATTTGCAAAGATTCCTATTTTATAGAATAGTAATAAACCAGTTTCACTTTCTGTCTCAAAGAGGGGATTTGCCCGCACACCGTTGGCTCTGTTTCCTCATGACCTACCTAACCGATAGATTTTCAAACCAACAAATAGATATATATCCAATCTAGCATACCAAGCCCTTGGGGATTGTTTTAGACCATAGATAGTATTTTTAGTTTACAAATGTAGTCTTCATCATCTATCAATAAAAACCCTTCAAGTTGCTCTATATATACTTCCTCTTCCAATTTACCATTCAAAAAGGACGACTTCACATCCATCTGGTATACTTTGAATCCCTTAAAACATGCATATGCCAAAAATAATCTTATAGCCTCCATTATTGCTACAAGAGAAAATGTATCTTCAAATTCAATTCCCTCTACTTGTGCATAACCTTTACACACCAATATAGCTTTATTTCTAGTGACTTCTCCATTTTCATTCAACTTGTTTCTAAACACCCATTTAGTACCAATGACATTTTTGTTTTTGGGTCTAGGAACAAGTTCCCAAGTCTCATTTTTCTCTATTTGATTTAATTCTTCATTCATGACACTCACCCAAAAATCATCTCTACTAGCTTCTTGAATGTTTTTAGGTTCAATTTTAGATAATAGAGTAATATTTCCATGATTCAAGTTACTTACCAATCTTCTCCTTGTTTGCACACCAACTTCCTTGTTGCAAGAATATGAGTTTTAGGATGATCCTTCTAAATTTTTCTTGAAGGAACTTTTGAGTCTTGGCTCTCCTCAACCTCCTCTTCTTCTCCATCTGATTCTATGTCTTATTCCTTATTATTGGACTCCATATTTTGTGGGGCACCTGTTAGTGCAAATCAGCAAAGCACCCTGGATGTTGATCGATTTATAGTTTGATCATTCTAAGCATCCAAAGTGTGATTACACAACATTGAAACCTCTCTCCAAGTGTGGGACTTGTAAAAATGAGAAAGGAATCTCTAGAGAAGGCTGGTTCCTCTTCCTAAACTACCTGCCACAAGCTGTTCCAGTGCAGGCAAGCTAATCTAATCCTAATCTAACCTCCAAGGAGACAGGGAGAGAGAGAAAAGAGAAAAAAAACAAAATCCTACACTAAAACGGTGATACACCAGAGAAGGAAAATGCTGAACATCTATCAAAACTGCTATGAACACAGCTCCAACCTTGCAATGAACATTTAAATGTGCACAAATACCTGTAATGAAGAGAGGAAAGAAGAAAACAAGCAAAAAAATGAGCAAGGATGGACATATGCATCACAAAACATGTTTTTGTTGCTCGTAAGTTTGCCATGAGAACATCATTTTAATGGTAAAAGGCAAAAACACCATTACAGAGCAAGGAGGAGGTTCAAACTCCATTTTCAACCCTGGGGAAGAAAAGAAAGGAGAGCAGAGCAGAAAAGATGAACAACCCTTTGAAAAATGAGCCAAATCTGGCTTTTTACAATGCATGGGTCAAGCCCAGGAGAGAGAAAATGTGTAAAAACGTGGGAGCCATTCCTCATTGAATGAAGATACATTAAAACAGCATGGGCG
This sequence comes from Taxus wallichiana var. yunnanensis, assembly GCA_018340775.1. Taxonomy (NCBI): domain Eukaryota; kingdom Viridiplantae; phylum Streptophyta; class Pinopsida; order Cupressales; family Taxaceae; genus Taxus; species Taxus wallichiana. The sequence goes on along the minus strand of CM031240.1, from coordinate 232,625,823 downwards.
TCCTTACAAACCCATGCCCTGACATTTTTGACCATGCTGGAGAAGAATGCGACCCATTTTGCATTAAAACTAGTTGTTGAAACGTCACTTTTGGCCATTACCACGCGCCAGAGATGTTTCTTGATTTTATCTCTCCAAACTAAACCAAAATGTGAGATTAACCCTGGAATCATGTAGGGAATTTCACCAGCTTTCCATTGATATAAAGAACTCAAAAAACTGAGCTCTGGATCGAAAGTTATGGCCATTTGAAGATTTAGGGTAGGAACAGGCCCAAAACGGATCGGCGGGAAAAATAATTGAATTTTTACCCTTTCTCGGTCATTTGGAAAATTTTCCAAAATTTCCCCTTGCTCCGCCACTTGGATGACATGTGTCAGGATCTGGTTCGTCTGCGGGCTCATCCTTTGAAAATTTCTTGCCACTTGGACACGTGGCATGACTCGATCGTTGGCTGGGTCGGGCAAATGGGCATAAACAATCCTTTTGGATTTTTGGTGAAACACTTAGCCAAATTTCTAGTCTTTTTCCCCTTCTAACACGTGGCACATTCTGATTCGTCCCATGAGGCCTCCTTGTCTCTTTTCACCCGTTTCACCTTTTTGCGGCCCCACGCGTCCCTCGCATACCTTTGGCCCGACTGTCCGGGACGAAAATCTGCTGCCTTGGCTGATTCGGGCTTCCTTGTTCTGTTTGAGGTGAAGAAACGTGGCGAGATTCCATTCGTTGGTGGATCTTTCATCTTTTCACGTCCCTCACGTACTTTTTTCCCAACTTTTGTGCCCTGCATCGCCTGGGACAAATATCTCGAACCGCCCGAAATGGATGTCTTTAGCGAATCGGCCGATCGCGCCCCACGCGTACTTTTGGCCTAGATGTCCCAAACCGCATGAAACAAAGACTTAGACATTTTTTCCCTACTTTCAGCCATTTCAACTTTTTGCGTCCCACATGTCCCGACATTCCAATTGTCCCGCAGATCGCCTGGACTAGGACTTAGCTGATTTTCTTCATTTTTTTGGCCCCAAGCTTGGTACAACGAACCTCAGTACGACCCAAACCCTTCAGACCCGAAATGCCTTAACACAGTCCTGGAACCTTATTTTTGCATTTTTTCCATTTTCTCTAACTCGTTGGGATTTCTTCTTGGATGGGAGAGTTAGAGAGAAGCCGAGGGACCCCAAAAACATGATTTTGGGCCTTGAATCAATCTACTTGCTCGGGACTGAATAATCTGATGCATGTTATAAAAATTACCTTGAGGGGTGAATTTTGGATAACAATTTTGGCAACTCGGCGGGGTCATCTCACTTGCTTGGATGAAGTTACAGGTTGCTCTGAAGCATCCATTGGGCATGGAGTCATGAGTGGTAGCCTACAAACTGATCTCGAACTTTGAAAACCTCCTCTCGAGCCACTTGGAAACCCATCAAATGGACCGTGCAAGAGTAAAACCAGCACCACAAAAACTATGTACAAAATGAAAATCATACATGCTCCAAATGGAACATGCAGAGTGTGCACAAGCACTTCTTTTACTGAAAGCAAACCTACCTACTCTATTCTAATTGGAAGCAAAGGTAAGCTAAACAAACCCTGCAACTGGTTGTGCAAAATAGCTTCCTTTCTTCAAAATTGGCAACCATGCAACTGATTTGCATCGAAAATGGCTGATTGGATGAATGGAAAATCAACAAGAAGCTGGTCTTCCACCCAAATCATCAAGGTATCGGTGAAGGCAAATTCCAGTACCTCTTTTAGTTGTTCTACATTTGGATTGGAGAGGTATGACAGCTGATCCTTGGTTCTTTGTAGCTCATCCTCATGCTCAGAAGCAAGCATGACTGGTTGTGACTTATCCTTTGGCTCCAATGAAGTCAAATACCTTATTGGGCAAGGTATGATCCGTTTGATATGCCCATAGCTCTGATTTTCAACTCCAAAAATGGAGTCTTCTTGTAGACCTTCTTGAATGGATGGTGTGGAAGCAATGGTAGAATCTTTGTGCCCTTTCTCTTCCTCCAATGAAGGACATGAAAGATTAAAATCTTCCAATCTTGGTTCCAAAGAGCTGCAATAAGATGCAAGCTGCTGCAAATGCATGCTCTCCTCCTTCATGAAGAGGCTCGTGTGTTTGGGACGTGGAAGATGAAAGAAGGAATGGTGGGAACTCAACCGGTTCTTCTTCATCAAAATAGTCCTCCAAATCGATGAGATAAACTACCTCATTGTTGTCCTGCTGCAAATGCTCAACTTCCTCCATGGTCTCCTCTTGATCTGTAACTTGATCATCATGGTTTCTTTTGAGAGATCAAACTCTTCTTCAACACTAGAACTCGAAAGAGATGAAGTAGAAAGAAGAACTGAAGGTTCTCTTGTAGCCTACTTTGTGCTCAAAGCCCTTGGATCTGTAATTTTCTCCTCCACAACTAGAATGTGTTCCTCTTCTTTTGTATTTGGAGCAGCTTCTCCTTCCTCCAATGTTTGAAGACAATCTTGCTCTTGATTGAACTCTTCCTCCAGCATGAAGTTTGTCAAGTCAAACTCTTCGATCTGCTGCTCTAGAGGACAAGTTGGGACTGCAAGATCTTCTTCTTCTGCTGCAACAAAATCAGTCCTGACCACCATTTGTTCTCCAACTCCAACCTCTTCTAAAGGCTTAACCATCAAGGGGATCTTTGTCATCCCAAATTTAAGAGCCCAACTCTTCAGACTTTGAATTTCTTCATCTTTGTTTGGCTTCTCTTTTTGTTGTTGTTTTCCTTGACTGGCATTCTGATTTTCATCCTCCCAACATGGATTTGGGAATGCAAGAGGAGAAGTGGATTGTAACTCAAATGGCTTGGCAATTTTTTCATGGTGGTGGAGGTAGAAACTCTTGTTTCTTTGGAGGAGGGGTATTTCTGTTAGATCTTGTGGAGGGGATGACTGTTTGGAAGGGAAAAGGACAGAAGAATCGAGATGTGGTGGAAGACTAGGGAATGGAGAAATGGAATTAACTCTGGGACAGTAGATGGAGAGTTTAAAACTTGACACTGCTGAGATAAAACAGATTGGGAAAGAGGAAAAAGAAAGGCATGAGATGGCGTGCTTACCCGTTGACAAGGTCGTTGAATACTCCTCTCATACACCTCTATTTCTTCAATCCACTTTGCAAGAAATGGAAGCATTGCAATCATGAAGTCAAGCTTCTCTTGAGGGTTGTAATACCTTGGAAAAGGTCCCATCCATGGACATGGTGCTCCACAACCGATTCCAAATGCTTTCATTTGTGCTTGAGCCCTGACCGCACCATGTTTACCTCCATCTTTTGGATTTTCTCCAACAGACCAACATCTTGCATCTGATGGTCTTCATTATATGCATACTCTTTCTCTTGGAAAGCTCCATAGCCAAACTAATTTTGGCATTGCTGCTCATATGGGTATGTATGCTGATTTTGAATTTGTTCAAAATGATGATTTGGAGGATTTGTAAAACATGTTGGAGGTGTGATATACTGCTGTTGTAAATGTGAATTCCATGATGGAAATGAATTCATGATTACACAACTTCATGGAATGGAAAAGGATGAAAGAGATGGAAAGAAGGATGGATGGAAATGGATGAAAAAGTGGTCTGCAACTCAGAGAATGAGTTATTTACCAGATGGAGTCACCAGATGTGCTTTTGAAAGTGCCTCCAAAAGGATAAATCTTTAACAAGAACACACCAACCTGTCAAAGATAAAGTGAAAGACCTCTAAGCTCCCACCGGGCATGCCAAAAATGTTAGTGCAAATCAGCAGCACCCCCTGGATGTTGATCAAATTTCTAGTTTGATCATTCTAAGCATCCAGTGTGATTGCACAACATTGAAACCTCTCTCCAAGTGTGGGACTTGTAAAAATGAGAAAGGAATCTCTAGAGAAGGCTGGTTCCTCTTCCTAAACTACCTGCCACAAGCTATTCCAGTGCAGGCAAGCTAATCTAATCCTAATCTAACCTCCAAGGAGACAGGGAGAGAGAGAAAAGAGAAAAAAAAACAAAAGCCTACACTAAAACGGTGATACACCAGAGAAGGAAAATGCTGAACATCTATCAAAACTGCTATGAACATAGCTCCAACCTTGCAATGAACATTTAAACATGCACAAATACCTGCAATGAAGAGAGGCAAGAAGAAAACAAGCAAAAAAATGAGCAAGGATGGACAGATGCATCACAAAACACGTTTTTGTTGCTCCAGAAGTTTGCACAGAACATCATTTTAATGGTAAAAGGAAAAAAATGCCATTACAGAGTAGGGGAGGAGGTTCAAACTCCATTTTCAACCCTGGGGAAGAAAAGAAAGGAGAGCAGAGCAGAAAAGATGAACAACCCTTTGAAAAAATGAGCCAAATCTGGCTTTTTACAATGCATGGGTCGAGCCCAGGAGAGAGAAAATGTGTAAAAACGTGGGAGCCATTCCTCATTGAATGAAGATGCATTAAAACAACATGGGCATCCTTACAGACCCATGCCCTGACATTTTTGACCATGCTGGAGAAGAATGCGACCCATTTTGCATTAAAACTGGTTGTTGAAACATCACTTCTGGCCATTACCACATGCCAGAGATGTTTCTTGATTTTATCTCTCCAAACTGAACCAAAATGCAAGATTGACCTTGGAATCATGTAGGAATTTCACCATCTTTCCATTGATATAAAGAACGCAAAAAACCGAGCTCTGGATCGAAAGTTATGGCCATTTGAAGATTTAGGGCAGGAACAAGCCCAAAACGGATCGGCGGGAAAAATAATTCGAATTTTTTACCCTTTCTGGTCATTTGGAAAATTTTCCAAAATTTCCCCGTGCTCTTCGCCACTTGGCCGACACGTGTCGAGGCTCGGGTTCTTCCGTGGGCTCATCCTTTGAAAATTTCTTGCCACTTGGACACGTGGCATGACTCGATTCGTTGGTTCGGGCGCGGGCCAAAACACTCCTTTTGGATTTTTGGTGAAACACTTAGCCAAATTTCCAGCCTTTTTCCCCTTCCGACACATGGCACGTTCGATTCGTCACGGGATTCCTTGTCTCTTTTTGCCCATTTCACCTTTTCGCGTCCCACGCGTCCCTCGCGTACCTTCGCCCGGTGTCCGGGACGAAAATCTGCCGCGGCTGATTTGGGCTTCCTTGTTCTGTTTGAGGTGAAGAAACGTGGCGAGATTCCATTCATTAGTGGCTCTTTCAACTTTTCGCATCCCTCACATCCCTTGCTTACTTTTGTCCCAATCTGTCCTGATGCCTGGGACAAATATCTCCGAACCGCCCGAAATGGACTGTCTTTCGGCGAATCGGCCGATTCGCCCCACGCGTACTTTTGGCCCGGATGTCCCAAACCGCATGAAACAAAGACTTAGACATTTTTTCCCTACTTTCGGCCATTTCAGCTTTTCGCATCCCGACGTCCCAACTGTCCCGTAGACCGCCTGGACTAGGACTTAGCCGATTTTCTTCATTTTTTCGGCCCCAAGCTTGGTACAACGAACCTCAGTACGACCCGAACCCTTCAGACCTGAAATGCCTTAACACAGTCCTGCAACCTTATTTTTTGCATTTCTTCCATTTTCTCTAACTCGTTGGGATTTCTTCTTGGATGGGAGAGTTAGAGAGAAGCCGAGGACCCCAAAAACATGATTTTGGGCCTCAATCAATCTACTGCTGGGATCGAATAATCTATTGCATGTTATCAAAATTACCTTGAGGGTGAATTTTGGATAACAGCACTTTAGATCTTCTTTAGCATATCTCATCAACTTTGACATTTTTGCTTTCTACTATCTTTTTAGTCTCTTGTTATAACACCTATATGATGTTACTTCTCGAATATCCCTTCATCAGCTCTTGAGTCAAATTTTCTTATATATTCTTCATCTCTTTTGACTAAACATATATTTCCAAATACCCTAAAGTGTTCTACATTGTGAGATCTTCCTTCCATAACTCATATGGAGTGTGATTACCATTCAATCTAATTTGATCTCTATTTAAGATATATACGGTTGTACTTATTGCCTCTCTCTAAAATATATCATGAAGATTTGAATCACTCAACATGGTCTTTGTAATCTCTTGGATAGTCCTATTTTTCCTTTCAACTACCCCATTTTTTTGGGGTGTCATAGAAGCTGATAATTTCCTTCTAATACCATGTTCTTCACAATAATCATCAAATGCATTGGGCCAATAAGAACCTCCTCTATCAAATATTAAACATTTGATCTTCACATTCTTCTCATTTTCAACCAATGATTTGAATCCTTTGAACTTGTCTAGTGCTTCGATTTGTCCTTCAAGAATGCCACCCAAGTCATTCTTGTGTAATCATCTATAAGCAACATGAAGTAACTCTCTCCTTGAATGCTTTGAACCCTAGTAGGTCCACATAGATCAGTATGTATCAGCTCTAGAGGTCCTAAGGTAGAATATTCCTTGGATTTGAACTTCCTCCTAGTTTATTTTCCATGTTGACATGCTTTACACAAGGTACTTGCTTGTTTGTTGATTTTGGGCATGTTCCTTACACACTTCTTGGTACTAATTTTGACCAAGTTGTCAAAATTCATATGTCCCATCCTCCTATGACATATCCATCCTTCATCACCCTTTCTCATGAAGTAACTCTCCTTCTTGATTTCATTCAAGATGTACATATTGTTTTCAGTCCTCTTAGCCTTAGCAACCAACTATCATGTCTTGTGTTTTCTTATGTCACATCCTTTGCTATGAAATATCAAGGCATGCCCACACTAAGTAGATTTTGTTTCAATCCTTCTACATATAACACAATTTTTGTCAAGGTATTTCCATTATCTAAACTCAAGGAACCTTTGCCAACTATCTTGGCAGATGTATTGTCACCAAACCTTACTGATCCTGCTAAATTATCCTTCAATGAGATGAATTTACTTTTATTTCTTGTCATATGACTTGAACATCCACTATCAATGTACCAAATCATGTCCTCATTCTGAGTGTGAAAGGTATTTTGAACAATCAAGGATTCTTCATCACTCTTCATCCCTGTATTATATTGAGTTTATTCTTCATCTTTATCATTTATATGATCCCTCCTTAGCTCCTTTGAGCATGATACATGTACTATTTATCCATGGGGAATGATGACTATAGTCCACAACTCTATGACCAAACCCATTGCATGAAAAACAATATCCATTGAATGAACTTACATAGGTCTTGTACTACATCATCATAGTTAATTACCTTATGAAATATGATTTTCCTTGTCATTCTTTGAGAGACCTAGCTGTTCCTAAAAACATTTTCCTACAAAAATCCATATATTATCCATCCTTTTGCTTCTTGGGATCACCTCAAGCTTGTTAATCTTTCTTTAGAGAACCTCACTTTGATACCAATTGTTGGAAGAACAACCACTAAGGGGGTGAATTAGTGTGCCATTTAACACTTTATTTCACTTATCACTTAGCATTCATCAATCATTCCATTTAACTTAATTTTACTAACCAAATTAACATGAATCATCAAAACATTACAACATCCATACAAGCAAATGAAACATAAGAACACATGAACACTAGATTTGAGTGGGAAACCTTCATGGGTTAGAAAACCCACTGAAACAAATCTTTCTTATAGAAATGATTCAAATTTAGTTGGGAACTAACCCAACAAGGAGCACCAACCCCTAGATTTAGTGAGGCACAAACCCCACAAGGAGCACTAACCCATAGATTTAGTGAGAAACTAACCCCACGAGGAGCACTGACCCCTAAATTTAGTAGAGCACCAACCCCCTAGATGACTCAACACCAAATAAATCCACATGATTAGTTTTTCACCTCTTTAATTTTGCACAACAACTGATGATTACATTATAAATAGCTCCTTCTTTCAATCTTCTCTAAATAGGTCCTCTAGCCTTAACTCGCTCAAGAACTTCTTCACCAAGATGATTAGGTCCAATCACCTATCTCTCTAACATCAAAATACCCTATAGAACATCAAGACAAAATATCTTCTCTCTTTAGATGGTCACAAAGACCTCCACCTCCACACAAAACCCTCTTACTTGCACTTTTTCACCCTCTCCAAGGCTACACAAATATGCCTCATAAACTTTCTTATATACACGACTTAAGAAAACCAACACATCTAGGTTGGACATATATCTCAATATAACATTAAAAATATTATTTTATTTATAAAAATACCATTCATAAACCTCCTAAGGCTGGAAACAACATTTGAAAACACAACTCCTTTATTAGGACCCAATTAGGCCTAATAGGTCAAAACTTGCACCTCTCCAAGGTTAGGTGATCTTGAGCAACCATGCACTTCTCAAAAAATATGAAACCAATTAGACATTTTGTATAATCCTTAAAGAAACCTTCAACAAGCTTTAATCACCCTATATCATTATATCATGCAATGAAACAACCAAAACAACCAACTTTCCTCACTAGGTCTACGACCTCTTAAACTAGTCTTCAAACTTCCACTCAAAAACCATCGAACACATGAAACAAAAATAGGTATAAAACTATTACATGGAATTAGAGTCATCACCATATTATTTAGAGACTATCACTTAGGTCATCTAGAGAACAATTAACATTTTAGTGCCAAAAAAACAGATACTTTCACCCAACAACAAGAAAAACACAAATCTGTTTTGAAATCCTTTGAAGATTGGCCAAATATGATCACAAAAATTGAACCAACAACACATAAATAAATCACAATATTCAGCCCACACCGTAGGTCCCATATCACAATAAAACATAGTCTTGAGACAAAATCTAAAGCATTCGAGTTTAGACTTCAAGCACATAGAAAAAAATTAGGAAAAACTTCAAGGCACTCAGGGAAGACTCGAAGGATGTATTAAATTAGTTTTCCAACATAGTTGGTCCCATACCACGACAAATCAAAAATTCAGAAAAAATCTAAAGCATTTGAATAGAATTTGGACTTACTCCAAATAATTTTGTATGAGACATCAAAACAACAAACACCATTGTGATTTATTCAATTGGATCTTCTACACCTTGGTATTCTTGTTCCAACTGACTTGCATACCTTTTCTCATGAATTCTAAACCTCATTCTCATTCTCTCGCAAGATTCACCCATCTACTACATACTAGAGAACCACCATGAAATACCTTCCTCCATGAATGCTGACTAGGCCTCACAACTAAGCATCTTAATCATGTTTGCACCATCCATACTGACCTCCTCATGTATTTTCCACACATGCACACCTAAAAGAGCCTTCAACAGTCTTCATGACATCATCACCACATCATCCTATCACTGCAACACTCCTACAATCCATCACACTCACCAAGATACCTCAAAACATCATGCCATCTCAACATGACATGTCAACAATGAAGGACAATACCAATCAACCTTCATATTTATTACTTCATTTGACATCAATGATACCTCAAAAATCAATGACATCATCACACTTTGACATCAATGACAACAAAATTCCAACAAAAGTGGCCATGGGGACACCTAGAGGTAAGGGCCAAACTTCTCAATGTAAACCACATAAAACACACAATATGATATTACGAACCCTAGCCCATCCTCATGTACACTTAAAGCTCAACCCTAAAATCCATCTCAAATGTATTTAGAGATCAATGTGTTTATTACATGGATGAAGAGGTGTACTCTAATGTGTCCTGGATATTTATGACCATGATTTTAAGGGGATCCCTTCTTTGGAAGGTGTTTTGATTAATTTACACATAAGAGATATACAATATAATCAAACATAAGTTAATTCGAGATAATAGAAATAAAGGTATTAAATACAATAAATTATAGTTGTTTTGGAATGATGGAAGCGTGATTCATTGATTTATAATTGACCAAACAATAGAACAATGATGCACTTAGTGAATTCAGACTATCAATTGATCACAAAGGGTGCCACTTAATCGAAACTACTCGAGAAAAGTGTTGTCAAACAATGTGCAAGATTTAGAAATACAACATGCCTAAACGGTTTCGATAAAGTGAGATGCTTGTGGTTCTCTCCACTATCTAGGTTTTTGATAATATTCCAGAAGATTTTGGGTCTAAAACTCTTGGGATCCCTTTCTTTGTTCCCGTAATATTGTTTCGTATGTTTGTATGATCTTTGATCATGTGTAATGATGTTTTTTCTCTCTTCTATGTCTAAACCTTGATTGTGCATGTTTGAACATAATAGAACTTAACAAGATGTTATCATTAGGTTACACATGCCCTAACCATACCTTGTAAATGTGATGCAATCATAAAAAGGGTTCCTAATGAAGAGATGCATTAGACCACACAACCCATAATACTTATGTACCACTAATAAAATGGGTGGAAAATAATAAAGGATAATATACATCGAAAAAAAGAACAAATTTTATTTTATTGAATGGATAGAATTAAGTTACATAAAAATTTGTAAATAAAAAATTACAATGATCCCGAAAGGGATATTCAAATAAAAGGGTTCTATCCTAAACTTGCAAGATTTGCAATTATCAAACCGAACCAATAATGGTTCCTTATGCACACTCAAGTCATAAAAATCACAATATTCTTTCAATATTGACTATGTATATTATTATTTTGGTTTCCAACCACTTAATAAATATAGACACTAGGAGTAGATATACAAGTTGAAACAATTATTTTTCCACATCACCCAACCATCTACTTGTGATGTATCATCCGATTATTATGAAAACTCAATAATCAAGGAATTATATATATGACACACATCATTCATGTTAATGCGGAATCCATCTACCATGTGAATTTTGCTTCATCCCCCATCTACACAAGTGTGTGGAAAAAACCAAGTTACACACAAACCTTTTATTAGTTTTCCATATCATAAGCTACTCACCATTGCGTAAGGCTATGAAATATTGTGTGTATTGGACATATTTCCATATCTTTCAATATTTTATCAAATAATGTTATTTCCCCCTACTTCTATAATTTCTCACCTAGTGTGAAACATCCCAAATTTTGTATAGGCTCAACCTATGTATCATGATATCACTCCTTTGCACCTAGAGTGTGATGTTGAGCTTTGCACAAAAATACTATTTTACAAAAACTTATTTATTCCATTATGTTATGCACTTATCCCTACTTAGTATTTTTAGGTATGTATATTTCTTGAGCTGTCCATGACCCCCACATGTATATCCATTATGTTATGCACTTATCCATGACCCCCACATGTATATCGATCAACGATCAACACCTTATGTTTGGGGCATTTGCAACCATTATATTTTCCACTCCTATGTTTCAAGGCGAATGATATTTTCACTAATTCCACCTATTTCATATGTCTTTGGTTCAACTTACCTTAATTATTTATAAATTTTAGAGTTTGTGATTTGTATACAACACAAAACCTTCAACATCAAACAATTCCTCCACTTCTTCAATGCTTCATGTGCAATAACATATAATTCCTTATCATAAAATGAATGATTTTTCTTGGAATTATTTAAGTTTTTTCTTAAGTAAGTGATGAGTTTACCTTCTTGACTCATAAAAACTATAATTTCTATGCCAATAACATCACAACCCACCTAAAACATCTTGCTTAAATCAAATAGTGCCAATGCTAAATATTTAGTCACCTTATTATTCATTCTTGGAAGTTGTATTCTACGTCCGCACTCTAGAAAAATACTTTATATCACCTTTCCTCACCTATGGGATATGTGAAAAATTATAATGAAGTATCTTATGATATTCTGTAAAATATCACTAATTTTTGGAAACATCTTGCTTCAAATTTACTCTTAATGATTTCTATCCAACAACAATTCTCACCTTCTCTAGTTCCATCTTCAACCCTTCTTTGATATATCACAAATACAAAGCACAACACTTCTTCATTCATGAAGCTGAATTTATTCAAACTCACTTGAAACTTCTCACACAAGAACTAAACAACTTTTCTCAAGTACACAATATGCTCCTCCTTGGTATTATTGAATATCAAAATGTCATCTAAATAAACAATGAAAAACTTACTAAGAAAAATCATCAATATATTTCGCGAGTCTCATAAATGTGCTAGGTGTGTTATTCATGCCCAAAGGTATAACCTGACAACTCATATATGTATCTAATGTTTTGAATGTATCATTCTATTCATCTCACTGTATTATTTAGATCTAATGTTGTCAACTCTTTAGATCAGTTTTGGAAAGATCAAATAAATAAATCGAGCAAATCATCCATGCATGACAATGGAAATATGTATTTGATGAAAATAGTATTGATGGTTTTGAAATTAATGTACATAATCCACACCCCACCTTTATTGGTGCAATTACTGAAGATGCTATATATGAGCTCAAGATTTCATGAATAAATACCTTCTCAAGAAAATCTTAAAATTTCTTCTTCACCTCCTCATTTTATTATAGTGTCATCCTATACACATATTTGTTTGAAAATATTAAACATGGTATCAAGTCCATTTGATGGCATACTAAAATCCATCTAGGAAATCATTCGAAATGATCTCCTAAAACTTATGCAACATCTTCGATTTGCATTGAAGTGATTCTCCTTGTATTGTGATCCCCTATTGTGTGGGGTAAGCTATGAACACACAACATGCCTTCTCCTTCTCTCGCATCCCTCAAAAATGTACTTTTTGACACAATCAACACCATTAAGGTGTTTTCTACCTCTACAAATCTATCCTTTAAAGGATTCAAAGTGTAATACTTACCATCCATCCATAAGGTATAGGTATTTTCTCTTCTATCATGTAGATATTTCGATCAAACTACCAATGAGTTTGCAACAACACATGATATACATATATTGGTGTTATGTCACATATAACTTCATCTTTATATGCATAAATATGAAATCGGCAAGAAATTGTTCATTTAAAATAAAATCACACTCCTTCAACAAACATGACACCTTGTATTGTTTTGAGTCCACAATATTCTTTAGAAAAAGTTTCTTAACCATTTCATTAGATACTATATTATAATTAACGTTACACTACTACATATAGTGCTAATACATCAAAATTGGGGTTGATTTCAAGCTGATTTGTGTTTGGGATTTTTAATTTTTAAAGGGATATACAACAAAAATATGACATGATAATATTGTCATTAATATGGTGTGAATGTGACACAATTTCATCACCTTTGTGTCACCTTTGTGTCATGTTAGTTTTGATCGCATGCCCCCAAACTTCGTATTTAATCCCAAGTGGATGTAATTTTCACTACACCTATCATTTTCACTCTTGTGAAGAAGGAGAAGGAGCTCAAACAACCTAGTGTTTTTGCTGCATAAAAAGAAAAGTAATTTAAAAAAAGAGTTTTCATATTTTTTTGTAAATAATTAATATCAAGTTCAAATAATCTTTTGATTTTATTTTAGTTTCAATACACAATATTATAAAAAAATTCCCCGGGTCTACATATCCTTGAGTCATTTTGTCAATAAAATAAATTAAAAAAATGCATCCCATGACATGTCTGTATATCCTAAAGTCAAATTTTCAAACAGTTTGTGCTTTGTGCATGTAAACAACTAAAACATTATACAAAAAAATTACATTTTACTTTGATAGATGTCCATATCCTAAACTGAAACTCCCATTTTTCACATGGGATTCAAGTATGCAAAAAATATTTTGGCATATATACTTACACCAAACTTGTGATTTTTTTTTAATTTTACTGAACTTTATTCTCATGTAACATGAACTCCAACTTTATTCATTATTTTTACATGGGAAATTTTTGATGCAATATTGCATTATCTTCCCTTATGGTTTATCTAGATAATTATTCATGAATTTAAATATGTTAAAATGATGATTACGACATTAGGTTGCAAGAAAAATAAATGCGGATTTATTTCTGTGTTGATTCCAAATATATTTCCCAAGGTGAAATATGTTTGTTTGCAGAATTTTTGTATGTGATACAATGTCCAAGAAAACAATGATCACCCCACGCCATGATTAAAATTAATTATAGGGTATTCTAAAACTCCCTAGATACTTAGAATGAGCACAAGGTCAACCAAGGTGAAAACTTACTCAATGCAAAAATGCAAAACAAAACTATACTTCAAATCATAACAAGGAATTTAAGAAATACATGTTTTAGGGATGGTATGAAATCCACACTTGTACAACGAACCACAAGTTCATTGTGGAACTCTATAGAACATGAATAATGTTTACATGACACAACACCTATATTCTATGTAGAAACTTGGGGATACAATCAATTGTAGTGGGGCAACTAATAAATACCAACTTTTTCTCTTCCTCTCATACCCATCTAACCACTAAGAAAACACATCTACACAACCACCAAAAGGGTGAGTGCACAAACATGTGACCCACATATATCATTAAATTAGCCATGTAAGGATGTAATCTAATGGAATATATAAATGCAACTCTATCAATCTCATACAAAATAGAACATCTGCATTATAACTGTTAAAATTAATTGTATTCACAACATTTTGTGTAAATGTAGAAAAATCATTGACATTTTTAGTGTTTTGTATCCTCTAGGAATTATCTATATTTGCATAAATAGGAGAATAAGAATCAATATCATTATAATCACCAATGTTTTTGCATACACACATGAAATTGAATCAAAGGAATATGACTATGATTAGAAATAACATTGCTCAACCTATAAATTCAACTTGTAGATGTAATTAACGTTACTTTCTTTGATGTCATTAGATGTACACATGAATTTTTTTTATAATCAATCAGGTTGTTATTGTAATCAATCAAGTTATTATTGTAATACGATAAAATTATTATTATTTATTTCAATTTTGGAATTAATTGTGAGTTGTTTCATTTCATTAAATTTAGTTTCATTTGTTTCCTTGAGTTTGAATATGAAATTTGAATTATTTATTTTACTTCAATGTCATAATCAATCAAGTTGTTTTGTTTAGTTAAATTTGTTTTCATTTATTTCTTTTAGTTTTTAAGTATGAAATTAAACTATTTTATTTACTTCAATTTTGTAATTTCAATAAAGTAGTTTTGTTTTGTTAAATTTGTTTCCATTTTCCTTTAGTTCAAATATGAAATAAATTTTTTTACTTCAATTTTATAAAATTAAATTATTAAATCAAATTGTTGTAATTTGGTAGGAATTTTGGTATGTAATGGGTCAAAATGTATAAGAGCAAGGAAGGTTGATTGAAATAGAGACCCTGAAAAGGAGAAGCAATACAATGAAAAGAGAAATAAAACAAACAAGTTAAAAAGGAACAAAATTTTCTTTAAGCTCACAAAGATCTTCAAACTCAATAACCCCTTGAAGCTATTCAAACTCAACAAGCACTTCAAGAACAAGAATATTTTAAAGATCAAGATATAATAGATGAAGAATTCAAAGGAAATAATGAACAAATAGAAATGGATGAAGATGTTGATTGTGCTCAAGGAGAGGAAGAAGAAATTTTTTCTAAATGGAGGATTACCAAACTTGAATAATATTGAGGATATGGATGAAGATAATTTATTTGCTACTATTGAAGAGAGTAAGTTAAAACATGTAAACACAATAAATTCCCATTTAAAAATGATATACAAATATTATTTTCAAAACAAATATTTGATTGGTAGAGCTCAATTAGTAGTAAGACTTATTCAATGTAAAGATATGGTCCTTGTTTTTGACTTGTTAGGATTTGATTAAAAGATACTAATAACATGAAAAATATCATGGTACAAAACTTAAATAATGCACTTGGACATTGTTGGTAGCTTCTCTCATACCAAATAACTTTCTACAACATGCATATCTATCATAATAACTTTAGTGGGTTTAGAAATAGGCAAAAAGTGATAGGTCACAACAATTGCAAATGCTCTTGGTAAAGGTAGAAAAACTATCTCAAGGTATGTGAAGTGTAGGGTTAAATTGGATGAAAGCATGGAAGGGAATTGGGCATTGATATGTAGGGTGCCTCAAAGAAACAAAATTTATAATGGTGTAAAAGATATTATTATTGAGTATTGGAAAAACCATACTCACACATATTAAAATTCTAAGGATTTTTACAAATTAGGGATGGTCCTAGTTTGAGGAAAGAACACCCAAAGAATTTTCTAGAAAAAACCCAAAGTGAGTTGTATAGAATTTTTAAATATGACAATCTTGAAATAAAAATTACATAATGAGAATTTGAAGCAGATGTATGTAAGGAAAAATACAATATGTGAGACATGTTATTGTTGTATGCATATAGTGTTTGATCTATATCTAGCCACATTAAGAAATTTTAGGGATCAAATGGATACAAATAATGTCCCCCCCTCTACATGCAAGTTAGATTGTCATTTATATTTTTGTCAAAAAAGTAGAAGGTACATGTGAATTTAAGGATGATTATATCAAAGGGGTATGTCGAATGTGGAAATTTAGTGAAGCTATCAGAATACATTCATGACTCATCAATATACCAAAAATTATTTTAAATAGGTTTGAGTATGAAATTTATATTGGAAATTCAGGGAAGGAATCAAAGAATATTTCCCTTATAGAAACAAAAGTTCTTGTTTGTGATTTCATGGCCAAGTTCAATATTTTTTATCCATATATAAAACATAGCTATGGTTCAAGGTGACAAGCTTTGGAGTTTCATAAATCTAATAAATTATTTTCCTATTGGTTGCATTGTGTCTATGGTTGAATTTGTTGAGAAATATACATTTTTTCCACAAAAAGAGATTCAAAGTCAGTATTATCATTTAGATCAGGTGGCCATCATGGTGCATGTGTGTTATAGACATGCACAACATGATGTCAACAATGGGATTCATAGTACAAATGAAAATCTAGTGATAATGAAAGAGGTTCATTTTTATATCAGTGATGACACAAGACATGATAGATTTTATTTTGCTCATTATTTTGAAATGTTTTTCAAATATATTAAAGAGAATCATATCAACTTTAATGAACATTGGGTGTGGTCAGATGGTTGTGTGGGCCAGTTCAAGTCATCAAAATATTTAAAATGGTTATGCCATATGCATCATAACCATCACGTATGACATGTGTGGATTTTTTTGAAAGTGGGCATGAAAAAGGTGAACGTGACGGTGCTGTAGGTGTTTGTATCAAAGTTGCACTTTGACATAAACAACTCCAATTTTATGGGGTTCCACTTTGTGATGCCTTTAAATTTTTACAATTGGTTCAAGTCACAATTCGGTGGTGTTAAGACATTTGTAACTGAAAATTATCCCATAATATTCTTTTTGGGAAGTGAAAGATAAATTAAATTCTACCCCAAGTTTTTTACATAATTTTTTTCATTATTATATGACTTTATGGTTGATGTTTTTTGAACATATATTGACCAATCATAAGAATACAACTATAGAAGTTTTTTTGGTACATTTATTTTCGTTAAGTCACGACAACTAAAAATAATCTAGCTATATTGAAAGAGGGATTATTCCCGTGTTTGTGATTTTTTCATAAATGAGGATGGATATATGAGTGTATGTGAAAGAATCACTAACAAATATGTGCATGAAGGAGATAAAAAATAGTACAATTGACACTAGTTTTTGAGGAAGAGGATGTGGATGTGCAGGATCCAATTTTTCTCTTGATTATGATCGTTTATCTAGATTTTTTAGAAAGGTAAATTACATTATTGTACCATATTGGAATATTTATCATTTTTATTCATGAAATGATGTATATATATAATTACTTATGTTGTTTTATAATATTGTGTTTGTGCAAGTCATATATTTACGAAGTTATTATAGAGGAAAATAATGTATAAAGTGTTGATTATTATTGGTTAAAATGTACAAAACAAAGTCAAAGTTTATTACTAAAATTATAGATGATGATGTGAATCACTTGTGATTGAGGGTACTTACTTAAAGCAAGTGGAACAAGAGAGAGAAAATTCAATAAAATTTATTGATTACATGTTGCATACTGAAGGTTCTCCTTTACAACCACCTTGTCATTGCTACATGTCATCACTTAAATCCTATGTCATCTCATAGTAAGTGGGAACCCCATATGGAAGACCAAAAAGGATGTTGGATATTGTTAAGGGAAAAAAAGATCCCGATGCCACCATTAGATTTTAAATATTATTTTGGGATCTATGATGTATGGTTTTGATTTGCAACATTTAAATGCTCAAACTATGTTATAAGCATTACAATTTACTATATCCACTCCATTAGATATTTTAATTTTTTTTTCTATGATCTATAGGGTTTTTGTAATGTATGACTTGAATATTGTGCTCAAATTTAGTAAGAAGGATTTAACACATAAATACTTGTTATTTTGTTTTTCTTTGATCTATAGGATTTTTGCAATGTATATATTGAATATTGTTCTCAAATTTAGTAAGAATTGGTATTTAACACATATATACTCATTAATTTTGTCATGAATTCCCAAGCAAGGCATTAATGTAAATTTTATCCCATAATGAGGAAAAGGATCCCATAACCACATGGAAGGAATTACATGTTCGTAAGAGGAAATTTGGAAGAATGGATATCCTTGATACTATGACACTAGGCCAATAAACCAATGAAAGGATAAATAGAACCAACCATAGCAACATTAGAACATAACATAGAGGTTTGATCCATGATAAGAAAAAATCTGGTTGTGAACGAAAACCAAGTTGAAGAAGACAACAACCTTGTCAAATTGGATTTTTTTGGAATGCCTTCTTGTTTCGCTTGAAAGTATAATACCGGGTAAAGGATATTGTGTGGAAATGATCCTCCACTCTGATGGGAAGTGAATTCAAGAAGGAGATGGTGTGGATGTGCTCCTTATTAGTTTCATGCCCAATTCTCCCACAAATCAGATGTGAAAATCACACAATTTACACCCAATTCTATTTCATTCCTCCAACAAAAAAGTCATCTCAAAAAATATGGTGTGAGAAGAGTCTCTTCTTCCTTATATATTAAGTTTTCTCATTTCTTGGATTTGTCAAAGTGGATGTTTTTCTTTGGAAGGCCTTTTTTTTATTGAAAGTGTTATACTAGGTGAAGGATATTGTGTCGATGTACTTCTCCACTCCGATGGGAAGAAAATTCAAGAATGAGATGGTGTAGATGCGCTCCTTCTTAGTTCCTTAATAAATTCTCCCACAAATTATATGTGAAAATCACCCATTTTACACCCAATTCCATTTCATTCCTCTAATGAAACAGTCGGTTCAACAAATAAAGTGTGAGGAGAGTCTCTTCTTCCTTATATATTAAGGTTTCTCATTCCTTATCTTTGTCAAAGTGGATGTTGTGTTGGAAGGCCTTCTTGTTCCACTTCAAAGTGTCATACCAGGTGAAGAAGATTGTGTGTACATGCTCCTCCACTCTTATGGGAAGATAATTCAAGAAGGATATGGTGTGGATGTGATCCTTTTAAATGCCATGCCCAATTATATGATAAATCAGATGTGAAAATCACACAATTTACACCCATTCAATTTCAGTCCTCCAATGAAATAGTCATCTCAATAAATATGGTGTGAGAAGAGTCTCTTCTTCCTTATAACTTTTCTCATTTCTTGGCCTCGTCAAAGTGGATGTTGTGTTGGAAGGCCTTATTTTTCTGTTTGAAAGTGTCATACTAGATGAAGGATATGTCATAGACGTGTTTCTCCAATCGATAAGAAGTAACTTCAATAAGGATATGGTGTGGATGTACTCATTCTTAGTGTCATGCCTGATTCTCGATAAATCAAATGTTAAAATTACCCAATTTATAGCCATTCAATTTCATTCCTGCAACGTAACAACCATCTCAACAAATACGGTGTGATAAGAGTCTCTTCTTCCTTGAACATCTTATGTTTTCTCGATTTCTTGGTCCTGTCAAAGTGGATGTTGTGCCAGAAGGAATTCTTGTTCCACTTGAAAGTGTTATACCAGTGAAGGATATTATGTGGATGTGTTCCTACACTTCGATGGGAAGAAAATTCAAGAGGAGATGGTGTGGATTTGGTCCTCAATTCCGTGCCCAATTATCCCACAAATCAGGTGTGAAAATAACCAATTTGCACCAGTTCTATTTCATTCCTACAAACATTTAGAAGGAATTACAAACATGTTCAAGGTAATTTGGAAGAATTGATATCCTTGGGACTACATGGCACTAGTTCAATAAACTAAAGAAAGGAAAAATGGAGCCAACTTACTTAACAACCCGTAGACACTAAAAATTGCATAAAACCACTATTACATCATGTTTTTCTAGAATTATATGCACATGAGTTTTGAATAATGAAATAAGGTCTTAGTGGCATCAGTCCTTCATTGGTTTACTCTTTGTTGCTTGATTGGACTCAAATTATTGTTATTTTCATGTTTTGTTTGGAGTTTAATCCTTTAAACAGAGATCTCTACCACCCTATTTTCATTTCTTATTGGTAGTTGAGATTGGGTCGAGAGAACAAAATAGGTTCAAAACCGTACACACGGTCCTGACCATATTGTAATGTCTTGACCCCCTTTGTTTTCTGATTCTTTCACATGTATGGGCCAATTTATCATTCTTTTATCTTTTATTTTATATATTTTGGGTTGGCCTTTCCGGCCACTAAGGTCCTAATTTCAAAGTAAGAAATCATATATATACAAGTCTAACCTAAGCATTTACTATCTAGAAATCATTTATCTATCAATCACATACTATGTTGAAAAGTAAAGGAACACTTTTGCATCGCATACATAACATAGGGGCATAGATTTGGTTTTCTCATCTACTCAAAAGGTTTTGATAGGGATGAAGTAGTTTAGCCTACTAGTGGTGTGGAAACACAAGGGAAAATATAAGGTAAGGGATATCTAAATGCACATTAACACAAATCACTAGGATAACTACTTGGATTTTGAAATGTAGTGCAATAATTTGTGACTAATTTAAAGAAATTTAAATATTTATCACATGACTGAGATCAAATAGATAAAGTAGTAAAAACAAGATCTAACATGAAAAATACAATCAAGGTCTAACATGCACAAGACAAGAAAGTTTGCAAGATAGGATATAAGAGTGACTTAGCTTGTATCATGAGATGTGGACTGAATTTGGAATAGGAAACATGATGAGAAGTTTAAGTCCGAACTATGCAATCCTTGTCTGAGAAACTAGAGTTTGGAACTTTTTCATACATAACCACCCAAAGGGGGACATGTTTGCCTTGGGTGCTAGTGTCCAATTTGGGCACTAGTGTCATGTAAAGTTCTTCGATTATGTTCTTTTTGGGGTTTGAGCTTATCTTCTTCCTTTTACTATTTTTACATCAACTTTACTATAAGGTTCCTATATCACACATGTACTTGAAAAAGAAACCCTAACTACCTGAAAAAGGCCCAAAAAAACATTAGATGGAATACATAATGGATATGTTTAAGTCAGATTGACCTCGGCCATCACCCCAATGTGATTTTCACTTAACTTCACACTAAATTTCAGAATCTATGTAGTTATAGTGTGTGTGATTGAACTATATCACTTGAAGCTAGGTTTCCCTTGTGTTAGTCATACCAAGATAGTGGGATACAACTACTTTCCCCCAAGATGAATGTGTGATATGGAATTTAGAATAATCCCTCCTATGCAATGAATAATGCATCCCAAAATGTAGTCCTTGAGTGTTTCTCTTGTAGATGGTAGATAGAAAGTGATAGACCAAAGTTGTCCAACCCTAATAATAATGAGTAAGTCATGCATATATATGATTCCCTTATTTGAATTTTATCATTAATAACTAAATTTTTGACTCAAAGTAATAAAATATACTTTATAAAAGATAACAAATGATGTGGCATTTCAAACTTGAGAAAATGTGGGAAAGGGACATAAGCGCCCAAAGGGGATAATAGCACCCACTGCTGCTCCCTGTCTCTAATGAATTGTACTATTTGAGATTCTTGGAAGATATAACAGAACATATAGAGTTAGTTCAAGTGTTGTTAAAGGTAAAAAATGAAAGTGACCATTTGAGAAGAGAAAATGTCAAGAGTACCAAGAGGGATAAATCAATATAAAATCAAAACAAGTGTTGTTAATGTCTAGTTTTCTTACTTAGGAATCATGCATATATTATGACATAATTAGAGGCGTGATGTAAGTAGTAAGTGCATGATTTTGTGCTTACTCCCTAATTTATACTAGTGAATGATTTTTGGTAGCATAAAGTAGATAAGAAGAGCATACCTTGTGGAGAGCCGAAGGGAGTTATAATCGATAATGTGTTGAATGAGGATTATATTTGATATCATGTCGAATGAAGATAATAGAATGTGTATCATGGAATCTAGAGGAGGATAAGGATCCTAGGGTGACCTTGTGTGTGCAATAGAAATTATGTATGCATTTATTCCTTGGATATTGCCTTTGTCGGAGCGTCTTGAGATTGAGATTGTTCCTTGTTCCATTTTTGTGTTTCCTTTCATCGAGAGTAAGGTCGGACCTACAAAAGAAGATAAGTGTAGTCAATGTTCATGGTACATGAAATTGATATTTAACTTAGTAAATACAAAAATAGAAATTCTTATTGAAAAAAGTGAATCAAGGATATAGTACACTTGTGTGCCATGAGAAAATAGAATTGTACTTGTATATTTTCTTCCTTGGATATGGTTGGAATAGTACCAATGATTTAGGCATCCTATCGCCAAATTGAGGATTTGAGTGCCATGTCGCTAAACTAAGGATTTAAGAATCTTGTCAAGAACCCAATAGAAAATGGTCACAGATGATCCCAAGAAAGTAGAGTAGTTAGTTCCCCATCCTAAACTATGTAACTTACCACTGATTTTGTTCACGTTGTTCCTGATAGTAACCTTAAAATGAGTATTTTATGCTGAAAATTGGAAAATACTATCACTTGAAACATGTTGTTCCTATAATGTTCCCTTTTCTACCCTAGGATAGAAGCGCCTAGGTGGGAAACTAGCACCCACTTCTCCTATCTGTGTTGGATGCTTCTATCCATGCTATGATTTTGGACCAATTATGATTATGAACCTATTTTTTTATCTCTTGTTTATGCTAATTTTTTTTGTGTACCCTTCTATATCTAGTTTCTAAACTACTAAGAGGGTGAAATATCCATCCGATTATTTCCCCACTCATTTGGGGTGTGTGAAATGAACCAAGGAAAGCGTGGCCCAAATGAGGAAAGATGAAACTTATGTGCACATATGAAATAGAAATCTGTAGGGGGAATAGGGAATTGCATGGTGACAACCATGACGCGTGAAAAAAAGGCAATGAGTAGCCAAAAGTGTTAGTCACAATAAAACATGGAAAAATGCTATAGAAACTAGTAAAAATATGAAGTGATGTAGAAAAAGACACAATGAGTAGCTGGTTGAATACATGGGACACCACTCAGGATGTCACAAGAAACTTGAAGCATTGAAGGCTATAGAAGAAAAACACACAATCAAGCATCAGTTATAGCTTGTAAATAATGACAATCAAGACACAAACATAAACAAGATATAAGCAAATTAGATAACCATGGTTGGAAGTAGGCTTGCAATAAAAATGCTACACATGAAGCACCTATTAGCATGTTATAAAAATTGATAGTATGCCACAATGTATACATCTAAAAATAAGAATGAAAGTAGTAGGTATTGCCATGATAGAACTTGAATATAGAGAAATAGAAAAGGTAGATTCCCCCAGGAGTCGCAGTGGGACTAGTAGGAACAATGCCAAGCATCATACATCATGTAGAAACATGTAAGTGATTTGCATTCACCTCAAAAAGTACCATGTGAACACACATGTGTGTATGGAAAAATGATAGAGCATACTATGAATCTAAGTAACATGATAAACAATGTGCAACATAGAATAGTATGAGAAAGAAAGGATACATCCAATCAAGATCTAGGCTAATTTTTTTATTTTTACAAATATGTGAATATGAAATAGAACAAATATGAGAGGGGATAAAGGTTTCCCCTAGTGTATGTGTGCAAGGTGAGGTCCATGTAGGTAAGTGTGCCCTCAACAGTTGTGTTTGAACCTAAAACAAGAGTGTGTCATCGGGTAGTGAGGGAGAAAGTGATATATCCCCAAGTGTGTGGCCAAGAATTTGGATAAGCATAATATTACTTATGGTGCATGAAGTTAATTAGATTTTAAAGAGGTTTTCCCAAAAGGGTTTCAAAGTGATAGAAACCCTAGCCAAATCTCTCAATAACAACATATGGGCCAAGCCAATTAATTTTAAAATTTCCTTTTAGAGAGGGCTTTGCATTACTGATCTTTTGATTTTCTTTGAGTACTTTTTTTCCAATGCTAAATTTACACAATTTCACCTTGTTATTCATTTTCAACTCCCAGGTAAAAATGGACAACTAGGAATCCTTGCATGGAATTAGTTGTCAATAGGCCCTCATGGCTATTCCAGACCATGAAAACAAACTAGTATCAATGTTTTAGGGGAATCAACGGGGTCTCTCCGGGAAGGTTGGGAGCCATCATAGGAATTTTTTCCTCTTTTGGGTTTTCATGAAGTTCAAGTTTTATTTAGGTAGAAAAGCGAGCCTTGTGGGCCCACACCTAACTAAAAAATGGAAAAAAGGTGAAAAGGTAGAAAATAGCTTCAGGGAACCCTATTACCTCCCCTAAGATTCTGGGCCTAGAAATATTCATTAAAAATCCAAAAACACCAAAAAATAATGAAATATTCTAAGGGGAGAAATTGAGCTAAAAAAGCTCGGTGAGCGGCTTAGTGACCTGAAGTGGCGAGTTGTATTGAAAGGCCCCTGGTGAGTTATGTGAGAGGGCCAAGTTGGTTTAGTGTTGATGATGGTGGGACGAGTTTTTAGACAACCTCGCAGTTGGGCTTAAGAATTCCCAGTGATTTTTGCAAAAAAAGCTCGAGAGGGGCCTAAAATAAGAGCTCATTCAACACAAAGTGGCACAAAAAATGTAGGGCCCATACCTGAGCTAAAATTCATGGTGGTCATGAAGGCTGAACTTATTTATTGTATATTCTCGCCAAGCTTGCACATTCTAGTGACGATATACTTGGGAACTTGAGATCGAGTCAGCTCGAGATACATTGTATCAATGGGTTTAGATGGCCGCAAAAGACACATAAGTTAGGTCGAGGAAAGGATGAGGTGTTGGGGTCAAAGTCTAAGAGACTTAGCAAAAACAAAGAAGAAATAGAGATGGTTCACCAAGCCCAGGTGAGTTCTCGGTGGAAAATGTAGAAGATCGGGTCCCAAGCATCCCGCATGAACTTGGGATTTGTGTGCTTAGAAAACCCACTTTCGCTGCGATACAAAGGTGATTCAAGTGTGATGCGGGAGGGAGTCTCTTTGCTCGTCTCTGGGTGAAATGGCGACACATGGGTGAGTGGGCTTAATGGACCCAATGTGGTCATATCATCCATGGAAGATTGAAGTAGAATGGACAAGTGTGGGTAGTCAAGGGGCTTGAAGAATGTTGCGGAAGCGACATGGGTGGCGAGAACATACATCAACCGACCGGCTGTGTGTGACGAACGAGATAATCCTGGTGAACAATATACGAGTGACATGTCTTATGTGGGCATAAATCATTCACCGGGGATGGGCCACATTGGATCAATTTCCCCATGGGGGATTGACACCCACACGATATTGGGTGAGGTCGCCGAGGTAGGTAGGTCGGTGTTGACCTTGACGCCGAGCTAGCATGGAGTGAACGCTTTGAAATGTGGAACTCAAGTGCAAAGGAAGTCCTCAGAGATGCCAAGGTGAACATGATGTGGTTGTTAGGGTAGCTCATGGAAAATAATCTAGTGTAAAGGCAAGAGCTCGGATATTTGTGGGAAGGTACCAAATCGGTGAGCGGTGATGAGCTAGCGAGTGACCCTCAAATATTTCAAACGAAAACATTCAACTTCCCCAATTAAATATGGTGAAAGAAATGGGCCCCATCGAGTTATTTAAATGCTCCAAGCCATTTTAAAATATGTAAAACATTAAGAAAGGAGGGAAATATTAAAATCATCACTCCCAACTACCAATTTTATTACACAATCCCGTGAGAGAGAAGCTAATCTTGGGAAAACATACGAGCTTCTCACACTCAGAAGACCATAACTTTTGCATTTCTCAACCAAATCACAAAACATTAGGATCTTTGGAATCATGGCTCTAAGATCCACAAAAAAATCAAGAAATTGAGGATTTGATGAAGTTTTAATGGTATAAAATGTAGGAAATGAACCCATTCTAAAATGGAGACTTCCAGGTGGTTGAGGGAGCATTTAATGAGCATGGGAAGCCATTTTTCTTTTGATGTAAGTTAGAAGAAAGTATAGGATAGATTTTGTAGGTTTCACACCATGATTTAAAATAATTTATGGTAATTTACAAGTGGGTGGAAGGGGAAATATGATTTTTCACTTCTCTCTCTCCTTCCTCATTTTTCTATAAATTGAAGTGCCCTCTCATTTGAGAGGGGGATTTCTCTTGTAAAAAAACTCTATCAAAATAGTTTTGGAATACCAATGTGTTGCAAGCCTTCATTTTGGACTTCTTACATGATGATCCAGGCCTTTCTCTTATAATGAAATGAACTATGCATATTAATGAAGCAATAGATTCATATTTGTGGATGTTTCCTTCCCTTGTTTGTGTGTGTTGCATTCTCTTTCCTCTCTATTTCAACCACAATTTTTTTTGTGACTATTTTATACTCCATGTAGGTTCTATTCTTGTTGTGCTTTTATGGAATGTGGTGCAAATGCTCTTGTTAGACTGTTGCGATTGTTCCACCCTCTTTGATTTACATTCTCCTTTATTCTCACACATTAGAGAGATTTCCCACACCCTTTTCTTGGTGCATCACCTCTTTTAGTGTATTTTTATTTGATTTTCATGTTCTCTCTCCCGGTCCCTTTAAACTCATATATTAGGAGTGGTTAGTAGATTTCCATTCACTAGAGTTAGCTATTACATTAGATTAGGAAGAGGAACCAACCTTTCGTGGAGGGTCATCTCAAGTAGCAAGTTCCATAACTTGAGAGGTGGTACCCATGTTACAAGATCACACTACTTGCCTTAACACACTCACATGCTAAGCAATCAGAGGGTGCTATGACTTGGTAATAAAAGTTTTGAAATGCCCGATGGGACAACAAGATGTCTTCATTTTTATTGTAACAATATTGGTGTGTTCTTGTTGTAAATTACAACCTTAAGAGACTTCATAACAACACATCTGGAGACTCCAAAGGAAAAAAATTAGTGGTTTTAATAGCCTAATATTGTCAAATTTATGAGAAGTTTTCAAACAAGGTCTGAAACAAGAGAAGAATGTGTTTTTAAGTATTTTTAGCTATCTCTAGGCAGAGGAAGAAGAGTTCGGAGGTCTCCATCTCTACCAAATATAAAATTTCAACACCTCCACATGGTAGGCCATTTATTCAATCAACTAGAGTTATTAGACCAGTTAGAATCACTCATCAACCACCACCGAATCCTTTTGTCAACTTTTCAAGTAACATCCCACTAGATCTTAATGTACAAAACCCAATTCTCATGGCAATATTGAAGAAGATCTAATATTTCATTGGGAAAATCAAACAACTCCCATTGATCAAATTCAAGACATTGCAAATGTCTATGCTATATATGAGGTTTCGGAAATGGATGTTGTAGTCAAACTATTGGCTTCTTCTTTTAAAGGAAAATCTCTGCAATGGTTTAGAAGCCTAGGAGTAGGATTAACTCATAATTGGAATTATTTGTGTACAAATATTTGTGGCGGTTTGGAGAAAAGGTGGACAAATTATCTCTATGGAGCAATTAACTACAATCAAGAGATCACCAAACGAGTAAATGGTTGATTTTAACTTCAAATTCCAAAGGACATGGGATAGGATTCAAATTTTGTAAGATCAACATCTAAAGGTGTTTTTCTACCTAAAATCTCTTAATTCCGATGTAGCCATGATGATGCGAGTCTATTGGGGTACAACATTACCCATAGCTTATGCCATATATATTAGAGTAGAGAATTGTTTAATTTAAGATGGTAAACTTTCACCTAGGATGCCTATGCCTCTTTATCCAAAAATGGGTAATCCAAGCTCTGATCAAACACTACATTATCTCCCATTCCTGTCCCAAAAAATAAGAGTTCTAATGAAGCTTCTACTTCTTCTTCTAGCACCTCAAATGAGCTCTAGGAGGTCATGAAACAATTGCAAAACCTATGAAATGAATTGGAAAACATTAAGAGGCAACAATCTCAAAATTGTAGGCCATATCAACCTCAAGCCCAACCTAACAGACCTCCATATTAGCCAAATAGACCTCCTACCCAAGCTACTAGCCATAGCTAGGGACAACCTCTAGCTAACAGACCATTTCAACCTTATAATCCTAATACTACCTATACATCTAGGGCTTTGGTTCCAACTCAAAAAAATATGACACAAGACTATGAGTGGTGCTTCCCATGTAATCAACTTCATAATACATCAACATGTTTCAATGGTGCTTTGAATAAAGCATTGATGGTGAAAATGGTTGGTGTGCCTCAAGAAACAGACCAAGAAGAAAATCAGAAGCAAGTAGCTACACAAGAAGCACCTCATAGTGACACTACATTGGTGAAGTGATAGGCTGAGGATTTATGTGGCATAAATCAGTCCCCTTCTCAAGGTGTGGCAGCTAATAAAAGGTTTAAGAAGAGGAATTTGGAGGAATGGAATTCATCTAATCCAAGTGCTTCGCAACATTTTGTCACTATGTAAGGGGTTGGTAATCCAAGTGCAACTCTAAATGTGTAGAAGAAGTCAAAAACACCTTCTAGACCGACTCACATACCAGTTGTAGTAGATCATATATAAGAGAAAGTTATGTCAAACAACGGGAAGTGGAAAGATAACTCTTCTCCATTTAATATCATATAGAAAATGAAGAAAATGAATTTAAATATCTCAATGTTGGAGTCATTAGCAATCCTAGGCCAAAGAGGTTTGTTAATAGTAGCCATGGAAAATTGGTCAACATCAATTGAGCCACCCAAGGATCAAGAAAAGGTTATCACTAATGTAGCTCCACAAGAAGTAAGTCAAGGAGGTCAACAAGGTAAAAAATGAAGCCTCCTCCATTATATATATCTCTTATTATTAGAGGCAATCTTTTACATAATTGCATGATTGATTCGTGAGCAAGTAGTTCCGCCATGCCCAAGAAAATAGTTGATCGAGTTAGGCCTTAAGTATGAGCCTCGACAAAAAGAGTGGTGTAACTCGATGGGAAAATAGTGGGAATAATTGGAGTAATCAAAGGATTGAGCCTTAATTGCATGCATTCCCCAATGTCACAGTATTATAAGATGTATCAATCATAGAATTTCCACCACTCTTTTCTCTGTACCTAACAAGGGACTTCATCGCTAAGATTGGAGGCTATATATATACCGATTGGTCACATATGATTTTCAAAATGAGGTATGGAGCTAAGGCTACAATTTGGTTTGAACCTATTGCAAGATTTCATATTAAGCCTCTTGTACCAAGACCAATCAATGTAAATTTCTCATCTTTCGATCAAGAAGACTATGCAAGCACTCTAGAAACAAACACTAAGGCTAGAAGAATTCTAGACTTGAATCTTGATGAATGGGAAAACAAAAGGCATGCTTTTGATCCATACAAGGAGATGGAAAAAGATAGTTGGGAATTTATTTCTTGCATGAAGAAAATCCACCTCTCCATAGCATCACCCAACCAAATGAAAATAATCAAAAAGAAGTATGGAAGCTATTCTTTGATGGCTCAAGGAGTAGACAAGGTGATGGAGGAGGAGCAATGCTTGTGTCACTTCAAGGTATAAAATACTACTCAGCTTTCCACTTTCAAGTTTATTTCTTCAAACAACACAACTAAGTATGAAGTGTTGATTCATAGATTGCATTAGGCAAGAAAGAAGGGTATTAAGAACTTGCAAGTTTTGGAGATAGTGAGATGGTTGTAAACCAAGTTAGAGGACTCAACACTACCAAGAATGATCTTTTAAGGAGCTACAAGAACTAGGTATGGGATCTCATTGAATATTTTGAGGCATTTAACATCAATTCCATCCCAAGAAAGAAGAATGAGGCTGGAGACAAACTTGCAACAATTGGGGTAGTGTTTGATGTTGTTGACAATATCAAGAAGGATAAAACTTAGCCTCACATAAAAGTAGTTATAAGGCTAGCTGATCCAGACATCAACACAAGCTAGAAAGTGTTCCAAAATGACCAACAAGCCATAAATTTCTTGCAAGAGGAAGCTGAATTCTTCACTAGAAATCAAGTCAATTTGGATCAGCAAAAGATGGTGTTCAAGTGGTTCACTAAAAATGAACAAATTTTCAAAGGATCTTGTAACTTTTGAGTCAATATTCAACCCTAATGACCAATTCTAGAAAGAGAAAGAAAATATTCAAGTCAAGGGTGAAGATTCAAAATCAGTTGCAGTTGGAGAAGGCAAAGTGCTCCAAATTGGAAAAGTAGGTATTGGTCAAGAAAAATATGATTTTATCCAACTTTTCAAGAATTTCCATATATCTTTCCTAGAATTATAAATATTTGAGAGGCTTTAATCCAAAATTGGCACAACATACCATTGAATTGGATCCAAAATCCAAACCCATCAAGTAGAAGAAAAGGCCGGTAAATCCTCACATTGAACCCCTCATGAGAAAGGAATTAAACAAACTCATAGAAGCTAACATCATTTTTCCAATCAAGCACTCAAGTTGGGTTGTAAACTTGGTGTGGGTTAGGAAGATAAAAAAGAAATCAGATTGTGTGTGGATTTCCATGACTTGAATAGAGCTTCTCTCAAAGACCACTATCCATTCCCTTCAATGGAGAAAATATTACAAGTAGTGGCTGGTTCAGAAAGATTCTCATTGCTAAATGGCTACTCAGGTTACAATCAAATTATGGTAAAAGAGGATGATCAAGTATAAGACAACCTTCACCAAAAAAATGGGTACATACACTTATCGGAAGATGAAATTTGGGTTATCAAATGCTTTGGAGCTACTTTCTAAAGGGATATGGACATGGAATTCAAGGGGTTGATAAAGAACATAGTTCTTGTGTACTTATACAACATCATTGTCTTCTCCAAAAATGCAGCAAATCACCTTTTTCACCTCAGGAAAGTGTTCCAAAGATGTAGGAGGTTCAGAGTATCCTTGAATATTAAAAGTGTATATTATTGGCACATGAGGGAAATATATTAGGCCACATTGTTTCAAAATAAGGACTAACCATTGATCCCAAAAGAGTTGAAGCTATTCAGGAACTTCCTTTGCCTAGTCACAAGAAGGCTCTCCAAAGCTTCTTGGGAGGATCATTTTTTTGAGGTTTATGCCTGATTTTTCCACTCTTATTAAACCATTGAATATGATGTTGAAGAAAAGCATGGCATTCAGATGGATAACAAAGGGAAAGGATTGTTTTGAGGCCATCAAACATGTAATATCTCAAGCTCCAACCCTCATCAACCTGGATTTCTCAAAAGACTTCATGCTATATGCCTTTGGTGGATCAGATGTAATCTCAACTATTTTGGTACAACTAAATAAGGAGGGATCGGAGTAGCTCATTGATTTCTTTGTCAGATCTTGGAAGACTATGAAGTGAGGTATTCTTTCATTGAAAAACATGTCCTCGTTGTTATAAGAAGCTTGAATAAGTTTAGTCACTTGGTCTCAAACAATAAGATTCAGTTATTAGTGTCTCATGCTAGGGTCAATGATTTTATCATGAAAAATATTTTAATGAGAAAAGAGCAGGTTGGATCACTTGTGTAATGGAATATGAAATAGAAATCAAGGTGAACAAGTTTGTTTATGGCAAAGGTTTGTGTGAGAAGCTAACTTCCAAAAAAAAATTGCTAAGCTAAATAATAAAGAAGAAGCTATCCTAGTGCTACAAAATGATAAGGAAAAACCAACTAATGATGTATCCACTCCTTATTAGACTGAAGATATGATACATTATATTTAGATAGGCCTATGCCCTCCGGAGTTAAGAAAAGAATTTATAAGAGATATTTTAGACTCTATTCCATTTTCGTATGTTCTCATTGATGGTATTTATTTCAAGAAGGATGTGAATGGAGTTTTCCTAAGGTGTAACCTAAAAAATAAGACTAAGAAAGTATTACATGAGTTCCATGATAGATAAGCTAGAGGCCAATTTACTCGTGAGTAATAGCTCTCAAGATCATGAAATCTAGTTAGAATGTTTAGTGACTGTTATGATTGGATTAAAATGTGTAAAAATGTGCTTTCTTCATAGGAAAGGAAAAGCTAGTAACACTACCACTCCACCCAATCTCAAC
This sequence comes from Taxus wallichiana var. yunnanensis, assembly GCA_018340775.1. NCBI lineage: Eukaryota > Viridiplantae > Streptophyta > Pinopsida > Cupressales > Taxaceae > Taxus > Taxus wallichiana. The sequence continues at coordinate 232,593,365 of CM031240.1, read as the reverse complement.
AGACTAACCTTTCATGCAATGGGGATTAGACTTCATTCGGATCATCAATCCAAATTCTAGTCGGGGCCACAAGTGGATTCTCACCGCAACAAATTATTTCACCAAGTGGATAGAAGTAGTGGCACTTAAGGATGTAAATTAATCTAGCATCATGGACTTATATGAGGGATAATAACAAGATTTGGTGTCTTGGATACTATCATATCAAATAATGCTCGGCATTTCTCGGCATAAAAACACCGAGTGGTCTCGTTAGGAATGGAATATATCTCAACACTTCATCTAAGTATTACCCCTAGGGTAATGGGAAAGTAGAGTCCACAAAAAAAAAACTTGTTGAGGATCATAAGAAGAAATATAGATGAAAACCAGAGGACCAAGCATACCAAACTCAAATCAGCCTTATGGGTTGATAGGATAACACCAAATAGGTCTACAGGTAGTTCTCCATACAAGCTAGTCTATGGAAGGGAGGAAAGACTTCCTATATCACTTGAATTTACAACATTGGAGCTTCTCAAGTAGCTGTAATTATTCGAGTTTGATCCCATAGAAAGCAGGTATGTAGAGCTCATGGAGTTGGAAGAGATAAGAGAACCCGCAATGTAAACCATTGAGAAAGATCAAACATTGATCAATAGGAGATTTGACAAGAAATCTAAGCCCACAACCTTAAAGGAAGGATATTTGGTGCTGAAGTAGGATGCTGATAGGGAAAATCTAGGAAAGCGTTCCAAGTTTGATGCTATATGGAGTGGTCTATACATGATCGCAAAATGCAAAAGTAACAATGATTTTTGACTAGCTAAGTTAGATGGTGAAGAATTATGGATTCCACCCAATGGAATCTACCTCAAGCATTGTTATTGAAGTAAAATTGCACCCTTGTACATATTAGTTTAGGATTTTCATTCCTCCAAGTGCTTGTGCACAATGTCTTGTTGTTAGAATAGATTTCAATTTACCTACATGCCTTGAGCACACGTTTGATTAATTCTAGTTTATCTTTGTATGGTTCACCATGTTTTTAGGAAGAATGTTACAGCAAGAAGCTCGAGTTAAGAAACAGTTTCCACCTTCAATAAAATTCAAATCCAAAGTAACTAAAATTAGATGAAGAGGCAAATTTCAGTGTTTTCTTCCCCTTTTCTTCTTCAAAGCAGTAGACGAGTTTCTCATGTCCCTCCCAGAAATTAGAAACATCGGTTTTGGGGAAGATTTTGGTGTGATAATAGATGGTAGTGTTCGAGGTCACAAACAGTCTAACTAGTGTGTGAAAAGTTCTATCCCTTCAATAATGTTCCAAGTAGCCCAAAATCAGATGGAAATAAGTTTTATAGCAATAAATTTTGTTCTCTAAATCAGCATGTACCTCTAGGTTCTGCGGTAATCCACCCTTGTCATGAATTCATCAATCATTTTCTCTTCAAGTATTGGTAAGACATCGACATTAGGGTCGTTTCAGTGTGTCACGCACTCCAAATATATTAGATTTGTAGAGGAATGAAATGGGGAAAATGATTCAAGATCGAGAAAATTTTCCACTCTCACCAAATCTTAATTCAGAAAATTTTGTAAATGAGATAGAAAATCCAAGCAATAGCAAATGCAAGCCTCAAGCAAAGTGTTCCAATGGCTCAGGGTATAGGTTTTCAATTCAAATTATCTTGGGATGATCATGAAGGACTTTGTGCCCAATGGATGAGTATGCGGGTCACTAGTCAGCCCTATCTAGTAGGTAGATGTCCCCGCGAGTCACCAAAATTATTATCCATTTTCACCTCCTAGGTAAAAATGGACAACAGGAAGCCTTACATGGAAGAAGTTATCAATAGGACCTCATGGCTATTCCAGAGTAGGAAATCATACTCGGTCTCGGTGTTTCAGGGAATCAATGGGGTTTCTAGGAAGGTTGGTAGCCAACAGAGGAATTTTTCCTCTTTTGGGATTTCATGAAGTTTAAGTTTTATTCGGGTAGAAAAGAAATCCTTGTGGGCCCAAACTCGCTAAAAATGGGAAAAAGATGAAAAGGTAGAAAATATCTTCAAATCACCCTATTACCTCCCCTCGCCTTCCTAGGTCCAAACATACTCATTAAAAATAAAAAAATGCCAAAAATAACAAAAATTCTAAGGGGAGCAATTGAGCTAAAATAGCTCGCCGAGCTACTGGGTGAGCCAAGTGGCGAGTTACATTAGAAGGTGCCTAGCAAGATGCGTGAGAGGGCCAAGTTGGTTTAGTGCTAGCAATGGTGGGCTGAATTGTTTAGAAAACCCCTGGGCAAGTTGGGCTTAAGAATTCCCAAGTGAGTTGGTGCATAAAGAAGCTCAAAGGGGCCCAAAATGGGAGCTTGGTCAACACAGAGTAGTGCAGAAAATGTGGGGTCCACACTGAGCTAAAATTCATGGCAGTCATGAAGGCCGAACTCACTCATTGTAAAGTCTCGCCAATCTTACACATTATAGGACCGAGCTATTTGGAAACTCAAGCTCGATTCATCTCGAGATGCATTGGATCGGTGGGTTTAGATGGCTGCTGAAGACAGACAGTTAGTTAGCTCGAGGCAAGGATGAGGTGTTGGGGTCGAAGTTGGGGAGAGTTAGTGCAAACAACGAAGAAATGGAGATGGCTCACTAAGCTAAGTTAGTGTGCCCAGAAATTTCATGGTGAGTTATCGAAGGAAAATGTGAAAGATCAAGTCCTAAGTGACCCGTATGAACTTGGGCTTTGTGTGCCTAGAAAAACCATTTTTGTCGTGATACAAAGGTGACTCTATGTGATGTAGGTGGGAGTCTCTTTACGTGTTTGGGGTAAGATGGTGACACACAGCCAAGTGGGCTTAATAGATTGATATGGCCATGTTGGCCACGTGAAGGTTGAAGTGGAGCGGAATGGTGTGGGTAGTCAAGGGGCTCAAACAACATTGCATATGCAACATGGGCAAGTGGGAACATGCATCGTTTGATCGACATCCACGACGAATGAGATAATCCCGATGAGTGTTATGCAACGACAAGTGTTATGCGGGCATAAAGCACTCACCAAGGATGGGTTGTATTGGGTTGATTTCCCAGTGGGGGTTGATACCCACATGATATTGGGTGGTGTCCTCAAGGTAGGTAGGTCAACGTTGACCTTGACACCGAGCTAGCGGTAAGTGAAGGCTTTGAAATGTGGAACTTGAGTACAAAGGAATTCCTTGGAAATGTAAGGCTAAACATGATGCAATTATTGGAGTGGCTAATGAGAAAATAGCTTGGTGTAAAGGCAAGAGCTTGGGGAGTTGTGGGAAAGTTCCACTTGGTGAACTAGCTGGCGAGATGACCCTCAAACATTGCAAACTAAAACATTCAACTTCCCCCATTTAAACATGGTAAAAGAAATGGGCCCCACCAGGTTTTTAAAATTCTACGAGACCATTTTAAAATATGTAAAACATTAAGAAAGGAGGGGAATATTAAAATCATCACTCCTAGCTACCAATTTTATTGCATAGTCCCGTGAGAGAGAATCTAAGCTTGGGAAAACATAAAGAGATGCTCACACTCACAAGGCCATAACTTTTGCATTTGTCAACCAAATAGCACAAAATTGGACTCGTTGGAATTGTGGATTTGATATCTACACACATAAATTAAGAAATTAATGATTTTATTAATTTTTAGTTTTAAAAATTTATTAAACAAGCCCAGTTTAAAATGGAGACTTCAAGGTGGTTGAGGGAGCATTTAATGAACATAGGAAACCATTTTTATTTTGTTGCAAGTTAAAAGACAACATGGGATGGATTTTCAAGTTTCCCATCATTATTTGCACTCATTTATTGTACTTTTTAAGTGGGTGGAAGAGAAAATATGAGTTTTTCACTTCTCTCTCCTTCCTCATTTTTCTATAAATTAAAGTGCCTCTCATTTGAGAGGGGGGATTTCTCTTGTAACAAAACTCTGTCAAAATAGTTTTGGAACACCAATGTGCTACATGCATTCATTTTAGACTTCTTGCATGATGATCTAGGAATTTATCTTGTAATGAAATGAATTTTGCATATTAATGAAGCAATAGAATCAAATTTATGGATGTTTCCTTCCCTTGTTTTTGTGTTTTGCATTCTCTTGCCTCTCTGTTTCAAATTCATGCAAGTTTTTGTGTCTATTTTATACTTCATGTAGGGTTTATTACTATTGTGTTTATATGGAAATGGTGGTGTAAATACCATTTTTAGGTTGTGGCGATTGTTCTACCCTCTCTACTTTACATTCTCGCTTCATTCTCACACATTGAAAAGATTTCACACACCCTTTTCTTGGTGCATCAGCTCTTGTAGTGTATTTTTCTTTCATTTTCATGTTCTTTCTCTCTCCCTGGTCCCTTGGAATTCATATATTAAGAGTGGTTATTATATTTCCCTTCACTAGAGTTAGTTGTTATATTAGATTAGATAGAGGAATCACCCTTCTTTGGAGGTCCGTCTCAAGTAGCAAGTCCCACAACTTGAGGGATGGTACCCATGTTACACAATCACATGCTAAGCAATCAAAGGGTGTTGTGACTTAGTGATAACACACCTTGGTATGAAAATCATACTTGATGTGTGCTTGGTAAGAATGAAGATTCTCTAAAGCTTGTACAAAACAAGAATAAAGAATTTATAGTTCATGTAAGCATAGATCATGATATTCATTGTCTTGGAGGATATTTTTAGAGAAATACATAAAATGGTATTTCTAGTTCCAAAGGAATGTGTGCTTTAGTACCATATATAAGAGAAAATGATATGGTAATGGTGGATGTGTGCACACTTGTTTGGTAGGACTAAAGAGATTATAACATTTGATTATGCCAATCAACACCACATCTATAAAAAATTTAATGTAGAACTTTAATGATGGGTTTTTTTGTATCCTCACCTTGGCCATTACCTTGGAAATGATAAAGAGTAGAATTTTTTTTAATATTATATTTAGCACAAAAAAATTGACATCACAATTTTTGAAAGATGAACCATTTTTAGTCACAATCGTGGAAGGAATTCCCGAAGAAGGTTATGGTATGTGTATTAATAAATAAACAAACATCTTCACCAATATTCATGTGTAAAGGAATAGCCTTAACCCATTTGGTAAAATATTTGTTAGTAGTGATTAAAAATTAATGTCCTTTCGCACGATTCTGGATTGAATTTGCCAATGAGATCAAATCCTCGCAAGGAGAAAGGCCAAGGGGATGCAATAGGTTATAGAGCATATGATGGTGCATGGTGGAGATTATTATGGAATTGGAATTTGTCACATCATTTAGAGTAGTCTAAGTTATCTTGTTCTATGGTGGGCTAATAATATCCCGGCGTAGGAGATTCTGGGCCATACCTTTGCCACTAAAATGTCTTCCACATATAATTTTGTGTATCGAGATAAATTAAGTGGAATATCATTCATTCCCATAAAGAGAGGATATTACCATTAATAACACGTTTAATTAAATAATCGCTAATAATGACATATTGTGTGGTGTCACGACATAGTTGGCATGCCTCATGTGAGATGGTAAGGCCCGACAAGAAATTAAGTTATATATATATATATATATATATATATATATATGTACGCATATATTAGTATACCTTTTCGGATTGTCACCGCTACGGGTGAAAACAAGAACTTGCAGAGCCTCTATGCTACATGAGTCAATAGAGGGATGTCATAAATGGTGAATAATGAATGTAGTGGTGTTGTCAAGTAACGTATAAGGGAATAAGAGAACTGGTGCTAGCCATAACATTAACGCGTCGAATGTCTTTATGAAGTACAATCATGATAGTGTATGAATCAAATGTGGTGAGCATGTTAGTAACAATTGTATGATAGGGTATGAGTTTCTCTTATTTTGTTTGGTATGTACCATTGAATTGATTAACAATGAGATGAGAGTCACCAATAATTTGAAGATGATGTATAGGAAGGGAGTGAGAAATAGATAAGCCCAAAATGAGGGCTTCATATTCAATAATATTATTTATGCAAGATAAACTGAGGTAGTAAGAAAAGGGAATAGGTTCACCATGTGGTGTAATAAAGACAATACCATCTCCATCTCTGGTGGCACATCGAGATCCATCAAAATACATGGTCCAAATATCAACGTCAATGGTATAAGTAGTGAAGTCATCATAAAAATCATCACAAATGGGGAAAGGATCATTGATAGGAGATTCAAATAATTGATCATCAATTACCTATCCTTTAATGGATTTTTGTGGAATAAATTTAAGGTCAAATTCACTAAGCAACATAACCCAAAAAGTGAGATGAATGGATAAATGATTATGAGAAAGTAAGTAACACAAAGGATAGAATTTAATAATGACATAGATTTCAACATTGATCATGTAATTTCGTAACTTTTCAATAACAAAGATAAGTTATAAACATAATTTTCAATGTAACTATGATTGCAATCACAAGAGAGTAAGGTGTGATTGATATAATAGATAAAAATTTCACACCGGCAACAACATGTTAAGTGAGGAAGGCTCCTAAGGCATGAAATATAGCCAAGATTTATAAGAATAACACTTGATAAGGAACAAGAGGAGTCAAGATAGACAAATTAAGTAAATAAGATTTGATATTGTCAAAATAATATTGATAGTGGTCATCCCATACAAAAATGGTATGTTTCATGAGTTGTGTAAATGGTTGGGTCTTGTTAGCTAGTTGTGCAATGAATCATTGGATAGCCTAAATTTTACCTTGTAGTGATCACATTTGATGAAGGTTATGAGGGGGAAGCATGTATATGATAGCATTTATATTTTGTGGATTGATTTCAATACCACGTCAAGAGATGATGTATCCTAATAATTTACCAGTAGTTACACCAAAAACACATTTTTTAGGATTTAGGCGGACATTATATTTTTGTAAGCATGTAAAGAGTGTACAAAGGTCTTGAGCATGTTGAACAAGATGTTTTCATTTGACAAGGATATCATCTCGCATAATCCTCAATGATTTTATGAATATAATCATGGAATATGTGATTTATGATGTGTTGGTATGTAGTGCTAACATTTTAAAGACCAAAAGGCATGAGACTATAACAAAATGTACCCCATGGGGTTGTGAAAGAAGTTTTTTCTTGGCCATCGGGTTAATTTTGATTTTATTATAGCTAGAAAACCCATCCATAAAGGAAAGAATGTCATGACCCATGGTGGAATCAATAATAGAATCAATAAGTGGTAAGGGAAAATTATCTTTAGGAGAAGCTTTATTAAGATCACAACATTCAAGTAAAACAAAGAATTTGACCATTAAGTTTCATGAGAGGGACAATATTAGAGACCCATTATGGAGAGTCGACAATGTGAATTAACCGACATCTCATAAACCTTAGGTTTCTTCTTTGACTAACAAGGCCACACGTGGATGCATTTTGTGAATTTTTTGTTGCATAGGTTTTACACCCTCATGAAGTATGATATTGTGCATAGCCATAGAGGGATTTATTCTAGGCATGTCGTGATAGTGCCATGTAAATAAATCTGAAAATTCTTGTAGTAATTGTTGAATATCGATGTGTTTAGTATCAATAAAAGAGGCAACTAAAAGATCTATGTGTGGGTGGTCATCAATGCCTAGATTATATGGTGTAGTATTTTCGTTAAATAATGTGGATCGATCCTCAACATATGGTTGGGTGGGTATGATATCATGAGCATCAATATGTATACTATCAAGGTTTCTCTCACCTAAGTATGAGGTAGTATGTAGACAATGGGGAATATTCACATGTGATGTTGTAAAGGAAAGGGAGCATAATTTCTGATTTACTCTAGGAGAGCCTCATCATTGTGAAATTAATATAATCAAGGTAGGTCAAGAGAGGCTATAATATTGATGAGGTGTAGATGAACTAACTGGAATGTATGTGAATGTGAAGTGGTATATACCTCAAATAGGTGTTTGGATGGAATAAAGTAGTTCCCCAAGAAATTTCCTTGGATGAATGAGGGAGAATCCTATGAAGGATATAGCAAATTTCTTGGGGAGAGAAATGGGTAGAAAAATACCTTGGTTAGTGCAGCCAAGTCTTGAACTAGAGAAACCATGTCATAATAAATACTTGTAACCAATGTTATAGAATTCATAATCAACAATATGAGGGATAGAAATATTTTAAGAAGTGGGGTGTGCTCATGCTCAATAGTATCAAAAAGGTGAAGGGAGATGGATCATCCAAAACATCATATACGACACCCTCATGGAGGAATTTGAGCGACCATGTAGGGTGGAAGGTATAACAAACATAGAATATAACCAAGGAAAACCTATGATGAGATTTTAGTTAATATTATTATGCATAACATGACATAAAACTTGAAGAGTACTTGGTCCTATAATAATGGGTAAAGAAATTTCACCTAACACTAGCTTGGGTGTATTTTCAAAACCATGAATATATATAGTATATGGAGTTAAATCAATAGCAAAGAATCCTAACTGATGTAAAAATAAATATTACAAATATTAAGACCATACCTATTATCAATCATGGCACACTTAAATAATAAATTATTAATATGAACCTAGATATATAATGAAGGTGCATTATCAACAACTATTTGGGAAGGGATATCAAGTGGAGTAAAATTAATGTGTTCATCATTGATTTCCATAGAAGTGGAAACTTGATGGTTAATGTAAATAGGGAAGTATCAGAGTAGATGAGAGTATGATCCATAGTATGTCATAAAGCATGTACACATTTAGGATGGGCTTTATAAAATTTAGTCATAGAGATATCCATTAGAAAGAAGATGTGATCACTATAAGGACTCTATGGTAAGGTAGGATTCAATCAATCAACAGATTCACCAAATGATTTAAATAAATTTAAATCTTTATTAAAGGATTGAGATCAAATAGATAAAGCTGTAACAAGAAAGATATAACATGCAAAAGACAATCAAGTGTGCAAGATATAAGATAAGAGTGAATTAGCTTGTATCGGGAGATTTGGACTAAATGTGGGTTGGGAAACAAGATGAGAAGGTTGAATCTAGACTATGCAGCTCTATCCGAGAAATGGAGTATGAAAATTCTTTGGGAAAAAATGCCCAAATGGGGACATGACTAACCCCAACGCTAGAGTCTGATCTAGGTGCTAGTATCATGGAAAATGCTATGCTTATGGTGTTTTCTGTGGTCTGAACTTAGCTTCTTCCTTTCATTATTTTTTTGCATCAAATTCACTATAGGGTTCCTATGTCGCACTGTACCTACAAAAAAATAATACCCTAGCTACCTACATAAAGATTAAGAAAATATTAGATGGAATAAATAATGCATATTATTGAGTCAAACTAACCTCAACAGTCACCCCAATGTGATTATCATTAAGCACTACACTACATTTCAAACTCTATGTAGTTCTTGTGTGTGTGTGTGATTGAATTTTTTCCCTTAAAGTTAGTGGGATACAACTACTTTTCCCCCAATATGAATGTGTGAGATGAAATTCAGAATATTCCCTCTTATGGATTTCAAAATGCATTCCTTGATTGTTTCTCTTCTAGATGGTAGATGTAAAGTGGTAGCCAACCGTTTTCTAGCGCCTAATAATAGTGAGTAAGTCATGTATATATATATATGATTCCCTTGTTTGAAATTTATCATTAAAAACCATCAAGGCCAACCCAAAATGATAAAAGATACTTTATAAAGGATGAAAATGATGTGGAATTTCAAACTTGAGAAAATGTGGGAAAGGGACACAAGTTCCTCAAGGGGGCACTAGTGCCTCGGTGATCCTGTCCCTAATGGGTGGTACTATATGAGATTCTCAGAGGATATAGTAGAAAAAATAGAGTCGGGTCATGTGTTTTTGAATGTCCAAAAGTAAAGTGACCATTTGAGAAGAGAAAATGTCAAGAGTATCAAGAGGGATAAAACAATGTAAAAGAAAAACAAATGTTGTTAATGTCTAGTTTTCTTACTTAGGAATCATACATATAATGACATACTTAGAGGCATGATGTAAGTATTAAGTGTGTGATTTCATGACTAAAATGGCATTACAAAAAGGTTACCACCAAGGTTATTCTAACTCAAGCATTTACATTTGTTTTATCTAATGTTTGTTTAAGTGTGTTACAAGGTAGGTGGGGTTTGTTTTGAAGGTTTAGGTGTGAATATAAGGGTTTGATGCAATACTAAATATTCCAAAAGGTGAAAAAATGACATAAAGTGACACTCAATTTTAAATAACCCCATTTTCTATAGGGAAAACAATATTGTAGGGTCAGGTTGTGTTGTACGGTCCTTCCCTAGTTTTATAGTCTCGACTAGAAGTCAGCAAAGGCCCAAAATTGATTTATATAGTTCCTAGGTATGTTCTAGTTCCAATTCTCATCCCAAAACATCATGACTGAAATATTAAATATCTAATTGAATCTTTCTACCCCTGTTACACTTTTGATTTATTGTAGGTGCTTTTAAGAATTATTGTTGAATTGTACATGTATTATATCTAGTTTGAAATATAATTGTGAATACATTTGTAATAGTAGTTTCTATATTATCAACTCAAACAAACCCATAATTTCAATTAAGGTTGATACATTTTGGTCAACCCATTTAATCATATCCTTCACCTAATCTAAAATCTTTCCAAGTTTCTCTAGGTTAGGCCTGTTGATTTCAAAATCCTAGAGTTTCCTTAGGGTACATGTGTAGTTAGTTTGTGTGCATTTATTTTTTGTGTGTGATTGCATCTTGTTGTCATACTTTGTGGAATCATAGTGGTTACTATGCATCTAATTATTTCCATACCATCTACGAGGATGCAAGGAATGCTACTCCATCTTCATACTCTCCTCGCAATGAAATAATATTTAATAATGATATTGATCCAAATTCTATGGTATTTACAGACCACCCTCTTCACTTTGGGCCTACTCTTACTACAGGTGTGCTACTTTAAACCATTTTGAGATGAATAATATTCCTTTGTGTCTACCCTTTCTTTTTACTTCTCATTAGGCTATCGATTCTTTGAGTAGTGATCATGAATAAACACAATTTTCTCCACTAGTAGATGGTAATGTCATATAAGCTTTAAACTCTAGTGATGATGAAAGTGTCTCTAGTTTACATACAAACTATATTCCTTCCATTTATACATTGATTAATGATGTTCCTTATACTTCCATTAATGAGCTAGAATTAATTCATATTAATAGAAATATTGATGGCATACATAGTACAAATGAATTAAATGAACATACTTGTGTTTCTCCTACTCCTCTTGAATGCAAAAATGGTGAGCTTGATTGTAACATGTCTACCTCTCTTGCACATGATTCTTCTTATATTTTATCTGAATTCCAAAATAATGATATTATTTTGTACGAACACTTCTAGATGCAATAATGATATAAGTTCTTCTCTTCCTATTGTACATGATACACATTGTGTTTCTACTCTTCCTCTTGAAAGAAAAAGCAATGATTCTATTATTACTTCTTCCATTCCAATTATAAATGAAAGTGTGCATAATGATCATATTAGCAAAAATATACATGTTTCTTCTTCTTTGGTTACATCTAATACACATTTTGTTCTCACCTCACTTAGTGTTAATACTTTTCTTGTTGATAATGGTAATCTCCCTTTAGAATATCATCATGAGATTAAGCCCTTAAAGCCTCAAGTTTTACCCAATTTGGTTTCACATGACACATTTCCCACTATGGCTTCTAGACCAACTAGTGTTCCCATGGATACTCTTAATGGAAAATTCTAACCTTTGAATGAGCCTCTAACTATCAATACCATACCTCTTTAAGGGTTTTTTTCTCTTATGCACGTAGTTGGCGAGTTACAACTCAAGGTTTATGATTTAAATCTAGAAAGAAAATCCTATTATGTTAGTATTGATGCTAATACAATCTATGGTAATCCCATCCCATAAAAAATATTTCAAGCTCCTTTCCCTAGGAATTTTATCATGCCCACATTCCAATTGTTCGATCACACACACACACACACACTCTCTCTCTCTATATATATATATATATGTATATGTATATATATATATGTGTATATATATATATATGTGTGTGTGTGTGTATGTGTGTGTGTGTGTGTGTGTGTGTGTGTGTGTGTGTGTGTGTAGACACACACACACACACCCATCTTATACATTATAGGACATGTATGGATTTACATAAAAATGATAGAATCCTTCTCCCAAAGTCTTACAAGTGATGCTCTTTATTAGTTTACCCATCTTCTTAGTATTTCTTTAGGTGATTTTATCTCTTTTACGATGATTTTATATCACACATTGGTTAGCGTAATAGATGCCATAGGGTTACATACGAGTGTATACTTTCTTTCAATCAAGTTGAGACTAAGCCTATAACTGATTATATTCTATGCTTTAAAGAAAACATGCACCTACTTGTATATCAACCAAGTGATTTAGAAATGCAATTTATATTCTATAGAGGTCTCACATTGCCCCTCAAAGAGAAATTAATTTATGATACTTGTGATTCATTTAATGAGCATTTCTTGCTTGTTCTTAACTTCAAGATAAACTTATTGCATCCACTAAAACTTAAACATTAGATACAAATGTTGTCACCCCTCTTGTTACACTTGATCATGAAAAAGAACCAGAGCATATACCCAATAATTATACAATCAAAATATTGCATCTTGGTAACACTTTTTATTATCCCGATCCTAAACCAAAAGTTCAGTTGTCACCCCCTCCACAAAGGAAATCAATTTATTTTGACAAAGATATTGATTCAAGCCTCATGAAATTTTATTAACACTAATATAAAATAGGTTAATCCGGTTACCACCCAATGATCATCACCCTAATCATTGATTTGAGTGCGAAAATGGAAATCCCTTTTGTAATTTCCATCGAATTAATGAAAACCGTGACAAAATTGATATGCATTGGATCAAAACTTAATTTATTATAAGATAAAGGCATTATAGCTTTTGAGACACGACATTCAAATAGATCTACTTCACCTCCTCCATGGCATAAGCCTTCAACAAGTGTTACATTTGATGATCATTCTCTTACTGTTGCATTTGGTGATGTTTCTCACACCAAAGTTCTTCCTACACATGGGAAAAGTAAAGCCCATCTATAAATGGATCAACAAGGACCAAGGGATTGTCCCAAATTTTGCATATGCAACTTCAAAAAACCTTCAAATAGATCCATTGTGCATCCCATTAAGCTAAATCTTCACATTTAAATATCATAATCCATTCCTCAGTAACTACTCAATATTCAAACCACATAGTCTTTTCATAATTGACGCCTTATTCATTAATTTCCTAATTCAAACTTCTCATGTTCACTTCCCCTTCCACCTAAGCTTCTTATGGGATTATTTGAGGATCGCCCTTTCTTTTTTAAGAATATTTTTCTCATCCTATATGGTCATGGGAGCATATATAATGTTTATGACTAGCCCATGCAATGTGTCCTTTCATGACTATACTAATATCAGTAGTACAACAAAATCAAACACTTACTCACATACATTTAACTCCCTCCTCTCACAATCATGTCTCTATTCTACACTACATCATATATCTTTCCATAATCATCAAATTTCACTACATACCATACATCATTCAAAACCTATGTAATGCATACATCACATCATGTCAAAACATATATACATCAATTTTATCTACATTCATTTCGCTATATTAAAAATTTCTATATGCAAGAATGATGATGACAAAAATCATGCACAACTAACATCAATATCCACACACACACACACACATCAACACACACACACACACACACACACACACACACACACACACACACACACACACACACACACACACACACACACACACACACACACACACACACACACACACACACACACACATGCATGCGCACGCGCACACATACATGCGCGCGACACACACACATGTTTGTGTGTATTTCAAAATTTGATACAACAATAATACATAAATCATGAAAAGGGTATAAACCTTCATGAAAACACTACTAACCACATATCTAGGGCCCATGAGATTGATTCCACTTCTACACCTCCACAATGCCTAGATCATGAATGCACATGGTAATGTAAAAATCACTCATGTAATGTCACATTCTTTGCTAAGACTGGGCATACTAGGTCCTGTGAATTAACTAGTCTCACAATTAGATCTTGTGTCACCTCACTACTAGGATAAGACTCATCTTGTCTATCAAGATCCACAGGGAATCTCATCTTGTTGACTCTACAACATTATGCACATGGTAGCCACAACTGCAATTGGATTAAAGAGATATACAAGCTCATCAATAATATCATCTATTTGATCTAGTAGATGACTAATCACTTGAATCTCATGGAATGTTTCAGATTAATGTACATATTAACACATCAAAAATGGTAGTCCAATATGTATTAACTCCAATCATAAAAAATATACATTAGTATCAATCATTTCATGGTAATCATAACTACAAATAATGAACTTAAACAATACTTATGTTATGTTATTGCAGAACTATAACATCCTCTCTCCCATACTCACTCCACATGGAGGTGGAGGAACATGTGCGCCACCTAAATTTATGAGTGTCACACCCCATCTACTACATAAAACACTATAGGGAATAATATAACACACCGATTCTAGGCATACCACACCGTATAGGATATTGTACACCTTACATCAATTTATCACTCAATATCACATCAAGATCTACCTCTTATGCGGGTGGAGGGACTAACTTGGATGGAGTTGGCCTAGGATGTCCCCCTCTCTTTTTGCACCATATTTAAACTTTCTCTAAGGATAAGGTGTTGGGGGAACCTCTACTTATTACCAAATTGTTGAGTGACCCTCCCATACTAAAAAGTTCTCCTTTTTGGGAAAACCAGTCCTCTAACCACATGGTCGACATATTTGATGTAGTATTACATCATCCTCATGACATCCCCTATACTCCCTATAGGCTCTTCATATGATATTTGTGGTTTTTAACCTATCTAGAATCGATCCGTAAGTCATAATATCAAAACTAAATCACATAGGCATGACCCATATCACCACCACAATCTCAAGGTGTGCCCAATCTATTTGGGGCACACAAATAGGCCCCACATAAGCAATATGATCATATTTCCATATGTGTAACAATGAAATCGATTCCACACCACCACCGTGACTCTTTGAAGTAAACTTATAGAACTCCCTATATAAGTGTGATAACATGCTCGACCCCATGCATATCGGGTCCCTTTCTCTTTAATAGACTAATATATCTCGCCATATCATGTATGATATAGAAATTCCACTGTCATCCATAACTATGAAAGATGATAGAAATACAACAATATGCTTCCACAACTATAGAATAATATCTATCATGATTGCACTAAGTCCGATAAAGGAATCTCCTCACGACCCCATCCTAATAAATATTTGTGTGCTTGCCTCATATGTAATGGTTTATCCTACGGAGATACCTGTACTCTCTCTCTCTCTCCAATAATAGGCAATCCCAATATCCCGTATACATCCTCTAAAGTCATCATCATCTCCCCTGTGGGAAGCCAAAATGTGCATGTATCAACATTCCATTGCTCACAAAGTGTGGTGATCAAATGAATGTTTAGGGGTAAATCCCAATCTCGCTACATGAAGTAGCTAATTCTATCCAAAAAATTCCAATATGCATCATCTAAGCTTAATTAAAATAATGTATTCATGTGTCACCTATTACGGAGCTCTCATTTGTGCATATCTTGCAGAAAACATAAACACATGCAACTAACATATTCTATCCCAAATGGCCAAAACACATCATCTATGCTTCAAATTCGGACCAAACATATTTTACATCCCAAAATTTAGAAAAATATTCCTTTGGGTAAAAATATATGACTTAGGTCTAAATCGTGTAATATAGGGTCAAGACCATAGAATTTTTTTATGGTTTTTCCATTAGCACCAAACTTGACTAAGCGGTTTTTTTAGTTTTCTATACAAAATCGAAAAAAATTACAAATTTGTAAAACAAAATCTAAAGCATGCCAAAACACAACATTAATGACACTTGCCATCCTCTATCGTCTGGTTTTGAATGACCTCTATTACATGCTCAAATCATGATCGAATTGCCTCCTTGACTCACGACATCGTCACACTCTTAGAGCTCTCATTTGTACTTCTTCACAATTACAAATGAAAGTTACATTTCACTTTTCACATTTACTATATAGTAACAACCAATGGTGGCATTTTACCCACTTACATATATTACCTATGGTACTTATTTACTAATCCCTTCACGATGGTACGACCTATATCTTGGGCCATGTTATCGTTATTTTCATGCCGTATGTGGCATTGCGATCATATTTCTCTTCTCCTATTTTCCAACACATTATTACTCAAACTCACATTCATTTTGCATTTTTGCACTCAATGCTTATTTCTCAATCTATTTTTCTCTCTCTTTTTAATCTATCTTTCTCTCTCTTTGGCACATTTCGTAAATACTACCTATCATTGATATCTCACTCATTATGGCAACTACCACTACATACATCTCGGTCATTATCCGATACACCACTATCACTATAACTTTCTCATGACCATTTACTTTTGTCTCAAGTAATCCTACCATACGCTCTCCCTTTCATTGAAAGGGGGAAATATATAGGGATAACTATGTAAATTCACCCTATTTTCCCATCTTATCTACAAATCACTAAGCAAACACAATTAAGCTAGCTATGAAAATATATCCTCCTCTACACAAGCTCATATGAAAATATAACAAATTAGTTATGTAAGAAAAATTTCTCTCATCTAGTGCAATGCAATCTCAAACACCCAAGTGGTCATTCATGACTACCAAAAATAAGATAAGTACCAAATACCCCTACATTCATTGCGAATACAAGGGGAAAATTGCAAAAATTCAAATATAATAAATAATACCCACATTACAAATTCTATCAACATACCTATATATTTTATGATGGGGGAAATAAGACCTCATTTCCCTTTCACCTTATAATATTTTTCCAACAATTTCTAAGACCTAGATCCATTTACAACTCTATGGTACCATTATTAGGAAGCGTTGTTTGGGGGTAATATGAAAGGTTATGTGACACTCTTTCCTCAGTTTTAGGAATACCCAAGTCTCAAATTATTACAAAATCAAGCACTTCAATGGGGATTTGATCACCCCCAATTAGTTTAAATTTTAAGGGCCTCTTTTAAAAAAACCATAGAAAATAGTAGGTGAATTTTGAAAACAACGTTTGAAAGTAAGATGAATCTTAGGAAATTTTGTTTCATGGAGATGGATTATTTTTTGTAAAATTTAGGGAAAGGTTACCGCTTATAAGTAGCAACAAAATTTTACATGCTACAAGCCAAAAACAACCAAAATGCTACCATCAAGTAGCATTAAGAAATATTACCGATGGTAACATGTAAAATGCTATCGGTCACTAGTGGTCCGTAATGTTGTCGATCGATAGAAAGGATAATGCTATCGGCCGATAGCAAGATGGAGAATACTACCATTCGGTAGCATGGATATTGTTATCAGTCACTAGCATGGAGAATGCTACTAGATGGTAGTATTTTTCATGCTATCTTTGGCTAGTGACATTGCAGAATGCTACCGCTCGATAGCATTATCCATGCTACTGGAAGGTAGAATTGAAAAATGTTGTCATTTGTTAGCATGGTGAATGCTACCAGTCGTTAGCATGCAAAATGCTTCTGGTAGGTAGCATGCAAGATGTTGCCAACCAAGTAGTATTCTCGTGTGCTACTAGCTGGTATCATATAAAAAAATGCTATCGGATGGTAGAACTCTTGCAATTTACCTATAAAAATTCACCAATCCTATTCATTTTCACTTTACATCAAATGAGAAAACAACCTCTCGTCATCCACCGACAATAAAAAAACAATAAAATAGCCTCTACCTACGAGCCAACTCATCTCCAAAGTCTAAATAGGAAGCATGAAGTAGGAAGGTCATCTCTAGCTCGTCCAAACAAGAAGCAGGAAGGTCATCTCCAGAGTTCAAATAGGAAGTTCTATTCGATTTATTACAAAAATGCCAAGAAGGAAGGCCATTTATAAAGTTCCCGTGAGCCCACATGAAAAACCTCAAATCCATAAGTTTTCTTATAAGAGCCTTGTATTTCCTCAACTATACAAACTCCTATTAGATCCCAATTCATTTTCACAATGGATTGATGCCTCCAGTTTCATAGGGCTAGTTTATATGCCCCAATTTCCTACAGATACCAAAAACTCAACAACCTTCTAACAACCTATAACAACTCCTCTTGTACTTTTTCCATTCAACTCCCATCACACACACTATCCTTTGGAACATCCCCTGAAGACATTTAACATTTGACAGGACTCCCACACAAAGATGTGGATCTTGTCACAATGAAGGCCATTTTTTCTAATGAAGATACCAATGATCTAATAACACAACTACTAGTAAGTAATTAAGTTTCAAATAATCATATTATTGTTTATATCATTTTAATTTTAGGAATTTTGATTTTGTGTCTTATTTAATATTGATAAATTTTGTCTCCTTACATTTACAAGTTCCCCAAATCCTTCAAAAAGGGGAATTCCCCTTAAGGATTTTAGTAACTAGTTTTCTGCAAGGTATGGTGCAATTTTTCCAGGCCATAATCATATTACAGGTAGATATACAAATATTCCATTTTGGGCCCTTGCTTATATCATGCGCATCCTTGGGAAAAAATATGATTGGTGCACTTTCTTATCCTCCAGGATAAGACATGACCTAAGTAACATTAATGTGAATGAAATTGTTACCATTAATTCCACAAATTTTATTTCTTTCTTTGTATTATGAATCTCTTTACAATTTATGTTGCACCCTACTCCTACCACACTCAAAAAAGCTTACAACTATGTTTTTAACAATTGAACAACAAGAGGTCAGTCCCAACTCCCAAATTTATGATTATTTTATTTTTAATCATTATCATTAATTTTCTTAATAGTTTATAAATTATATTTGGAATTAATATTCAATTCATTGTTGAATTATAATAGGGGATGATTTTTGCAGCTACAATCGTAAGAGAGTCCTCCATAAGAGGACATTTCCCTCCAAATTCCAGAGATTTTGTTAGTGTTTTACAAGATGAGTAAACCGAGGACACCACTCAGTCCACTCCACAAATAAGCACTTATCAAGTGAAACAGATGAGGATTTCTTTAAATCCTCATCCAATTGACACGTCCACCATGCCACTAATCGCAGGTTTTTAATATTTCTATATTCCAATATGTTTAACATATATATAATTTCATATAAATATACATTAAAATTTTATAACTTGTTTACATTCCTTTTGTGCAACAAGTAGCTCAGATTTATATCATCGGGCTTGTGCTAGCCCAACAAGAATTGTATATGAATTTGATGAAACATGAGATCAAGATATATCTTCCTTTATTGTATGGTATGTATCTCATTTAAGTTTTAATTTTAATTTATTTTTAGTTTGTTATAAATTTTATTGTTTTAAAAAAGAAACTGATAAATTTAAATTTTTAATGGTTAATTACATTTAGATCAACACTATCAATACCAATCCCACTCATAGTCTTTTCAGTCTACCCCTCAACAATAACCATAACAACTACAACAGGTACCATCTATATCCCAATCGTAACCTATGTGAATAAGTAATGTTTTTTAATCATAAATGATATATAATTTTCTATTATTCCATTCTTATTATGTTTTTTTATTTCAATTTTCTCATGTTTTCTACAATCAATTGTTGCGATGTTGTAGACAAAAATCATGCACTTGGGTACATTTATAGGTCTCAAAGCATACTAATGTATACATGATTCCTAATCAAGAAAAATAGTGGTTGACAACTATATTTGGCCTCTTTTCTTTATTTCTTCTGTCTCTTTGGTCTCGACACACCCTACAACCCCGACAAAACCTAGCTGATTTATCTCGTTATGACCTCAAACACTAGTTTCTAGTTAGGGCACTAAAGAACCAATCACTTCTATCCATATTGGGTGCTTCTAACCTTTTCTTACCTTTACTTACTCTTTTGTGGTCTCTTTTATATTTTGGGAATATTTTTCACTTATTGGTCATCCTTCCAATTTTCAATTACAAAATTCAAACAACAAAATCATATATATACATGTTATTTCTCAAAATCGGGACCCAACACTAACCATTACATACTATCACCTAAGCTTGCATCTAAAGGCACAAAAAGTGCTTCAAGGCATCCTTTTAACACAACCATTTAAGGGAAAAGGGTTGAATCAATTTTTCATACACAACATGGAAGGGTAAGTCTATTCTATTCCATCCCACACATTTTCATCTAGAGCATTCTAGATCTATCTCACTATCTTAGTACAACTTGCAAAAGGGCATCATAGGGAACCATTACACAAAATTTCACACATAACTAAATGGGGTCTAAGATGTAGTGCAATGCTCGACAGTAAGTTCACTCTTCGGGTGACCTCGATGGTGAGTCCGACTCCACATTCTGCATCTTTTTATTATATTTGATGTGGTTTGTGGACATGTATAGGTAGATATTATATTTTACAAGTTATAGGTACCTTCAGAAATCAAGGAGTGAATATCAAGCAATAGACATGAATCAACAATGAACCTCTTATGACACAAAAGAAATCAGTTCCTAAGAATTTTCATGGCCACCAACTCCGGAACCCCTTCCCTCCCGCAAGAACCCCTATCCGCAACATTTATGAGCTCTAGAATTTCTAGTGAGCATCGACGACATTGTCTATAATCTATATTAGTATTTCACCTTCCCGATCACCTCCAATCTACTTCAAAAAAAACTAAGTCTTCCTATCTCCCTCTCTTTCTTAGGGTTTCACATTGTAAAAGCTTGTTTTCTTACGTATTTACCGTACATTAACATTCGTATATCACATATTAAAGTAGTTATTGTTAGTGCAAATTAGAAACATCCCCTAAATGACCTTCGTGTCTGCAATCCGAGAATTGGGTCATTTAGTGTGATTGCACAACATTGAATATTTTCCCCAAGTGTGGGACTTGCAAATTTGGGAAAAGACTCTACAGATTAAAGGTTGGTTCCTCTACTCCTCTGATCAGATGTATGCATGAAATTTGCAGAAGTTTAATACTAGATCCTACTCTAAATTCTAGGAGACAAAGATAAAGGATGCAAAAGAAATAAAAATAAGTAAAAGTTGTGATACACCAAAGGAGTGGTGAAAATCTATTTCTGGTAAATTGACACAGTTACAAAATGCAACAAAAATCATGCACAAATTGCTAAAAATGTAATGAAGGATCAATATAGGGCAAACAACACAAGAGAGGATTGAAAATTCATTCACAGAGCTTGTATTGTCATTTCCATCTTTAAGATACAATGCATTACAACAACAAAGAGGTAGAAAACATGTTACAGTCCTGAAAGAGGTCTGATATTCCACAAATTCACTTGCTAGGGTGAAGGAGGGAGCCTACAGTTCATAAAAATGTCCAACCCTTTACAAATGAGCCAAATCGGCTTTTAACAATGAAAACCCGAGCTCAAGAAGGAGAAAACGCAGGAAAAGTAAAGGAATCATTCAACCACCAACCAAATTCATCAAAACAACATGGTTACACTTAAAATTTCATTCCCCAAGATTTTCGACAATGCTAGAGAAGAATGGAAGCCATACTGCATTAAAAATGGTGGTTGAACGTCAGTTCTACTCTTTTCCCCATGCTAGAGGTGTTTTCTCATTTTTCTCTCACCAAACTCCATCAAAACACAAAATTGAAGATTCCATCATGTAGAGGACTTCAATAGCTTTCCAATGACACCAAAATCAAGAAAAACCAAGCTCTGGATCGAAATATATGCCCTTCTGAAGATTTAGGGAAAAACAAGGCAAAAATCAGGTCAGCGGGCCGAAACCCAAAAATTTTCCCTTTTTTGAATTTGGGAAAAATTCCCCAAAAATCTCCACCCCCACCACTCTGATGCCATGTGGCACGTTCTAATTATATGTGGGCTTCACAAAACTATTTTACACCTTTTTGAATTTTTGGAAAATTTTCCTTTGCCGCTCCGCACCCCGCCACTCCGATGCCACGTGGCGCCCTCGATTGTGGCGCGGGCCTTAGCAAAATTTCTTCCCCATGGGCCCACGGAAAAAAATTCTCCTTTGTGCCCTTTAGAAACACTTTGGCAAAAATTAAAATTTCTCCCACTCCCTCGACCTCTGTGCCGAGACCAGGGACATGTGTCATACCCTAATTCGCATGGCCTAAATCAATTCTTTTCCTCTGTGGGCCTCAAGGGAACAAATTTTCCTTCTTCGCCGTTTGAAACACTTTGGAAAAATCTTAAAATTTCCCCATGCCCTTGACCTCCTCTCGAGATCGGGACACGTGGCATCTTCCCATTCGTTGTGGGCCTTCGGGCCGGGTTTTCCTTTTTTGCCCCTTAACAATTTTGGCGAAAAGCCAAAATTCACTCCCGCCCGAATCCCGCCGGCCTCATGGACATGTGGCAGCCTCCAATTGGTTCGCAGAGCTTCAGGCCAAAATTTTCTTTTTCACCCCCACCGACCCCTTTGGAAAATTTTCTAACTCACCTCCGTCGACCCGCCATTCCGCCGCCATGTGGCACTTTCTGATTGGTTACGGACCTTCCTAGGGAAAATTTCCCTCAAAAAATCTGTCGAGCCATAACTTGCAAAATATAAGGAGTTAAAAGGAAAAATTACCTTTTTGGAAAGGTGAGAAAATTCTCTATCTAATGAAGCCATTTCTAAAAAAATTTGAGTGCTTGAAAAGTGAAAAAATTGACTGAGGCACAAGGAAGGAAGAAATGAAAGAGAGTTAGCCAAAAATAAGCAAGGGGCTTATTTTGGATAACAATTTTGGCGACTCAGAGGGGTCATCTGCCTGCTAGATGAAGTTACCAGTTGCTTGAAACAATCCATTGGGCATGGAGTCATCAAATTAACTACTTGGTACTCCCAACTCATTAGAAAAATTTCAAGAAGGAAGATTGTGAGAGTAGAACATCACTTGATCTGGAACATGGTCTGCAAAAATGCATCCTTGGGACAACAAGCTTGTGCCAAAGCACTTAGGGAAATGTAAAACTAAGCTACAACAGAACAATGTGCACAAGCACTTGGAGGAATGAAAATATAAGCTAATATGTACAAGGTGGAGAGTTTCCCTTCTAGTAGCAATGCTTTAGATGGATTCCATTAACTGGAATCTAGCAGTTCTCCACCATCTAATGTAGACAATTGGAAGGCATTATTATTCTTACATTTTGTGACCATGTAGGGGCCACTCCAAATGGCATCAAACTTTGAATGCCTTCCTGGCTTTGCTCGGTCTGCATCCCATTTCAACACTAAATCTCCAACTTGGAAGGTTCTAGCCTTAGCTTTCTTATCAAAGGTTCTCTTGATCAAGGCTTGGTCCTTCTCCATTATTTGGGCTACATGCTCTCTGATTTCTTGGAGTTCCATCAATTCTGCATATCTAACCTCCATGGGTTCAAACTCCAACAACTCTAATTGCTTCATGAGTTCCAACATTGGAAACTCAAGTGACATGGGAAAGATTTCCTCTCTTCCATAAACAAGTCTGAATGGAGAGTTACTGTGGATCTCTTGGGAGTTATCCTATCAGCCCACAAGGCTGATTTCAATTTGGTGTGCCAAGTCCTCTGATTTTCATCAAGATTCCTCTTGATGATCTTTAATAAGTTCTTGTTGGTAGACTAGCTTAGCTTGAGGGTAATAATTTGATGAAGTGCTCGGATAAATCCCATTTTTAATGTACCCATTCATTTACCTTTGATCCTATGAATACCAGAGCATTATCTCGATACTATAGTGGTAGGTATACCAAATTTGGTTATTATCCCCTCATAGAAGTCTAGAATTCTAGATTCATTTGCCTCTTTGAGTGTCACTGCCTCAGTCCATTTAGTGAAGTAGTCTATTGCTGTTAGAATCCACTTGTGTCCCTAGCTTGAGTTTGGGTTAATGAATCCAATGAAGTCCAAACCCCATTGC
This sequence comes from Taxus wallichiana var. yunnanensis, assembly GCA_018340775.1. NCBI lineage: Eukaryota > Viridiplantae > Streptophyta > Pinopsida > Cupressales > Taxaceae > Taxus > Taxus wallichiana. The sequence goes on along the minus strand of CM031240.1, from coordinate 232,569,171 downwards.
ATAAATGGCTGGCCAACTGAAATTGGGTGTAATGGAAGGGTTGTTTATCTTTCCTTGCCTATGAAGAATGCACAATTTTTGCACCTCTTGATCCATGCATAACAATCACCAAACACCTTGGGCCAATAATAGCTAGCCTTCATAATCTTGAGGGTTGTCACTCTTGGAGAAAAATGACCCCCAACTGATCCACCATGGAACTCTTCTAGCATTCTATTAATTTGGTTTGTCCCAATGCATCTCAGCAACACTCCATTTACATCCTTCTTGAACAAGACACCATCAACAAGTGCATATGGGACAGCCTGCAATCTGAAGTGTCTTCTCTTGGTTTTGTTCATCTCTGGAGGGCATAGGCCTGTTTGTAGGAAGTGCATTATGTCTTGGGTCCAGCAAGGAGTGAGCACACCATCATTCTCTTCTTGAATGCTTCTTGGTTCTTGGTTGTCTTGCAACACCAAAACAACATCCTTCCCATTTCTTGCTTCCATTGATTTGCTCAAGACCATTACTCACATAATCCATTTCCTGAACCAGCTTGGTGAATTTGATCTCAATGTCATACTCCATGACACGAGTAATCCACCCTGCACGTTTTTCATTTAGGTCATTGTTGAGGAGGAAGTCCTTAAATCCCACATGAGAAACCAACAATTGAACCTTGTTGTTTGAAACTAGATGCTTAAATTTCTTCAAGCTCCTAATCACTGCAAGAACATGCTTCTCAATGAAAGTGTACCTCACCTCATAGTCCTCCGGATTTGGCTAAAGAAGGCAATTGGTTCCTTTGCATTTCTTTGTTCTGATGTACTAATATTGCAGAAATTGTATCATCACCTCCAAATGCATAAAGGATAAAGTCCTTAGAGAAATATGGGTTAATGAGAGTTGGAGCTTGTGAGATAGCCTCTTTGATTTCCTCAAAACTTTCCTTACCTTCAGTTGTCCATTTGAAAGCCATACTTTTCTTCAACATCATAGTTATTGGCTTGACAAGGGCTACAAAATCTGGAACAAACCTCCGAACAAAATTGATTCTTCCCAAGAAACTTTGAAGGGCCTTCTTATGACTTGGTAATGGTAGTTATTTTATTGCTTCAACCCTCTCTGGATCAATTACTAATCCTTCTTTGGAAACAATGTGGCCTAGGATCTTTCCCTCATGAGCTAGGAAAATACATTTCTTGGGATTCAAGGATACCCCAAATCTTCTACATCTTTGGAACACTTGTCTCAAATGAAAGAGATGATCTGCTACACTTTTAGAAAATACAATAATATCATCTAGATATATCAGCACTATTTTGTTGATCAATCCCTTGAACGCCATATCCATTGCCCTTTGGAAGGTAGCTCGGTGTTGGACAACCCAAATGGCATTTTTCTATATGCATAAGTCCCCCATTTGGTGGTGAAGGCTATTTTGAACTGATCATCCTCCTTTACCATGATCTGATTATACCCTGAATAACCATCTAGCAATGAAAACCTCTCAGAGCTAGCAACAACTTGCAAAATATGTTCCATAGAAGGAAGTGGGTAGTGATCCTTGAGGGATGCTCTATTCAAATCTCTAAAGTCTACACACAATCTGATTTCTCCACTCTTCTTTCTAACTGGAACCAAGTTTTCTACCCAACTAGAATGCTTGATGGGAAATATGATACTTGCCTCTATTAACTTATTCAATTCCCTCTTCATGAGAGGCTCCATGTGTGGATTGACTGGCCTTTGTTTTTGCCTGATGGGTTTAGCACTTGGATCCAATTCAATTGTGTGTTGAGCTAGCTTGGGATTGAAACCTCTCAAGTATTCATAGCTCTAAGAAAATATGTCCGAAACTCTTGGCAAAGTTGCATGAACTCATACCTTTCTTGCTTGGTTGCCACTTTACCAATTTGAAGTGATTTTCCTTCTCCCACTGAGATGGGTACTGAATCTTCTCCCTTGACTTGGATGTTTTCTTTCTCTTTCCTAAATTGATCATTAGGATTAAAGATGGACTCCAAGGTGACAAGTCCTTTTGGTAGTTTGTTGGTTCTTAGCTTCTTCTTGCAAGAAATTGATGATCTATTAGTCACTCTCAAACACTTGCCAACTTACATTATTGTCTGGCACTGATGGCCTTACAATCACATGAATGCTTGGCTACACTTTATCTTCCTTGATACTTTCCACAACATCAAAGGCTGCCCCAACTGCTGCAAGTCTATCAGCAGCTTGGTTTTCTTTCCTAGGGATGGAATTGATGCCAAAGCCTTCAAAATCCTCAATGAGGTCCCACACCCTATTCTTATAACACTTGAGCAGGTCATTTTTGGCAGCATGCTGCCCTTTAACTTGATTAACAATCAGCTCACTATCACCAAAGACTTGTAAGTTTTTGATACCCTTTTCCTTGACCAATGCAATCCTTGTATCAAAGCTTCATATTCAGTAGTGTTGTTAGAACATGTAAACTAAAATCTAAAGGCTGAATAATACTTAATGCCTTGAGGTGAAACAAGCATAGCTCCCCCACTTGCACCTTGTCTACTTCTTGATCCATCAAAGAATAGTTTCCATACCTCATTGTCATCCTTATGGTCTGGCTTGGTGATGCTAGGAATAGGCTGATTTTCTTCATGCATGAAATAAACTCCTAGTTCAGATTCCTCTATTTCCTTGTAGGGATCAAAAGCATGTACCTTTCTTTCCCATTCATCAAGAGTCAAATCTGGGATGCTTCCAAATTTGGTGTCAGCTTCATCTCGTGCTTGGATAATCCTCTTGATCAAATGTTGAACAGTTGGCATTGATTTGGCTTGGAGTATGAGGCTCAATGTGAAAGTTTGCAATAGGTTTAGACCTGATTGTGGCCTTAGTTCCATATCTGGTTCTAAACAACATGTGTGACCAATCAGTAGATAAGTAACCTCCAATTCTAGCTGTGAAATCCCTTGACAAACATAGGGCAAAAAGTGGTGGTAAATCTATCACTGACACATCTTGCAACACAGTGACATTGGGGCATGCATGCAAAGTAAGGCTCAAATCTTTAATTACTCCCACTATTGTTACTGCTGTCCCATCTAGTTGCACCACCCCTTTGGATATGACTTCATATTGGAGACCCAACTGATCAGCTATTTGCTTGGGCATTACAGAACTACTTGCCCTGGAATCAATCATACAATTGTGTACTAGTTTATCCCCAATGATCAATGAAACATAGAATGGAGGGGGTTTCAAGACTTTACCTTGTTTTCCTCCATTTTCCCTTAGGTTGAGCATAATTTTTGAGTACCTTCACCGCATATGAGCTTGCTTGATTTGAAATTGACCAATTCTTCATGGCAACTTGTAGAAGATCCCTTTGGCTGGGATGGATAGTGATTACACACACACACACACACACACATACACACACACACACACAGATATATATATATATATATATATTCACATTTGTCTTCTTCATTTGTTCAATGATGCTAAATGGAGATGAAACATCTATTTTCTACCCCCTAGCCCTGCACACCCTTTTATTGTACATGGGCTGCAACAACTGGAATTTGAGCTGGTCTAGAAGGTGGCTTGGGCTGTCCTGGCACATTTGGAACTGCATTTTTCTTGCCAACACTTTGTGGAGTGATGGAAGGTTGTGGATCACCTAGAGCTAATGAATTCCCTTCACCAATATTCCTCTTCTTTGACCTTGTGTTAGCTGCTACATTTTGGGAAATTTTTTGATTCATACCACAAAAATCCTCAGCCTGCCAATTCACAAGTGTAGTCTCATTTGGAGTTGTATTTTGCTGAGATGTTCCTTGTTGTTGGTTTGTTTCTTAGCTCACCTCACCCTCTACACCATTTGTTGTCACCATCAAGGCTTGGTTCAAAGCACCATTGAAGCACATAGACTGGTTGTGAGGTTCATTGCATGGGAAACACCAATCATACTCTTGTGCTATATTATTTTGCACTGGCACTAAGGCTTTAGAGGTAGATGCAACATTGGGGTTATATGGCTGAAATGGTCTATTGGCAGGAGGCCTTACTTGATTTTGATTTACAGTTGGATTGGGTGGCCTATTAGGCTAAGCTTGAGACTGATAAGAAGGTCTAAAACTTTGGGCTTGCTACCTCTTGAGTGTAACCAGCTCATTGCCTAAATTTTGTAATTGTTTCATGACTTCTTGAAGTTCATTTGAGGCACTAGAGGATGAAGTAGAAGTTTCATTTGAACTCTGATTTATAGGAGTGGGAATAGGAGCTAAAGTAGGTGCTTGACTAGTGCTTGGGCTTTCCAAGTTTGGATACAAGGGCATGGGAGGCCTAGGAGCCAGCTTACCAGCTTGAATCAAACAATTTTCAGCTCTAATGGCAATGCTATAAGCTGCAGGTATATTTGTACCTCCCATGGATTGAATTAACATAGAAATATTAGAATTTAAAGCTTTGAGATAGTATAAGAAAGAACCTTCATTTGTTGGCCTTATTGCCACTGGGATTCTATCCCATGTCCTTTGAAATCTGAAGTTGAAGTCTGTTAGCTACTCATTGGGAGCTCTCTTGATAGTTGTCATTGTTCCAGTAGAGAAAAATTATCTCCCTTTTCTCCAAACTACTCATGGAGAGCTATGCACAACTGGTTCCAATTTTGGATAGAGCCTTCCCCAAGGTTCTTGAACCATTGCAAGGATTTCCCTTTGAATGAAGATGCCAGAAATTTGACAGCAATTTGCATTTCAACAATCTCATGGATTGCACAAACATTAGAAATGTCTTTGACATGATCACCAAGAGTGGTATGATTTTCTCTAGTAAAGTATGGGATGTTCTTCAATGCCGCAATCGAACTGGATTTTATACATTGAGAGCAAGTGGGGTCGCCGCTAGTGAAGTTGACTTAAGGGTTGTGTTGGGCCATTATGATTGGCCCGAGAACCCTTTTTGATTGGGTGAAAGGTCTACCAGTGGAGGGGTTGATAGAGTTTGTTTGGTGGAGATGGAGACCTTTGAATCCTTCTTCCTATCTCTGTCTTCTTCCGGGGATAACTGCAGATACTCGTAAAATCCCTCTTCTTTGGCCCTTGACCTTGTTTGGATCCTTCTCTTGAATCTTCGTAATTGACTGTAAAACCAGTTTATTTTTCCTCTTTCGAGTCGCTAGATGTGCAAATCAAGGCTTTACAAAAAGAAATTACAACAAAAGCACATCAAATTTGTTGCAATGAAGATGAAGACATCTAAGGTCCCACTAGTGCGCCAAAACTATTAGTAAAAATCAGCAACACCCCCTAAATGACCTTTAGGTCTGCAATCTGAGAATTGGGTCATTTAGTGTGATTACACAACATTGAATCTTTTCCCCAAGTGTGGGACTTAAAAAATTGGGAAAAGACTCTCTAGATTAAAGGTTGGTTCCTCTACTCCTCTGATCAGATGTATGCATGAAATTTGCAGAGGTTTAATACTAGATCCTACTCTAAATTCCAAGGAGACAGAGATAAAGGATGCAAAAGAAATAAAACTAAGTAAAAGTGGTGATACACCAAAGGAGTGGTGAACATCTATTTCTGCAAATTGACACAAGTTACAAAATGCAACAAAATCATGCACAAATTTCTAAAAATGTAATGAAGGATCAGTATAGGGCAAACAACACAAGAGAGGATTGAAAATTCATTCACAGAGCTTGTATTGTCATTTCCATCTTTAAGATACAATGCATTACAATAGAAAAGAGGTAGAAAACATGTTGTAGTCCTAAAAGAGGTTTGATATTCCACAAATTCACTTGCTAGGGTGAAGGAGGGAGCCTGCAGTTCATAAAAATGTCCAACCCTTTACAAATGAGCCAAATCTGGCTTTTAACAATGAAAACCCGAGCTCAGGAAGGAGAAAACACGGGAAAAGTAAAGGAATCATTCAACCACTAACCAAATCCATCAAAACAGCATGGGTACCCTTAAAATTTCATTCCCCAATATTTTCGACCATGCTAGAGAAGAATGGAAGCCATACTGCATTAAAAATGGTGGTTGAATGTCAATTCTACTCTTTTCCCCATGCCAAAGGCATTTTCTCATTTTTCTCTCACCAAACTCCATCAAAACATAAAATTGAAGATTCCATCATGTAGAGGACTTCAATAGCTTTCCAATGACACCAAAAAAAAAAACCAAGCTTTGGATCAAAATATATGCCCTTCGAAGATTTAGGGAAAACAGGCAAAATCGGGTCGACAGGCCGAAACCCAAAATTTTTCCTCTTTTTTGAATTTGGGAAAATTCCCCAAAATCTCTACCCCTCACCACTCCGATGCCACGTGGCATGTTCTGATTGGATGTGGGCTTCACAAAACCATTTTACGCCTTTTTGAATTTTTAGAAAATTTTCCTTTTGTTGCTCTGCACCCCGCCGCTCTGATGCCACGTGGCGCTCTCTGATTGGGCGCGGGCCTTAGCAAAATTTCTTCCCCATGGGCCCGTGGGAAAAATTCTCCTTTGCACCCTTTGGAAACACTTTGGAAAAAAATTAAAATTTCTCCCATGCCCCCGACCTCCGCCGAGACAGGACACGTGTCATACCCTGATTCGTGTGGGCCTGAATCAATTCTTTTCCCTCTGCGGGCCCGCAGAACAAATTTTCCTTCTCGCCATTTGCAACACTTTGGCAAAATGTCAAAATTTCCTTGCACCCCAAACTCTCGCCGAGATCGGGACATGTGGCATCTTCCCATTTGCTGCGGGCCTTCGGGCCGGGTTTTCCTTTTGCCCCTTAACAATTTTGGCGAAAAGCCAAAATTCACTCCGCCACCCCGACTCCCGCCGACCTCATGGACACGTGGCAGCCTCTGATTAGTTCACGGAGCTTTGGGCCAAAATTTTATTTTTCGCCCCCGTTGGCTCCTTTGGAAATTTTTCTAACTCACCTCCACCGACCTGCCATTATGCCACCACATGGCACTTTCTGATTGGTTGCGGACCTTCCTAGGGAAAATTTCCCTCAAAAACTTTGCCGAGCCATAACTTGTAAAATACAAGGTGTTAGAAGGAAAAATTTACCTTTATAGAAAGGTGAGAAAATTATCTATCTGATGAAGTCATTTCTATAAAATTTTGAGTGTCTAAAAAGTGAAAAAATTTGACTAAGGCACAAGGAAGGAAGAAATGAAAGAGAGTTAGCCAAAAAATAAGTAAGGGGCTTATTTTGGATAACAATTACTCTACGATTAGATTTAATTTCAATTTATATTAAATCATTTGGTGAACCCACTCACTCTAACCCTAGCTTCCTTATTTTTATGCCCATCACACGTAGTGGTAATTTTGGTACATTTGAGCACATTGAGATACCTTCATCTGGCCATAAATCCTCTCAATTCATGGTTGAATATTCCAACCCCTTATTTAACTCCAATAACGTCCCTCTTGAGAACATTGAAGCTTCTGATAGTGAACACTCATATGATGAGGATACCAATGTTGATCAAGAACAACTAGACAAGCTCACCAATTTCCATCAAGCATTGCACACCAACCCTCTGCATATTCCGCATGTTCTCAATGTTTTAATTGTTAAACATTCTTGAGGTGTTATTTTGGTCCCTCTTCCAGGTTGCTCCTTGGCTGCCATGGCCTCTACACAACCCCTTAACATTCTTAGTTCAATTTATACCACTACCACTTCCCTCATAACTCCTAATACTTCTAACACACAACCCGGTTCCTCTTTAGGAACTTGTGACCTATCTTCTTTATATCAGGATCTGCAAATTCAAATCTTTCGCATTACAACAAGCTAGTTCAAAATCCTCTCCATCTCTTGATTTCTCATCACTCTTTCATACCCCTTTTGCACCTATCATTTTTACTCATCCCCTTCCTCTCAACTTCATTACACCTAATATGGCCACCTTTAATGGTCATGGTGACCCTAAAGAGAATATTCGATAGTTCTATGTGGAATGTATTGATTATGCAGATGATCATACATTACTAGCTAAGATATTTCCTAGAAGTTTGCAAGAATACACTATGTGTTGGTTCTCGTGATCTACTTGTTTACTCGATAACCTCTTTTATATACTTAGTTGATTCTTTCTTTACCCAATTTTCTATTAATATCAGCACCAAGATCTCTTATGCACAAATTTCTCAAATCAAACAAGGATCTAATGAGTGTTTAGGATAATATGTTTTGCATTATAAGAACAACCTTGATAAAATGACTAATGTACTAGCTGATTTTGAATTACAAGATATTTTTATTCAAATTCTCTTACCTCCACTTCAAGAGAGTGTTATCTTTAAGACCTCTCCATCCTTTGATCAATTATGTCATACACTCAAAATGCACAAAGGAAAAATTTTATCTATGCCAAAATTGAAATACTATGACAATGCTTCATCCTCATCCTCTAATCAGGTTATAAGATAAATATACTTTAAAACCATCTCCTAAGATAACTAAAGAAAAGATAACTATTAATATTTTTTCCACACCGACAAGCTTCAATGCAACCTCCAAAGCATACTTTTACCAAATTACCCTACACACCTCAATTTCTATTGCCACAACTTATCGAAAGCAATCTTATTACTCTTCCACCACCGCTCAATCTTGATCCCTCTCGCCCCATGGCCACAACTATGATGAAAATGCATGATGTGACTATCACCAATGTGTTGGGAACTCTACTGATCACTTCTTAAAACTCAAACATCTTATTCAAGATCTCATTAATAACAATGCAATCGAGCTCCCTGAGTCATCTAATTCTAATCTAGTCAATGATAATAAAAATATAAAAATATTTAATGATCTTTTTCCCAAGCATGACAAGAAAGTTGCCGATTCTTCTTCCAAGCATACATATCACGGTATACCTCCTCCTTCATTCAGTATCTTGATTTCTTTGTTGCTACTATCGGCTGATGCACTACCTTCGTTCATTACATTATCGAATCATGATTATAAAACTAAATTTACTTCTAATTCATTGCATATCAATGCTTTTATTGGTTTGTATAATGTCAACAATACTATGATCTATCCATCAGATCCTACCAATTTATTCTTCAGAAAGCACTACTCCTAGCTATTAAATGTCCAAGGTCTCTTATCACATTTTCAGTTCCTAATTATTTTGGTTATATAAATATTCCCATTATAATTGGCCCCCTTACCATAATTGTAACATTAGTTATTACATATTCAATCAAAGGATGTGACATGCCATCAAGTCTCACTTGGCTCCACACTGCCCCAACCATCCCTTCCATGCATCATTTATATGTATCAAGTTCATCCACAATAAACATGTTCTTATAATTAAAGGAGTTCCACCATGTACACCATTGCCTCAACCCACTTTTGTTGATAACTATGCACCAATTATGGAATCCCGGCTTCCTGTGCCTCTCAAATCTAAAGCAACCTCTACACCTATCTCACCTATTCACACATGACCTATATCGCAACCTTACCATCTTTATCGGTC